>OZ038385.1:46368326-46522251 GCA_964036045.1 Eutreptiella sp. 'Long Island Sound 2002'
GTGTGTTTTGCCTGGGGTAGATTCTCTGCAAGGTGGACTTGCCGAAGGCAATAGAATCACCTCGCAGAGGTTGTTAGATCAAAGCCAGGCAGGCGTATATATGGGAAAACGCCACATACCCCCCATTTTGGCCTTTTTGGGCCTATTCGCGTACCCTACCCCAAGGGGTTGAATTGTTAGTTTAACCCCTTGTAAAATCATTATTTTGTCCAATAAATGCATCCCCCAATGAGTTTTTGGTCCGGACCCCCCCAGACCCCCCCACTTGAAACCCGTTTTTTTGAGGTTTTGAGGGAGGGGGGGGGGGGTGGGGGGGGGGGGTCAAAAATGACCCCCCCTTTTTTTGGGTCCAAAATCATGAATCTTTTGGTTTTTTTCGATTTTGAGCCGAAAAACTGTTTCCGGGGCCCGACTCTATGGGGTTTGTATGGGGCGGAGTGGGACGAGCGCTGATGCAGTTTATGCACTCTTTCGGCCATTTTTGGTATGTTGGCGGTTTTGGCGACCTTGGTGACCCCGTGGTACCCACTTTGAGGGGTGCGAGTGGGGATGTTGTGACAGTATATGCCTCCTAGGATATGGAAGAATGTTTTTTGCACTCTGTAGCCTTGCCCAGGGCTGGTGAAATGCTTTGCCAAAGACGCGAAATGGCTGTTTCCACCAATAATGGCCTAGCGAATGGGCCAGTACACAACCTGCTTATGCAGTTTTTCACGTTGGGCAGCTCAAACCTCGAAGTTTTTGAAACTTGTTTTTTTGATATTGTGACCACCTAAAATGACCATCCAAGGTATGTAAAGCATGTTTTAGGCCGTATTTACGTGTTTTTCACCCTATTTGGGTATTACGTCCGGGGGGGGGGGGTCTCCCAAGGGATTGGTACACAACCTGCTTATGCAGTTTTTCACCTTGGACAGCTCAAAAATCGAAGTTTTCGAAACTTGTTTTTTTTGATATTGTCATCACGTAAAATGACCATCCAAGCTATGTAAAGCATGTTTTAGGCTGTATGTACATCTTTTTCACCCTATTTGGGTATTAGGTCCCGGGGGTGGGGGGGGGGGGTCTCCCAAGGGATTGGTACACAACCTGCTGATGCAGTTTTTCAACCTCAGCAGCTTAAAAATCGAAGTTTTTGAAACTTGTTTTTTTGATATTGTGACCACCCAAAATGACCATCCAAGGTACGTAAAGCATGTTTTAGGCTGTATTTGCGTGTTTTTCATCCTATTTGGGTATTAGGTGGGGGGGGGGGGGGGTCTCCCAATGGATTGGTACACAACCTGCTTATGCAGTTTTTCAACCTCGGCAGCTCAAAAATCGAAGTTTTCGAAACTTGTTTTTTTGACATTGTGACCACCCAAAATGATCATCCAAGCTATGTAAAGCATGTTTTAGGCTGTATTTGCGTGTTTTTCATCCTATGTGGGTATTAGGTCCGGGGGGGGGCGGGTCTCCCAAGGGATTGGTACACAACCTGCTTATGCAGTTTGTCACCGTGGACAGCTGAAAAATCGAAGTTTTCGAAACTTGTTTTTTTTGATATTGTCATCACGTAAAATGACCATCCAAGCTATGTAAAGCATGTTTTAGGCCGTATTCGCGTGTTTTTCACCTGATTTGGGTATTGGGTTGGGGGGGGGGGGGTTCTCCCAAGGGATTGGTACACAACCTGCTAATGCAGTTTTTCAACCTCGGCAGCTCAAAAATCGAAGTTTTCGAAACTTGTTTTTTTGATATTGTGACGACCCAAAATGATCATCCAAACTATGTAAAGCATGTTTTAGGCTGTATTTGCGTGTTTTTCATCCTATGTGGCTATTAGGTCCAGGGGGGGGGGTCTCCCAAGGGATTGGTACACAACCTGCTTATGCAGTTTTTCACTCTGGACAGCTCAAAAATCGAAGTTTTCGAACGTTGTTTTTTTGATATTGCGATCACCTAAAATGATCATCCAAGGTATGTAAAGCATGTTTTAGGCCGTATTCGCGTGTTTTTCACCCTATTTTTGGTTTGTGTTGCTCGGGGTAGATTCTCTGCGAGGTGGACTTGCCGAAGGCAATAGAATTTCATTTGAATAAACAACGTTTTTACGAGCTGGGTGAGTTATCATTCACTGCCAGAGGTTTCCCCATATGGAAGAATCCGAATGGGCGCATTGTGTCTTTGGCACAGTTCAGAGATAACATATTAGTTGCCGCTGTAGGGGTCGGTGCAACATGGGCCATGGCGGATGTCTGTAGGTTGTTGGCGACTGCTTGGTCGCTGCGGGTGCTGTGTCCTTGCATTACTGACACCAACCAGGACTGCTTGCGCCAGTGCATGGGCAGTACCTTGTATGCGCTGGGGCTTGCGGCTAGCCGACATGGGTCCTGTGGCACTGTGTGCGTGCACCCCTCTGCCCTGGATGCAAGCTGGAATCTGAAACATGGTGCCCCTTTACAGTCTGCATGGGCTGTTAATGAGACCAGCCTGACCAACCTGTTTACAGGTGTGTTAATGAACTACCGTCGTTTCTTGTCTTCTTGGGGCGATTACCTCCTGTCCGCTTCAGCATGGCTACAAGTCAGCCTGCTGTGTGAACACCCGAAGGGTGTGGCTGTCCGGGCTTGCCAGCATGCTTTACATCGTTTACTGAGTCACACACCACATGACGTTTCTCTTAGCAAGCGGTGGGTCACATGTATTGCACACCACATGCCCTGTTCGGACAGTCATGTCCGGTCTTGTCTGCACCAGTGGCTTCAGAAATATGCAGTGTGGCACGAGAACCGGTATGCCTCTTGGCATATACCACATGAGGACAGCCACACTGATTGGTGTGCTGATTGGTCCATATGGGCGGAGTAGCCCCCCACGCCAAGGGGGGCGGGGGGAGGGGGTCAGGATTGTGATGTTGTGCTGGTTTCGTTCTTTTAAAAGAGACGCCAATGTCTGATTTGCTTCTTGTAAGCGACACTACTGCAGCGTGTTCATGGCATGGCTGGCCCAGTCTGAGCGGGCATCCACTGTGCATATGATGCAGGTCCGCGGTGTCGCTGTTCTCCACAGACATTGGCGAAAGGCGCCTAGGACCGGACATTCCGGTTCGTGATCAGCCTTGATCTCTTTTTGGCTGTGCATGCTGTTGCTTGCGTGATCTCCCAGAGCGCAATCACCACTTGACACACCCACGTGTCACCGCACGGGGGCTCCCAAGGGGTCTAGGGCGCAACCTGCTTATGCAGTTTTCCCGCCACAGCAGCTCAAAAATGGAAATCACCTCGCAGAGGTTGTTAGATCAAAGCCAGGCAGGCGTATATATGGGGAAAACGCCACATACCCCCCCCCGATTTTGGCCTTTTTGGGCCTATTCGCGTACCCTACCCCAAGGGGTTGAATTGTTAGTTTAACCCCTTGTAAAATCATTATTTTGTCCAATAAACGCATCCCCCAATGAGTTTTTGGTCCGGACCCCCCCAGACCCCCCCCACTTGAAACCCACTTTTTTCAGGTTTTGAGGGAGGGGGGGGGGGGTGGGGGGGGGGTCAAAAAATGACCCCCCCTTTTTTTGGGTCGAAAATCATGAATCTTTTGGTTTTTTTCGATTTTGAGCCGAAAAAGTGTTTCCGGGTCTGGACTCCATGGGGTTTGTATGGGGCGGAGTGGGACGAGCGCTTATGCAGTTTATGCACTTTTTGGCCATTTTTGCTATGTTGGCTGTTTTGGCGACCTCGGTGACCCCGTGGTACCCAGTTTGAGGGGTGTGAGTGGGGATGTTGTGACAGTATATGCCTACTAGGATACGGAAGGACGTTTTTTGCAGTCTCTAGCTTTGCTTGGGGCCGTTCACAACCCGTGCCAAACACGCGAAATGACTGTTTCCACCAATAATGGCCTAGTGAATGGGCCGGTACACAACCTGCTTATGCAGTTTTTCACCCTGGGCAGCTCAAAAATCGAAGTTTTCGAAACCTGTTTTTTTGATATTGTGACCACCTAAAATGACCATCCAAGGTATGTAAAGCATGTTTTAGGCCGTATTTACGTGTTTTTCACCCTATTTGGGTATTACGTCCGGGGGGGGGGTCTCCCAAGGGATTGGTACACAACCTGCTTATGCAGTTTTTCACCCCAGGCAGCTCAAAAATGAAAGTTTTCGAAACTTGTTTTTCTGATATTGTGACCACCCAAAATGACCATCCAAGCTATGTAAAGCATGTTTTAGGCCATATTTACGTGTTTTTTCACCCTATTTGGGTAATAAGTCCGTGGGGGGGGGGGGCCTCCCAAGGGATTGGTACACAACCTGCTTATGCAGTTTTTTACCCTGGGCAGCTCAAAAATGAAAGTTTTTGAAACTTGTTTTTTTGATATTGTGACCACCTAAAATGACCATCCAAGGTATGTAAAGCATGTTTTAGGCCGTACGTACATATTTTTCACCCTATTTGGGTATTAGGTCCGGGGGGGGTGGGGGGGCTCCCAAGGGATTGGTACACAACCTGCTTATGCAGTTTTTCACCCTAGGCTGCTCAAAAATCGAAGTTTTCGAAACTGGTTTTTTTGATACCATGATCACCTAAAATGATCATCCAAGGTATGTAAAGCATGTTGTAGCCCGTATTTATGTAGTTTCCACCCTATTTTGGGTGTGTGTTGCTCGGGGTAGATTCTCTGCGAGGTGGACTTGCCGAAGGCAATAGAATTTTCCGAAACTGATTTTTTTGATACTTTGATAATAATAACAATAAAATTATCCTGGAATACAAGCAATATAGTGGTGCATACACACATGCAATTTTTATGTAACGTAAACCCCTATACACCCTTTCCCCCCTATTTTTGTTACTATTCTCACCTTTTTGGGCCTCCCCCCCCCCCCACAAATGGTGCCTTTGTGCACCGCCCCCAATATGGAATTGGCCGTGTATGAGCTTTGAGGATTTCGATGTCCGCGCTTGGCGTTTGGGACCCCCGAGAATGCATTTCCGCCCTCTTTTGGGCCCCGAGAAGGCAGGGGTGAGGTTGCCACTTCTGATTTTGTTCCCCTTTGTTGGGGACCCCCGAGAATGCAGGGGTGACATAACATTTCCGCCCTCTTTTGGGCCCCTGAGAATGCGGCCACTTTCCCTTTTTATTACTTAGCTAATTGGTGCAAGGGGCGGTTCCCCTGCTTTGTAAAACATATGAGTGCCAACACAGTGCCCAAACCCAAACTTGCTTGCGCCCAAACCTAAACGACACCAAAAGCAGTTGCCGCAGAGTGATGGGAGTAGGCGCCCAAGATAGCACTCGCCGCAGAGCGACGGGAGTAGGCACTGTGTTGGCAAGCGCAATTAAGGAGCGTAGAATTGTGCGGTGGTTAATTCGTTACTCCCTTTGGCCAAGCTACTCCTAAGGAAACATACCTCTTCATTGTTGTCTCTCTTTAGTCCCTCCTCCTTCACCACAGTAGAAGGGTGGGATTCCCTACCACGCTTTGCACGTTGGGCCGGGGCCGTAGTCTCTCACTTTGTAGAGAGCGATGGTGTCAACAGATCACCGTGCACACAACTTTTTTGTTCTCTTGTATATTTCTGGACAGTGTATACTTACGCTTACCCTACGGCACATAGTAAGCGCACCCAAGGGCATTCCCATACCCAACACCAGCCCCAACCGCACTTCCAACCGCCAATAACCGCCCCCTCCCCCTGTGGCCGGGTGGACACTTGGCGGTGCAGTCTTTCCTTCCGCTTCGTCTCGTGTGCACTGGCCGGACAACCGCGGAGCGTTGTTATTGCTGTTGTTATTGTTGTTGTTATTGTTGTTGTTGTTGTTGTTGTTGTTGTTGTTGTTGTTGTTGTTGTTGTTGTTGTTGTTGTTGTCGGAATGAGATTCATCGCACCCGAGGCACACCACGCACCGCTCGTTGGTGTTGCACGCGCCCTTCGACACCTTTTGTTTTGGAACTGACGTTCGGCAGGGGCTGATGGACCAGCCTGCTTCAAATGCGCTCGGGCGAAGCGCGGGTCTTTGTTCGTTTTCTTTTGTGCGTGGGCCACAGGCAGTCCCCCCCCCCCCCCCCGAAGTGAACTGGTTTTGGATATGGACGTTTTGGCCGGCGGTGTACCTCTGTGCCGAGGTTGAACTTATCACGCGGCGCGGGTCGCCTACCGCCGACGGTGCGTATCAACGGCACTGAGGGTGCCACCCGCACGCACTGAGGGTGCGCACGGTGCACAGAGTGCACCAGGGCATGTGTGTTTGGCTGCCTCCGTGAGCCCTGATGCGCATGTGCGCTGCAAGTCACCCCGTTGCTCCATTTTGAAGTCTTGGGGCTGTGCTCTGCAGCGTGGCGTAAGACCCAGGATACTTCGATGATGCGGTGCGCGTGGTGCGCAGGCGGCACCCTCACTGTGCAGGCGACACCTCATTGCTGAGGCTGCTGGTGGGCCATCACTGATTTGTTCTCTTGATGTCCCCCACCACACCCACGCGCGCACACACGCATGCACACACACACACACACACCTCGCCCGATGGCTCGGCGCAATGGCCTACGAACTTGGGTCCGTATGCCCCACAGCCCCGGAGTGCGTTGAGCCGCACGTGCCGACCGGCGTACCCGCTCCGCCTTTGATGGTTCAACCCCCCGCGTCTTCCTCGCCCCCCCCCCCCCACTTCCCTTCCCCCTACCCGCCAAGTAGCCTCTGTTAACTGCCAGCCGCCGTCGGTTATCCGCCAACCACCGTTGATGGGCCGCCAATCTAGAGACCACAGAAAACTGGCGGCAGTGGTTCTCTTTCTCCCTCTCTCTCCCTCCCTCTCTCCCTCCCTCCCTCCGTCCTGCGCGCTCTCTCTCTCTCTCTCTCTCTCTCTCTCTCTCTCTCTCTCTCTCTCTCTCTCTCTCTCTCTCTCTCTCTCTCCCCCTCCCCCTCCCGCTCTCCCGCTCTCCCTCCTCCACAGTCCGTCCGGTTGCATTGTGCACTCCGCCCCTTGCCATGCCCCGGCCTTGCGCCTTCTCAGGGTCGTCCAAGTGCATCAAGTCCGGCAAGATCGTGGGGGTCACCCAACTCCACAAGTGCTGCACGGGCTACGAGAAGAAGGGCATGCGCTGGTGGTGCAAGTGAGCGCCGCCGCGCCCTGCGACGCAGCAGCCGATGCTCGTGTCCGTCCCGCCCCCGCGGGGCTGCTCCGCGAACCCCCGACCCCCAGGCCTGTACTTGACGCCAGCCCTCCCAAACCCCCCCTTCAGTCGTGACGGTGGGCCCCGTCGACCGCTCCAGTCCGATCCCAACCGCTCCCCAACCGTTTGTACCCGCCCGAAACGCCCCTTTGGCCACCCGTCCAACCGCCGATGAAGCCTCCCTCGGGACCTTCCTACCCCCCAAGCGCATCGGTGCCCCACACCCCCATCCCCCATCCCGAACACACGCCATCGCAGGCACATGACGTGCTCCCGCTCTCAGGCAAGGCGGAGGTTTGCTTCGGTGTACCGGGGGCCGGTCCAGCGCGTCGCCCCCCTCCCCGTCCCCGGCGCAGCACCTCTCGCTCCTCCTCGACCCCGAAAGGCATCGTGCCGCACCGCCGCTGCCGTGGCGTCGCGCGCGCGGAGGGGCGCTCCTCGCCTTTGTACAGTGAGCGTCCGCCGTGCCCTTCGCGATCGCAGGGGATGCGGCGAGGGACGCCCTCCCGCGCACCGCGAACATTGAGGCCGTGCGGTCGAGCGGAGTATTCGCGGTGGGTGTGCGCTCGGCGGTGACCACTTGGCCCACGCATTCTCCAAACCGCCGGGGGCCGAATCGGGTCCCGTTGGGGCCGAACGCGGTCGTTCTGCAGGACCACTCGAGGTCCTGTCGACACGACCACATCTGAGGCAGAGTGTGACCCCCGCTTTGAGGGGGTGTGTGGGTGGGTGGTGGTGGTTTTGGGGCGGGGGGGTGCCGGGGGTGGGACGGCCCATTGGCGCTTGGATTGCCTCCCTCCCGTTGACCTCAGGCTCAAACGCCTTGATTGCCCCCGCCTCACAACGCACACAGACACACCCACGCGGGCGCGCACACGCACGCGCACGCCGCGCGCGCCCTCCCTCCTTGTCGCAGCCGCAATGCATTGCTGACCTGTGCCCTGTTTGAGACACCCCCTGTGCCACGGCCGTGCGAGACGCCGGGTGGGCAGTGTGGGATGCGCTGCAAGGGCAGATGCTGCGGTGCATATGCGGAGCATGCGCAAGTGCAATCCCGACGGAGCCGACGGTCCCTTCCCCAAAAGACGGCCCCTGTCCGTTTTTGGAACGTCGCGCCGGTCTCCTCTTGTCTGTCCAGTTTTGTTGAATGATGACGTTTCCCGGGAGTCGCATGCCATACGTAATTCCGTGGAGCGGCAGCGGGGGCTCAGTGTCTTCGGTGACCAGGAGCCGGACCAGACTTGCCACTAGCGTCTGCCGGGCTCAGACATGATCAGATGGAGCAGGGTCCTACTGAGCCACACGCTGGACGCAGCACGTTCCTACTGAGTTCTGGTGGTGCGGGGGGGCGGGTATTACTGAGTGGCCGTGGATGCGGGGCTGATTGTCACTCAGAACCCGTTTCCCTGCCGAATGCCAGTGGCATGTCTGGGCCGGACGCGTCCCTTGTGTGCGTACTCTCCGGATGTCCGGGGGCACGTGTTTGGCGGTTTGCTGTGCACCGCCGCTTTTGTAGGGGGCGGGGGAGGGGCAGGCACAGTGTTGAGGCCTCCGCGGCGGCGCCGGCTGGGCCATGGGGTGGGGCCTGGGGGACGCCGAGGGAGGGGCTGCAGTGAGGCTGCGCCGGGGATCGAGGGGGGGGCGGCCGTCACCGCGATGCGTCGGAGGGAGGCGCTTTGCAGGTGCTGCCGACGACGCGGCGGTCGGTCAGGGCAGGACCGTCGCTCTGTGCAGTACAGAACGTGTGCCCCTGCGTTTTCATGGCAGAACGAAATGGGTATTGAGGGGGGGCGGGGGTGCTTTCGAAGGGAAGGGGCCTCAGAGGCGGCCCCAGAAGCGGTTGGGCAGGCGGTTGGAGGAGGTTGCCAAAGCGGTTGGGAGCGGTTACTGTCGGTTACAAATGCCATTGAGGCTGGCGCTTGGCGTTAGGGGGACAGTGGCTGGGCATCCGCTTGGCGCCCTGGAGGGGCGGTGGGTACAGCCTCCCCGATGTGTCCCTCAGGGGCGGGGTGTTTGGTGTTTAAATAAAAGAATATATGTTAAACATTTGCAGAAATGTTCATCGCGTGGACATGGGCCCATCCCCTGCCCCGAACAACGGCCGCGTCCCTGTCTCAGCCCCAGTGAACTGCGGGGCGCGGCAGCGTCCGCCCGTAATTTAATTTAAGTCCGGCACCGACCGGGGCCCGAGCACACGTTTCGTGTTCGGATCCCGAGGCGACGCCCCCCCCCCTCCCGGCCCTTCGGACCGGGCGTGCCCCTGCCACCGCCACAATGGGCCCCTTCCCGTCTGCGGAATGAGTCCGCGTGCCCCGCGGGCCCTGCACCCCCATGACCACGGCCGCTTCTCCATCGCGGGGCTGATCCCGGTTGCACGTGCAGTTTGATGGGGCCTGATCGGTACTCTGCGTCAGGCCACGCCGTCTGCTGCGAGCAGCCCTGACCTCTTCGGGATGTGGGTACCCCCCCCCCCCCCCTCCCCCCAGGGATGCATTAGAAGGGAAGGGACCTCAGAGGCGGCCCCAGAGGCGATTGGACAGGCGGTTGGAGGAGGTTGCCAAAGCGGTTGGGGGCGGTTACTGTCGGTTACCAATGCCGTTCAGGCTGGCACTTGCCGGCAAAGAGACGGTGGCTGGGCATAGGCTGGGCGCCCTGGAGGGGGGGGGGGGGGTTTCCCCCCACGGCTGCGCCCATCCCCGGGCACGCCGCGCGCTGGACCGTCTGCTCGGGTGCCGCCGCCTCTGGAACGGTCGACTTTGGGGGCTCCTTTTCGTGGTGATCCGTGAGGATCGAGTGTTGTGTGTGAGTTGAGGTGGGGGCCGGTACTTTTGGGGGGGGGGGCCTGAGCGCTGTTCTGCCACACGGTACCGTGGCTGTCCAAGCGATGCAGGGCCCTACGCACCGCTCCCCACGTCTGGTGAAGGGGGCGTGCCAACACCGCCGCCCCCCGTCACGACCGCCGGAGGTGTTGGTTCCGTCGTTTTCCAGCGCCTGCACCGTTGTTCTCGCAATGTGGGCAGGGGGGGGGGGGGGGTAAGGGGGGTTGCACCCGTTGTACAATCAGCTGACCTCCTGATCGGACGTGGGTGTGCAGGGCCCTGGAATGTATGCCCGGCACAAAAGTGTGGGGCGCCTTCTGTGCTATGCCCGAGCTCTGTCCGGTGCCCGCCTGCCACGCCCCCCGCGTGCGTATGCGTATGTGCATCTGTGTGCGTGTGTGGGTGCGTGCGTCCGGGGGTGCGTGCGTCCGGGGGTGCGTGGTTGGGTGGATGCACCGAGCACAGTGTCCAATTCGTCAGCATGGCACGGGTCACTTAGGACACAAACCCCTCTGCGGATTTATGGAGGTCTGGTGAAGGACATTCCGCCTGTGAAGCATTGCACTGTGCACTGTGCTTGGTTCGGCGGACTGAAGGACGTCTAGGGTTGCTCTGCAGCTCCTGAGGAGTTTCTTCAACCGCCTTTCTGTGCTCTGTTCTTGTCTCGCGGTTCCCAATGTGTGTGTGTGTGCGTGTGTGTGTGCATGAGGTACTGCCAGCCCCGGGTCGATGGTTGTACGGGGGAAAATATGGTTTGTGTTGTACGTTGGGGGAGCGTTAGCGCGCCGGGCATCTTTTTTGACCCGTGCCCCACCGGTGACCTTTTAGGGGGTGTGCTCAGCGCTGTGCAACTATTTGGACGTCTAGCCGTCCCAGAACCCCATACTTTGTACTACTATGGGCATTATTGTAAAGGGTAAAAAAAATTTGTGTTCACCCCATGTGTCTATACTCAGTATACTCGGAATTTGTAGGAGAATTCAAAAATGGGCAAAACTTGGCACTTTTCAGGTGGCACAAAATTACTATCCCATCTCTGACCACCATTTGTCAGAGATGGCCACTACCCTAGTTGGTGGTGCACTGCACCTGCAACTTGAGAGTCCTGGGTTCATTTCCATGTTCTGATAGCATTGGGCGACAAGGTGGGTGATAGGGGCGGTATGGGGCTGGAAATGTTTGTTTCCTTTTTTTTGCCAATGCCTCATCATGAATCTACTTTTCCAAGGCAGGGGTTATGTAGCCACTTTTGAATTTGTCGCCTTCGTTGGGGACCCCCAAGAATGCAGGGGTTATGTAGGGAGAGTGTGTGCCGTCCAACATGGTCCACTTGGGGGGCTTCTCCATGAGAGGGTAAATCTGGGGCCGAAGTCGGGATAGTTAACAGAAAAGTGGCACGCCGGGCATGCGCCGGGCAAACATTCCCCCGTGGTCTCAAAGGTCAACAGCGGTGAGGCACCCGTCGGTGTCGCCGTGGAGGTGTGGCTGTGTGATTGTGTGTGCATCCCCTCCCCCCCCTCCGGCACCCCCTGCTTATGTGGGGCGCAGCCTGTGGAAGGTACGGCCTTCTCTGAGAGGGAGTCCCAGGCATGGTGCGCCCACGGGGTGTACATTTGGGGTTGTTGGGCGTGGCAGTCCCCGCTGCATTTTGTGGCAACAGGTTTGGCTCATCCTCACGACGTGTCATGTCCGCTACCATGTCGCCTTGTGGGACCGTCGTAGCATTGGACAGCTCCATTCCTTGATTCTGAGTCAAGGGTCACATGTCAGGTAGCCTACACAGCGGGTTGCCTGGTGGCAGAAAGGGACCATTCAATGATGAGCACCGATTTGCAGCGGTGTCCCAACTGCACGCCATAGCACCAAAAAGAAAAAGAAGCATCCCATCGTGGCCTCCTATTGGCACAACAACTCAGAGTCGGATCAAAAATCGGACCAACGAGAAGTATTACATCCAAAACTGCTGCTGCCAAAAGGAAACTCAGGACTTGTGGAATTGAAGTTGGAGTCAGTGTCTAAGTCATCGGTTGGGCTGGAGGTAGCACAAGATGTGGAGGGAGCACTAGAAGATGCACTGAGCGCTGGCAGTGCCTACTCTGAGTCTCAGAGGCAAGCATCAACACAAGGACCTCTGTATTGTGCGCTCGGGACAAAACTAGGAGCACTAAACAATGTGGCTGACCAGAGTTCATACCACTTCTGATGGAAACCATCCGTGTCACTGCGGTCACCATCGCAAATCAAGATGTCATGATCATTCGCAGTCTCACAGCTCAGACATTTGGAACAAACAATGTGTATGCCAACTGCGCGGCCAACTTATGCCATGCCCTTTGAACCCATGCCATGCCCTCCCGCGGCCCACAGGTGCCGCCCACGCTATCCACAGCGGTGCCGGCATGGTACACGAAGCTGCGCCCACGAGCTGTACGACCGAACCCCACGGACTCTGTCCTCCGCAATCAAGTAGGGTATACAGGGCCCCGGGAGAGAACACCGCGGCGGGATGGCCGCGCCTCTCAAGAGACGTCCCACCGTAGAGCTGTGCGCACATGGGACCGGCCGCAGTCGTACCACACCAGGTCATGGGCGGTGAAATATCTCGACCAGTGCCTCTGTCCCACTGCCGCAGACCCAGGGGCACAGCAGGTAGCTTCGGCAATGCAGTACCTGGCCCAGCCTTGGTTTATGCATCAACGTGCCGTTCTCGGCGCCTCACTGATGGTTTCATACCGCGACGTGCTAGATGATCTGGTGCGGCAGTCACGGCATTGGCACTCCCTTCTGCGACGTGCTAGAGTGTGGACCACCTCCACAGACCAGCACTACCAACGGCATAACCGAAGGATTCAACTCTTTTTGGTGATGAGCCAGTTGTGGGCATCTGAGCGCGCCGCCCACCGGGTGGAGTCCCCTCTGCCTAAACGCCACTGCCGCACAAGGCCCGGCATCCTGGGCCAACGCCCGCCACCGGACATGGCCCCTACAAAGCGACGAAAGCTTGTCACTCTTGAGGACCCGTGGGGAATGGCACACACGTGATCCAACATGTCTTAACCCCCTTAAATCTTACGCATTATAGGCTTGCCATATGGTGTGGCGGTTTTGCCTACCGCATCAGAGAGCCCTCTGGTATACGCATGTGAACTCTGGGTCTTTGCCATGTGCCCCGCTTTGCGGGGATCCACTGTATCATATGCTGGAGACGCCCACTTTCCCAAGCACAGTCTTGAGTACTCTTTGAAGTTCTGGAGTCAGTCAAAAAAAAAAAAGAAATCATATGCAAGGAGGGGGATTACCTGTCTTGGTGTCCACCTGCACAGTGAGAAAGAGAATGAACGATGATTCCAACCAACACGGCCTACACGAGTGCATACACGACGGTAGCATGCCATATTTCTCTTCACCTTCTGGAAAGAAACAAAAGAGGGTATGCACACCGGAGGCATCATTATGGCATGCATGTGGCGGATGAATACAGCAACTGTGCGTGCACGGCAGTACCAATTTGAAATGGGCATGATGCGAGCACGTACTCTTCAGTGCAACGTGAAAATAGCGTCATCCGCGTGCAAGGGAGCCTACACCTCACATATGCGCACACGGGGGATTTCGGGCAAATTCTCTGCTACTAGTGCGAGGTGGTTCGTCCGCAGCGAATCGTGAAGCATCCAGCACACATACCGGGGATTCTCACTCTCAATTCTTGTAAAGCAGGCCGGAGGAGGAAACCTGAGAGACAAGGACACAACACATGAAACAAAGCAACGCTACGCGTTGCACAATGTGTGTATGTGCATAACACACCGGCTGAAGCAGGTCACTTATGGTGGCTCACTCCTTCTTGTTCCCTTTCATAGTTTCCTGCAACAACACAACACGAAATCCCCATCTTCTTGTGTTGCCATAGGGAGGACGGGGGAGGGGGGGCGGGGGGGGGGGGCTATTTTTCACCTCCTTGTTGGAGCTGTGGAAACAACACAGGGGGGGAGGGGCGATTTTTCACCTCCGTGTTGGCTGGTTGTGCTAACATGCCTTTTGCCCATTTGATGGTACTTGACGGTTTCCTAATGGCAGTTGAAGGTTACTTAATGGAATTTGATGGTGATTGACGGTTTCCTGACAGTAGTTGAAGATGATCCCACAGCACGCGATGGCAATTGACTGTTTCCTGACGGCAGTTGAAGGCTGCTTCACAGCATTTGATGGCAATTGATGGTTTCTTGATGGCAGTTGAAGGCTACTTAATGGCATTTGATGGCAATTGACACTTTCGTTGCGGCAGGTGACGTTTGTCTGATTGATGCCGGCACCCTGCTCCAATTGTTTGCCTCCAGATCTTCTCTTTTGCCTCAGCAATGCCGCATGAACCTGGGCCAACCCCACACACACCTCCCGGAGTCGCCTTCTCGGAGGCATACAAGCCCATTTGGCATTGCTTTGGCTTCCAGTCGGATGAGCATGAGGCGCAGTATTGCCAAGCGAATCACCAACTATGGCGTTCCGGTGGCGCGCTCTGGTGTATCTTTCACATTATTATTGCGCTGCTTGGGCTTTTCCAAGGTCACAACAGTCACCTTGCACACGTCCCCAGTGTTGGGGTGGCCCTGCTGACCCTCGTCTTGCTCTTTGTGCCCGGCTTGAAGCGTCACCCAAGGACGATTTGTAGCCTTGCTGCGGTGCTGCTGGCCGCGTGTCAGGGGTGGATCGTGCATAGCCATGCCTCTGTTGCAGAGGCTGATCTTGAGCGACACAGGCTGTGGTTGGTCCTGGACAAGCTCTCTGGCGATACAGCTGCAATGCATCAATTGGATGCATATGTCCAAGAATCCACCGGAACCCATATTCTGGATGTCCAGCTGATGGTCTGTTTCTCACAGTGCCTGATGCTATTCATCGTGGGTTTTTGCCCCTCTGCTGTGGTGGGCTATCTACTCTTGCCTATCGGCATTTGCATTGTGCCGCTTTTCAGTCCGGTCATTCCAGTACAATCCGTCCTTATCCGATTGGGCGTTTCTACATTGGTGGTATTGTTGATGCTGGTGGGTACTGGCAAAGTCACGTTGGGGCGGCGGAGCTTCTTTCTGCTGTTGCGCCACTTTGAGGCATCTCTGCACAAAGCAGTGGTCGCCTCACAAAAGGCGGATAAGGCTCTGAGCCTCACACTCAAGACCGCCATGGCAGACGTGTGCGGTGAAATAGAGCTGTTCCTGACGAACAACGACTGCTGCACCACCGACCAACGCGATGCTCTCACCCACGCCAACGCCCTGCTCAACACCGGCATGCGGCGCAGCCGATACCGGGAGGCGTACGCCCGCGTGGCCGCGGGGGACTACGCCGCCTCGCTCCTCCCCTGCAACGTGACCGCGTTCGTCGCCGAGCTGGCGAGAGGGTGCAGGATCGAAGTGCAGTGCCTGACCGACGGCCTCGTCGTCAACTTGGACGAGACGATCTGCGGCCTCATTCTGGACCACGCCATCGACAACGCGTTCCTGCACGGCTACCCCAAGGCCCCGGGGATCCTTCTGACGGTCCTCGGCGGCCCGCAGGCCAACCAGCCCGAAGGCAAGCTCACCTTCCGCGTGACCAACCGCGCCAATCCCGCGCTGCCCGTCCTCACCGACGAGTACATTCGGTCCGTCCTCGCGGAGGCCCCGCACGGGCCGTGGGCCTCGGCCATGCCCGACAAGGCCGGCCTCAGGCAGTCGTTCCTGGCCGCCGAAGCCATCGGCGCGCAGCTCTCCCTGCGGCAGACCGGGGACCACGTGGCCTGCGTCCTGGACCTGTGGGTGACCCGAGGGAAGATGCCCGCGGTAGTGCAAGACCGTCAGCGCCGTGCGGATCTGGCCGCGTTTCCGAGCGACCTCACGATTTGCTGCATCGATGACTCTGCCACCGCCCGGAAGCTGGTGCAGCACCATTTGGTCGAGCGCGCGCAAACAACAGGAGTTCATGTGTACAGGGGCCATCGCGCAGCAGCGGCGGAGTTCATGGAGACCGCCACGTCCCGAGGGGATATCGTCGTTCTGGACCAGCATCTCAAGTACAGCGGTGGCCCAGACCTCCTCGGGACCGACCTCGTGGGGCAGCTCAAGGACCGCGGCTTCCAAGGGCTGATTTGCATGCGCTCCGCAACCAACTCGAAGGAGGACGAGGCCCTGTACCGGCGGTCTGGCTGCCACTGTGTGTTCGGGAAGGAGGTGCCCATGGCGGACGTGGTCGAGGACATGAAGGTCGCATACGTGCGACTGCTCTGTCGAGAGCGGGACGCCCCTCTTCCCCCCCACAACGTGCCCGGCGATGTGGAGGACCCCGAGCTCGAGCAGCAGGACACCCAGTCGCCTGCCATCCCCCGCGCTGGGGCGTCCGCTTCTACCCTCCACAACCCACTCGATGTGGAAGACCCCGCGGGGCATTGCACATCGTCGAGTAGATTGTCCACCGCGCGACGGCCAGAGTGCGAGCGGCAGGAGGTGCCTGATCGTCAGCATCTTCGGGCATCCCGCTCCTCTTCCGTACGGACGAGAAGTTGGGATCACGTGGTGCCCCTGGGCTATGTCAATGGGTGATGGCCCTATTTTTGCTACCAGGCCCCGGACTGACCGGGGCACGCGCCGGAGTAACCGGGGCACGTTTGCTGAAGGCTGTGCGTGTTCCTACTCTTCCAGGTGGCGACACCGTCTGCCATCACGGGTTGGGCAGGTGGTACTTCCCTCTGACTCCGGGAAAGATGCGGAGGCTGCTGTTGAGTGGATGGGTTCCTGGGCTGAGTAGATTGAGACACTTGTTCTGGCTGTGTGTGATCGTCTTCTGTCAATATTCGAAGGTTTGCAGTATACCGAGCTCTACCACCCCCCGATCACAGAGCACATGGGGCTGTGGGGGTGGGTGGGGCAGCCAAACCCACCCCACCCCCGCCGCCCCCAGCCACTCACTTGCGATGCTTGTGATGTACGTTTCGAGAGGTCTCGGTGTGCATATTTGCTTCGAATGTGTTTCACGGCCCCTCAGTCACTCTGCACAGCGCTGCTCTGTGCTGCACGTGTCAGCTCAGTCACTCTACACGGCAATACAGTGCGTGGGTGAGGGGATGCTGTGTTCTCCTGGAAGCCGTGCGCCCGTTTGTGTGTGACCCTTGCCTTCCAGTCGGGGTATAGTGCGGTCTGTTGATTATGGGGGGTTCCTCGCCATCCCACGGGAGAGATCAGGCAATCAGGGTGGCCATGCGCCCATACACCGTTGTGGACACAGTGTTGGTGTTCTATTCCGTGCAACTTGCAAGTTTGCAGTTGTGTTCCGTTTGCTGTACCTGCTGAACACAAGGGCTCCGTCATGGCAGTCTGGACATTTGCGTGAGTGAGATGCAGTGAGATGCAGTGAGATGCAGTGAGTCACTTTTTGCCCGCGGACACGTTATAAGCGGCCGCCGGCCCCGCGAACACATTTTTGCGCTTCACTTTTTGCCCGCGGACGCGTTATAAGCGGCTGCCGGCCCCGGCGAACACATTTTTGCGCGTCACTTTTTGCCCGCGGACGCGTTATAAGCGGCCGCCGGCCCTGGGGAACACATTTTTGAGCGTCACTTTTTGCGCCCGAACGCGTTATAAGCGGCCGCCAGCGCCGGCAAACACATTTTTGCGCGTCAGTTTTTGCGCCCAGACGCGCTGGAAGTGGCCGCCGGCCCCGGTGAACACATTTTTGTGTGTCACTTTTTGACCACGGATGCGTTTTAAGCGGCCGCCAGCCCCGGCGAACACATTTTTGCGCGTCTCTTTTTGCCCGCGGACACGTTATAAGCGGCCGCCAGCCCTGGCGAACACATTTTTTCGCGTCAGTTTTTGCAGCGGGATACCAACAGGGAAATGACGGTACAACACCGAATACAGGACAACACATCACAGCGGGGCAGTGAAGTGCCCTGGTGCCTGAGCGCACAGAAGCGGCAAACAACACCCCGACAACGAGTCTGTCTCGCCCTACCCTGTGTCTGTCATGTCCTGCAGACTGTTGGACGTTTTCTGGAACTTGCGCTGCGCAGGGCCGCTCCACAAGTCAAAGCAAAACGGGTCAAACACCAGTGTGAATCAAGGCATGGGACAGATGGCGGGGGTGCCAAAGCCGGCACAGTCTGAGGTATACTACGCACACGCACACTTACTGAAGAGGTGCGGCAGAGGGACAAGAGCTAAAAGATCGGAGGGTGCTCATCACCACATGCGAGGTAGGAAATGCAACACAGGGGCCAGGGGGTTCCGGATCACTCAGCGTTACCCGTCGGGGGTGCGCAGCATTTCGGGGCATTTTGCGATTGTTTTTGTTGTTTTTGCTGTTTTCCCATTTGTACAGTGTGCAAACACGAACAGAATGTAGGCAAGGGCAGCTTTTACCGTTGCTCTTCGACCTACACAAGGCATTTTCAGGCATACGGAAAGATCTCAGTGCCCAGATCCCTGTGATCTGTGTGTGGAGATGATCTGTCTGGCTTTTGTCATCGTCTTTTGCGGTGTGCACACACTTGTAAATGTACCCCCCCCTCCCCTTGTAATAGCCACGCCCTTGTGCAAGCTACAGTCGGCGTAGGGACCATATTGATTTGGTACCTAATTTTAAGACATAAGTTTGGGTCTGACCCTCATTTTTCTGGGGTTTTCTGACCACAGTTTTCATGGTCAGAGACTTAGTGGAACGTGATTGTGTGCCGATTGTAGAGGGAAAGAGGGGCTGTGTCATGTTTGTGATGAGTCCTCCTGCTCATAACACGCCTGTGCACTGTAGGCACCCAGTGAACGCCGTACGCTGCTGGATGTGCTGTGTGGTGCTGGGTCTTGTAGTAGTGGCAGTGGTCAGCCTGGTGATGTGCTTTGGCACACTCGCACACATGTGCACTGCAGGCACCCAGTGAACGCTGTACGCTGCCGGGATCTGATGTGTGGTGCGGGGTCTTTGCTTCCCCAATGGGATCAAGTTGTCGGAGCTTGAGGATTTGAACTATTTTGGTAATTCTGATTCTGATTGAAGTTCTGACTCTGGTTCTCATTTAGGGACGGACACCGATGAGGATGGTTGTAGGCTTCTCATGCCTCATTGCTTGTAGGAACATGGGTGTGAACCTGAAGTTTCATGTTTCAAACACTTTCTTGTGTTTACAAGCCTTTGGGAACGTGGGCGGAGGTTAAGTTGCACTCATACCATGCACTCACTCATGTGTGTGTTGGTAGTTGTATGTGTTGCGCGCAAGCCACGCCCTAGTCTAAGCTACAGTAGACGTAGGGACCGTATTAATTCCGTACTTTTGCGTAGCTATTACAAGGGGGGGGGGGTAATAAAATGGTGGGTGGTTCTGGAGGAGCGACAGTGTCTCTGGGGCTGCCTGCCAAGGTTAATGGGGCCTTTGCTGAAGTGGTGTGCGAAAACTTGTTTGTCTACAAGTCCAATGTGGGCGACCATGTAATTGTAGGGGACCCGTTCTGCAAAGCTTACGGCCTGACGATGGATCCAATGGAGGGTTGTTTGGTGGATGCTTTGCAGGTGTCCAGAATGTTGAGAGCGGTGCCAGAGGGCAGCGGCCCCCCTGAGCACGTTGTCCTTTGTGCTATTGTGCAAGCCGTGTCCGCTTGTTTCTGTTCTTTTGAGGACAGGGAAATGATGGGGCATTTCGGTGCTGATGGGTGTTCATGCGTGGTATGCGTCAGTCTCAGATCCCTACTTTGTCCCACACAGCTATTCTCGGCGGGGTGAAGGGTCCCAGTAAAGTCCAACATAAGGATTGGAGTACTGCGTTTTTGGCTTGTTTCTGGTCCCATAATGTGCCTTAAGGGTTTTGGGGGTTTGTGGGGGGCAGGGCTGTATTAGAAGGGCTGACAACCATCGGAGGAGGGGGGTCCCCTCCCCCCTCCTCCCCTCTTACAGTAGCTCCCAATGATGATTTCTTTGTCTTTCCGACTGCTTGAATGTCCCATGTTACTGATTTTTTCAACACTCCTCTGTCTCCGCTCTCTCCAGTTCCAGGAGACACATGCACTTTCTTTTGCATACTGTTTTACATCTGCTGTAGTCTGACTGGGGGAAATTTCTGTGCCTGATGCATCCTCAGGGGAACCGGAAGCACGCGTGGACGCCAACCATACTGCTGGGCAGGACTGAGCCCCCGGGGTGTGCGAAATGGTTTTGTCCTCGTTGGCCCTGCCCCGCACTCACCTTGTCCCAGCCCTCACTTATGTTGTAGTGGCCTCTTTGGCTGCTGGTTTCAGATTCAGCTAACCCTCACTACATGTCAGATTCGCTACCACGGCGATTGTGGGATCATCGTAGCACTGGACAACTCTGAACTTTGATCCCGAGAGGTTATCTCGAGTACTGTGAAGTGAGCAGGCTACACCAGCTCATCTTAGTCTGAACCAAAACAAATAAGCGGCCTCTTTGGCTGCTGCATGTAATTTTGCTTTTACTTCCCACTCTTCTGCATTCCCTCTTCCTCTTCAAGTTTTTACTCGAAGTCTTGATGACAGAATAGAATCTTGTTCAGATGGATTGATTGGTATACTCTGCAGGCACAGACTCAGGTTTGCCCTCTGGGACACACGATATATCGAGTGACTGTACTGCGCCCTGCAGCACTGATGCAGAGACCGGGTTGTGAACCCGAGAGCCTCATCGCTACTCAGCGCGGGCCTGTTGTAGCCCCCCCCCCCCTTGTATAAGCTACGCCCTTGTCCAAGCTGCAGTAGGCGTAGGGACCGTATCAATTTGGGACCTAATTTTAATTCAGTACCAAACGTAGTGCAGCCCCATGTGGCTCCTCAGGTGGTCTCCCCAAGTGGCTACCTCAAGTGACTACCCCAAGTGACTACCCCAAGTGGCTACCCCAAGTGGCTACCCCAAGTGGCTGCCCCATGTGGCTCCTCAAGTGGTCTCCCCAAGTGGCTACCTCAAGTGACTACCCCAAGTGACTACTCCAAATGAGTTGTCATGCTGGCTCACAATTGTGTGGGGCCATAGTGCAGCAACCCACAAGCAAGTGAATGATTACTCGTCCGTGTGGGTGTGTTGTGTTTTGATAGCACTTCAAATGGATGGTGGGACTGTTTGTTTGAATTTCTTTTACTTGTTGTACCATAAGCAGGCAGAGGGAACTGTTCAACCCAGTGAAACATGTGCAGTGCAAGTGCGGTTGGTGCTGTGCGGAGCACCATGCTCCAGCCCCACCACCTCAGACCAATCCACCTCAATGTCCTGCCAAGTGGCTCCCTGGTGATTCGGCCATACCAATGTCAGGCAGGTTCACACACTATGCATGCAATGCAAAGATTGACAAGTGGACCACGTGTAAGGGTGGTAAAAGGCTCAAGAACCGCTCTGAAAGCCTGGCGAAGGCTCGTTCATGTGCGGTATTTTCCTTCACAACTTTCTCAATCGTCATGGGAAAAGGAGGCCATCATGTATGTTGCATGGCACACTGCACCTTGAACACCCAGCAATACATGACACGCAGCGATCGGATAATGGTGTCCCATTGGTCACAGCCCTGTAATCAGGGTCCGGTTGCCTTTGTATGTGCATTCGTTGCTGTGGAACAGCACATTCACTCCCGTATCATGCAGAAGCCCTACTTGCCCATGCCGCCTGGATGCAATGATTTCTCTGTCCCTGCTGCGTCCGTTTCAGCCTGGTTTGGTTCACTACGGCCCAGGAAAACCCAACCCAACCCAACAGCAAAAAACCTGTGGGAACAGGTCCACTTTTCTCCAAAGCGAAGTGACTCTGACCCAGACACACCCTCCCCAAAACCGGCGCCCACCCCACTGGTTACACGCCGGATAAACAAGCTGCTGACCCAACCCCCTACCTCCAAGAATCGGTCCAGAGTCGTCCACTACCTCACACAGCATCCTGGTACACCCTACACAGCAGATCTAAAGGCTTTTGCATCCTCGCACTATGCCCCTTCCCAGGTCTGTTTCACCGTACGTTGGCCACTCCCCCACCCTGCAGTAGAGTTCCAGTCTACTGAGCTCACGGATTACAAACTGTTTGCCCAAACCCTCATGCGACACTGGCGATGGGACATGGAGCTCGGGAGTCGCTTCCTCCGGCATGCTCAGCACAGAGAAGCCTCTCTCCTGCAGCACTTTTACCGATTCAAGTTCTGATTCTGATTCTGATTCTGGGACGGATACCGATGAGGATGATTGCATTGAAGAGTCCTCTTCTTCGGGTGATGATTCTAGTGACTCCAATGATGCTCCCACTGAAGTTGTTTGGGCTAAGGCTACCCGAGGTGTGTGGGAATGGCCCATGTCTTTGATGGGAAGTTGTACTTTACAAGAGACCACATGCAAGGCAATTTCATTCCCAAGAATTTGAAGTTGCCTGAGCCCAAACCAGCCCCTAAACCTCGGGCAAAGGCATCTTCAACGGCATCTTCAAGTGGCGAACATGTGCAATTGTTCCGCCACGGGGGGGGCGACTCCGCGGGTCCTAGGACGCCAACTACCCCCCCCCCAGGGGCCTTCAGCCAACAGTTAGTTGCCAAAGGTGTCGCTCTCAGGCGTCCATGGGCGCCCAAGGCGCCCGATGCTCCATGAACACCAAAGGTGCCCTAAGGAAAATTTTGTCCAATTTGCACCCCAACACTATCCTTAAACCCAACCTTGACTCTAACACCCACCCCCAACCCTCAGCCTACTCCTATCCCTACGCCTAACCATAACCCTAACCCTAGCCCCAACCCTAGCCCTGGCTCTCACCATAGGCTAGGGTCAGAGTGAGTGTTGGGGTCCAAAATGGAGAGCAATGATGTGGCAAAAGCAGCCATGAACGAAATTGGAGGGATCTTGTTCAGCCCAATCAACATGGCTGGCATGGCCAAACCAACTGGCTGCAAAGGTTAGGGTTAGGTTTATGGTGACGCTATGGTTAGAGGGAGGGCAAGGGGAGGTAAGGGGAGCCTGTGCCCCCCCCCCCCCCCCCAACATTATTATTACAAGCTGGCGGTATGAAAGGATGTACATAGTGTCTTTCCCTGAGAAGGGATGCAATATGTGGAGAACTGCTGAACATTGCTGCATATGCATACCAGGACGTGCATGTGTGGAGCACTTTGTTGACCTGCATGCGGCCCCCCCAACACCCCAAATCGCCCCACCTGGACCCCCCCACCCAACCGACCCTCCCGGAGCCCCCCCCCCCATCGCCCCTCCTAGACCCCCCCCTCCAATGCCCCCCCCATCCCCCTTCCCCCCCCCCCCAAGGGGCCTCCGGCCAACAGTTAGTTGGGGGGGGTAGTTGGTGTCCAGACTCGAGGGGTCACCCCCCCCGGGTGTTCCGCATGGTGTATCATCACAAGAAGGGTTTCCAAGCCGAACCCGGGTTTCACAGAAACCACAGTTTGGCACCACTGCACTGTCTGCTCTCCCAGTGGCCAGGGGCCAGCGCGCTCCAGCCCGTCAAGTAATATTATTTGAGCTGAGCTGTTGGTGCATGTGGCAGGGCAGGGCAAGGGCGAGCATCACAGCCAAACATTTGTAGGCTTTTGATGCTTCATTGCTTGTGAGAACATGGGTGTGAACCTGAATTTCCATGTTTCAAACACTTTCTTGTGTTTGCATGCCTTTGGGAACATGGGTGGAGGTTGAGGTGCACTCATACTATGCACTCATTTATGTGTGTGTTGGTAGTTGTATATGTCGCGCGCAAGCTACGCCCGTGTCCAAGCTACAGTAGGCGTAGGGACCGTATTAATTTGGTACTTTGGCATAGCTTATACAAGGGGGGGGGGGGGTACAACCGCATGCAGCAGAGCTACAGCAACTTATGCACTTCCATTGCTACTTCCTGACGCCGCATTATCGCTTGGAGGCGCCAGGGAACTCTCCTTCCTGACTCCTATGACACACTGGTTGAAACGTGTCGCACGAGTAAAGAAAATTTTTGGGTTCAATCCCTACGTGCTTTGAGGCATCGATCAATGCAGGCACTTACACAAGTTGCCGCTCGGCTGCTAAGGGAAAACTGGTCTATTGTAGAGGACCTGTTCCGGGCCGCTGCAGCCACCGTGCATCACCTCAAAAAGCGCTCACAGCCCTGTGCCCCTAAAAACCCCAACCCAAAAAGGACCTGCATGCCCCGCACTCCCCCAAAACCCTCCGAGTCGTGGCAACAGTGTAGTCAGACCCCTGGAGACAAATGACCTAACCCTCCGCAGACCCGACACTTGATACTTGAGCCTTACGCTTGTCGGTGGTGTCGGCAGCGTGCCAGTTACTATCTTTTCACCAACCTATGGCAGGTTGACCCTCCTGTGCCCCCCCCCCCCTTTTCTATCTTTTCCCCCACAGGTGTGGAATGCCACTCCTCGGCGCGCCGTAACCCTGCTTTGGTGTTGGGGGGGGGGGGTTCCCAAGGGGTCTAGGGCACAACCTGTTTTCCAGCCTCGGCAGCTCAAAGATGGAAATTTCCGAAACTGATTTTTTTGATACTCTGACCACCCAAAATGATCAAATATCCTATGTAAAGCATTTTTAGCCTCTCTTTGTGTGTTTTTCACCCTATTTGGGTGTGGGTGGTACCACTAATGAGGATTTTTTTGTGCTGAGGTTGCTCTTGTGACTAGCACACTACACTACTCCAAACGGGGGGGGGCTCCCAAGGGGGCTAGGGCACAACCTGCTTATGCATTTTTCCAGCCTCGGCAGCTCAAGAATTTTCGTCACTCTCCCCTCTTCGAGGTGCCTTGCCGAAGACAATAGAATTGATGATCGAGCCAACATAGTGGATGTTCGTAGATGGCATGAATAGCAGGACGTCTCTCTCTGTTTTGGTCCGTTAGTCATGTGATGTGCGAACGATCCTCCACTGTGCAGGGGAGGTCTGATGGATCAGAAAAACACAAACACAGCACCATTTTTTTGGGTGGGAGGTCAAAGAGCGGGTGATGTTGGTGGGAGGGGCACGAAACCTGGTCATGGGAGTCAACACCAAGGGGGAGGGACACTATTTGTGGACCAGTGGAACCCAAGGGGTGTTGAGCCAAGTTAAGAACATGGTTTTTGGCCCACACGCGGGAGTGGGGGGAGTAGCCCGCGTACATTTTTGACTCACTGTTGCTCCACAAATTACAGTGACTCACTAGGGGTCTGGAAATTAGAGTGACCCGCTAGGGGTCCAAAAATTACACTGACTCACCGGGGGTCCGAAACTTATAGTGACTCAATGAGGTGAAGCATCCTATTTCTGCACCTTCGATTGCCTTGTGTGTCACGGCGGACGGGCAGGAGAGGCATTGTGGAATGACTGAGCGTGTTTTGTGCTGCCTGCTGTTGGGAAGGAGGGATACACGGCCGAACTACCAAGAAGAACAACAACAAGCAATCTCATCATAAGACGGGTGAAGAGGAGCAGGGGATGGCTGAGGGCCCCCACCTGTGCCACCTCCGCACCAACCCCACCCCCAAAAACAAGTGTTCTAGCTCCTCTTCCTCCTCTTCCTCTTCCTCCTCATCCTCCTCATTGTCGTCATCGTCGTCCGAGACATCTTTTGAGGGAAGCAGGTGTTTAGTTGGTAGCCAAAGAAGAGGCAGGCAACCACCCCATATAATTGTGATAGCTCATCCAGCGAGGGTGAGTCATTTAAGTAAGTTTTCCAATGCCCTTCTTTGCCGGTAGCCTCACCCCTCCATCCCCTTGCGTAGAAAGTTTTCCAAGTAGCCACTCTTGGTCTTAGGCCCTTCTCTAGAAAGTGTTCCAAGGAGCCACTCTTGGTCTTAGGCTCTTCCCTTGTGTATCTCTAATCCCATGCCCGCTTTAGGAGCCCACCCCCCTTAGATTCCCAGTGTGGCTGGGAATACCCAAGCCGATGATACCCTACCCTCTGTTATGGCAAGCAGCGGTGCGAACCGTCGGATACGGCAGCATACCCAATTGTTCGGAGGCCCCCCCTTCCCGGGCGGCATGCGCATGCATGGTGTGGAGCTGAAATGGTATGCGCCACATGCAAAACAGCAATGATTTGTTGAGTTGCCTGACAGACGGAGCACATGCTGAAATGCTGAGACGCCTTGCGCCAACCAAGGCGCCATTGCGCCCCTGAGGATTGAGTATGACACGACCCCATGAGCCAGAGAGCAAGTGCATGACAGGGTCACGACGTGCAGGGCAAGGGTTAGAGATGCACAGCCAGCAAACACCTGGTGTGGTACAGAACTGGACTACGCTGCAGTGCAGCAAGCAAAACACTGAACAATGTGGTTATGACCATGCGCCTGTGACACGGGGGCGTATGCGAGCCCAGTATCCGTTGCCTCATGGCCCCCGGGCAAAAGCCCCTCCCAGACCCCCCTCCCATCGCCCCTCCCAGAACCCTCCCTAGGGGGCCTGCAGCCAACGGTTAGTGGGGGGGGGGGGGTAGTTGGCGTCTAAACCCGATAAGTCCGCCCCCCCCCCTTTGGGATTGGGGGAAGATTGGCGGATGCTGTTGGTAAATTTTTCTGATGGTTCATATGGACCAAGAATTTGAATAGTTTTAGTTTGGTGATTGAATTTCATCAACATTCTATCACTTCAAAAGAATTCTTTATCTCCGTAAAATCTCTCATGATCTTCACGTGGATGTCTGAGCCGTCAAAATTTGCATCATTCCGCAAAACCTCTTCCGCATGGGCAGCCGCATCGATGCGAACACACAAACCCCCTCACGGAAAATGTCGCTGTTGTGGGAACACGCCACACCAGTGGGCCCATTACTCCACAACCCTTGATCCATGAGGACGCTGTGCAAATCACTGACGGTACACTGCCCATTAATCTTACTGGACCGTAGGCTCTGGCCATGCCCCTTTGATACCCGTAGGACTGGGGCGGGTCTCAGTTTGGGAACAGTGGGACACAAATGACCAAAATGCTGCATCACGAATGGTCCTGACGTGCGATCTCCCTTCCCAGACCCCCCCCCCCGCCACCACCACCGGCCTTCGGGGGGCTCCAACGACCCGATCCCCCCCCCCCCCGCCGCTTGCAGACCCCCTTTCCCCCCTCTCATTATCATTCATTGAACATTGTCACACGCCAATTCCACTTCAAAACCCATTTCGCCCCCCCCCCCCCCCCCCCCCACGGCGCAGGTGTCAGGCACTCCAGTGCACTTCCCCATGCGCCACATCCCCTTGGGCCACAGCACCTCCGCCCCCCCCCCCCTCCCGCCCCCAGCATGTGCATGCACGCCTTTTTGGGCGGACAAAATAAGGGAGCAACACAACGCCGAATGAGAGAGGGAGGTGTCAATGACAGATTGAGTACCTACGCAATGTACATATAGACGAGCTTGATGTACATGGCAGAGATGTTTGGGAGCGTTGACTCTAACGGGACGGAGCATCTGCGGTTCGAGAACGCTATTGCGCTGCTGTAGAACCGCTCTTTGTTGTTGAATGTGTTTGCGGCCCCCCTCCCCGTGTCTCAGAGACATGTTTCCGCCGGCCGATCCGGGCCCCAGGCGTTGTACCACCGGCTCCGGACCGCCCTGGGACTGCCCCGCGTGGCCCCGCGTCCGCGGGGCGGTGCTGCTGCTGGGGCCCGTGCTGGTGGTCCTGCTGCTGACGGGGGGCCACCCCGGCAGCATCGTCAGTTACATCCGGACCCGGCCCCTGGCCGCCCGCATGCCCCCGCTCGCGGCGCCCCACGGGGCCCCGGGCCTCCACGCGTACGCCGCGCACCCCGGCACCGCCCTGACCGCCCCCCACGCGGCCCCGGACGTGGCCGAGGCCCCCCCTGCGGAGGGGCCGTCCGGGGCCGCGCTCGGGGGGCTGTCGGGCCAGGGGCTGCTGGGGGTCCTGGGCGTGGCGGGGCTGTGGGCGCTGTACGTGGTCAAGGCCCTGCAGCCGGGGGCCGGCGAGGCCCCGCCGGCGGCGCCGGTCGCGCTGGCAACGGCGAGCGGGACGGTGCAGGACACGTCGCCCGGCGGTGACCCGAGGTGTGTGTGCCGCTTGGGGGGGGGGTGCCCGTTGTTGGGTGAGGGGGTGGGGGGGGGATGGGGGCTTTGCCATAGAGGCTCAGTACTTGTGCCGACGGGGACCTCCGGGTGTACGCCCCGGTTTGAGGGGGGGTTGCCGTGAAGGCTCAGCACATGTGCCGGTTGGTGCGGACCGGTGTGAGCGGTAGGCTGGGCCTTCAGGAAATGGTCTGCATGATTCATCCCCGGCTCCCGGGGAAGCGTGTGTTTTGGGGGCGTATGCGAGTGGGACCGTGTTCCCTTGGCCCACAAGCGCTGCTGCTGCCCCTTGGCGTCCTGCGCTGGCCATGCCTCCCATTCGGTCACAGTGGGCGAGGGGGGGGGGGGGTGGCACAAGGCCTTGGTGGTTGGCTCTGTTAGCCTGTGGCAGCGCCTACTGGCCTCTCGCCTTTGAACCTTCTGCTATGACAAGCAGGCATCCGTACTACTGCGGGCATCCGCACTGCCGCGGGCATCCCCCTGCCTGGGGGTGGGAATCCAGAATGCACCTTCTGCCCATGGCGTCCTCCCCTGACGGCCTGATCAGTGCCCGGGATGCGGTCATCACGAAGACCCCAGGCTGGGAGGTGCTCACCACAACCCGCAACGTGAACGGCACACAAGGCCATGGGTGCTAGCTCACCAGTGTGTGGGCGGGGGGGGGGGGATTCCGCGGGCCACTGCAGAGTCATTGGCCCACGACTCCCTGACGCACCGCCCTTTCCAATGCCCTGCCCTTCTGGCACTCCTGGCCTGCCTCCCTTCTCCCGCCGGGTGCTGTCCTGTCCGATTCCCGGTATCTGCGGTGCGCGTGTCAGTTCAGGTGGCCATACATCGCCTTTCGGCGAAAAGCGAGTGGGACGTCGCGCTGACCCAGCGGTGGATGGTTTTTGTTTCGCTTATTTCCCCGTCTTTTCCAGCCCGACACAAACGTTCCCCCGGATCCCACGGCAAGTGGGCGTGGCCTCATCCGCACTCGATTCTTCCCAAGCCTCATGCCCCCGCTACGCGAGGAAGGCGGTTCGGGCCAACGATGCGAGTCTCTTGGATCGCATATCTGAAGTCCCGGCCGCAGTCTCAGGCCGTCTCCAACAGCACTGGGCAGTAAATGTTTCTGGCATAACTAGTGCAGAGTACCCCCCCCCCCCCTGGGGAGGGAATGGCTATGGATAGTTTTAGAACCACACCAGGGACAGACACTTGATGGTTTGGCCAACAGGGTGCTAGCATCACGCACGACCACAAGAGAAGCCCGGGTGCCCACCCCCAGCATGTGCATGCACGCCTTTTTGGGCGGACAAAACAAAAGGAGCAACACAACGCAGATTAAGAGAGGGAGGTGTCAATGACAGATCGAGCACCTGAGCAATGTACATATAGACGAGCTTGATGTACATGGCAGAGATGTTTGGGAGCGTTGACTCTAACGGGACGGAGCATCTGCGGTTCGAGAACGCTATTGCGCTGCTGTAGACCCGCTCTTTGTTGTTGAATGTGTTTGCGCCCCCCCCCCCTGTGTTTGCCACCAAGTGGGCTCTGGGAGGTCACTAAGGGGCGGCCTTAGGCGCAGGGCGAGTATTTGGGCGTCTGGCCGCACTGGAGACCATTACTTTGTGATACTCTGGGCATCGTTGTTGTATGACGGCAGGTTTTGATGCGTCCTCCACATCCCTCTTCGGGGGAATCTGGTCTAAAAGTACCCCCCCCCCCTCAGGGGGGGGAAACCGTCACCTTGGCCCAGAACGAAAGGAAATACCAAGCGCCGAAGGCGCCAAAGAAAATTTTTGCGAGGCGCCGAAGCTGATTTACACTGTGATACTATGGTACAGATTTGTGGTGCCCCCCCCCCCCCCCCGGGGAAACCGACCCGACAGTTACTTTTGTTAGGATTCTGTCACCGGCGATGCCATCGCCTATTTTCAGCCCCTGCTGCCCCTGAGGGGGGGGGGGTTACGTAGCCACGCCCCCTCCCCACCCCCGGTCACCCCCACCACCCGCGGCCGCGCCACGTCCCCCCGTGCGCGCGACGCGTGCCGCCCGCCCCCTCCGCACCGCAGGGCCAGCGCGGCGGACGTGGTGGCGGTGTTCGTGCTGGGCCTGGCGCAGGGCGTCGGCAGCACGTTCCTGTACGGCTTCCTGGGCCCCATGGTGGCCTCCTTCCCGGAGCTGGGGCTGGCGCCCGGGGCCGACACCACGTGGCACGTCCTCGTCCTGATCCTGTGCGCCGGCGCCGGGACGGTCGCCGGGGCCCCGTTCTGGGGCTGGCTCACGGACTGGAAGGCCCCCCGGCCCGTCTTCAACCTCTGCCTCGGCCTCTCCATCGCCGCCTTCGCCGCCTTCGGCACGGCCCCGAGCTTCGCGGTCGCGTGCGCGGCGCGGCTCGTGGGCGGGCTCGTCGACGGGACGAACCTCGCGCTCATCACGTTCACCGCCGACGTGGCCCAGCGCGACAACAGCGCGGAGGTCGCGGTGCCGCTCACGCTCGCGCAGTTCATGGGCAACTCGCTCGGGTTTCTCGTGGGGACGTACGTCGGGACGCTGGCGGACCCGGTGGCGCAGTTCGGGTGGGAGAGCGCGCTCCTGGCGGCGCACCCGTTCCTGTTCCCGTGCCTCGTGGTGTCCGCGCTGTACGTGGCCGGGGTCTGGGCCGTGATGCAGGGCAGCGTCGGGCTGCGCACGCCGGCGGCGGACGGGGCGGCGCGGCGGGGCTACGGGCATAGCCTCCGGGAGGTGTGTCCTCGTTTGGGGGGGGGGCGGGGGGGGGGGGGGGGGGGCATGGGCCAGGCTTTGTTAAGAAGGAGTTGATATGTAACGGGGGGGAGGTCTGGGGGGCCCACAAAGGGGCCGCTGAATTGAATTTGATTTTCCCTCAGCCAAGTTTTGGGTCAAGATTTTCTTTGGGTGGGTCGGTCTGAGGGCCGAAAGAACCGCCCTCCCCCCCTCCCCCCCCCGTCTGATGAACAAGGCCTGGCATAGGCATCCGGATGTGTACGGTAGGTAGGGGTAGGGCAGGGTACCCATCGCTGGATTGCCACCCCGCGTCCGCTCGCTCGCCTGCAAATGGGAGGCTTTCTGGCACTCGGTTCCGACGCGGCACAAAGTCCCACGCTCCCGGAGCCAACTTGGAGGGTTCTGTCCAAATGTTGCGTGAGTCGTGGTCCATGTTGCCTGTCGCCGGTAGCGAGAGGGGCCCATCTTTGTACCGCGGCGCTGTTGTGTGTTGGCACTTTGGCGCTGAAGCACTGCTTTGTGGTCAGGCTGTGGTGTGCGGAGGCCCTGGGGGGCAGCGGTCCTGCCGTGCCGAAGCACAGAAGCCATGCCACGCAGGGGCACCGTTGTGATGAGGCGCCCTCGCACCATCGTGGCCTTGGCACGACTGTGTCTCGGCACAACAGTGCCTCTGCACCGCAGCACTTCGGCAAAGCAGAACAGTCTGACCACAAAGGCGCGTCTGCGCAAAAGGGCTGTTGCATCGCAGTGCCCCTGCACAACACGACGGTGCCATTTCACAACACGTGCCTCTGCACGGCGGTGCCTATGCACAACACGTGCCTCTGCCAGACAGTCCCTCTGCAAAACAGTCCCTCTACTCAATGGCGTCCCTACACAACAGTACACTGCAGCACCCGTGCACCTCGGTGCCTGGGCATGGCAGCGCCTCTACACCGCAGTGCCCGTGGTAAAGCCGTGCCTCTGCACAGGAGTGCCTCATTGCCGATGCATAGCCTCTGCATTACACTGCCTCTGCACAGCAATCCCGGTGCACGGCAGTGCCTCTGCACAGCCGTGCACCAATACTGACACTGGGTGCAACGCATCTAATGTTTCGTCCTAATCCATTTTGTTTGGGCGAGAGGGACGCATCTTGGGTATGGGCATGGGTATGGTCAGTCATGGGTATGGGTATGGATGGAGCCCTTCTGCCATCCAGACCCTGCACCACCCCACCCGCCCACCTCCACCCCCGTTAGCCCAGAACCCGGGTGGGCCGGTTCTGGGCGGACACGGGTGGGGGCAGGGCAGGGCAGGCGAGCAGGTGGGCCGGGGTGGGGTGGGGGGGTTATAGATGACGGAGAGTGTGTGTACCATGAAAGCAAACCAGTTTGGTGGCTGTATATACCGCTTTGGGTTTTGCAGGGCTGATGTTGGAGGGTCATGCACCTGTGGTGTGTGGCTGATGTCACGTAAAGAAGAGACATAAGAGTGGAATGTCGTTCGCTAGTACAGAGGCACAACGTGCGTATGGCACCACCGCTGATGTTGTGTGCCTCCTTCTGACGCACGGTAACCGACAGCGCTTGTGGCTTGTGCAGTGGTGTGGGACGCTCCTGAAGGGCGATCCTGAGCAAGCAGCCCCACAATGTCAACCACCCCCCAATTCGGTGTCCCAGTTTGCCTAAATTTGCGGAATTGTTCTGCCGAAATGTCGGGTTTCTAGATTCTGCCCACTTGTTCTTCCCATTCGTTGGGTCTCCGCCAATTTGCCGATTCGTTCTGCCAATTTGTTGGGGTTTCTGGGATTCTGGGACACCTGATCAGAAGGCGGGGTGTCCTTGCTGCCCACACAGGTCCAACCCCCCCTCCCCCCCTCCTCCACTCCAATGCGTGCCTGTCCGTGACACCGTGAAGTGGTTTTACAGTTCGAAAGGCGTGTCCGTGGTCCCCTGGGATTCGTTGCCTGGGATACGTTGTCTGGTGCTGATCAGACTCTTCTGCGGGACCAGTGCCCTGATGCTGGGCAGGGTGCAGTTTGCGGCTTGTGATAAAGATGTGGACAGAGGGATGTCATCGTGCAACATGTACCTGCAAGTGCAGTGCACATACCACCAGGGCAAGGTCTGTGTCCGACACTGCATGGCTCAAGGACCGTGTAGAGACCGAGGGATGATTTTTTTCTTTCAAAAATTGACAGAGATTTGGGGTCTCCACAGGACTCTAACTGCACAACAACCAAACGGCAGGTGTGCTTGGGGCCTGGCACTGAGAGCCCGCTCGCCGGGAAGCGGTTTTGCCGTACAAGCGGTTCGCATTGTTGGGATTTCCTCGCCGAATGGGGGGGGGGTGGCAGTTCTCTTGTACGGTGGGCTCACAGGGCAATGGCCCGGACGTGGCCACCCCCCCCTCCACTCCCCCGAATTGTCTTCTCAAGCAAACCTTTCCGTTGCCTTCCCCTGCCCCCGCCCACCTCCTGCGCTGCCGCTCACCCCAGCCTTCAGGGCCTTTCCCCCGCCACTGCAGAAGATGTCGCATGCCTCAGCCGTCATGCACCCGACACCGGAATTCGATGAAACCGGTTCGAATCCCGGCAGCAGGAATGCATGGCGGTCCTGGGCACTGCCGTGCCGGTAAACCTTCAGCCGCAAGGGGCGCGGCGACGGAAAAGGGGCGATTGGTCTGGGGTAAAGCCTAGTGTATGCCCCTCAACAAAAGTGCCACCTGCCATCGAAGTGTAAAGTTACTTGGCAAAGATTGGAGTGGCGTGGTAAAGCGCAAAAAAGAACTTTTTTTTCAAAAATTTACCAAGTTTTACCTCTTGTCTACTCAGTTTTACTCCTAATCTCACCTCGTCTGGTACCAATTATTACCACATATTCAAGGGCAACGCTGGCCTGCGGAGGTCGCGCAGGCAGCCCACCCTTCACCTCATCACCCCCCCCCAACCCCCGCAGGTGTTGGGCAACGGGCAGGTCGTCGTCGCGTCCACAGTCCTGTTCGGGCTCTTCTTCGGCCTCGGAGCCTACGCGATGCTGGCGGCCAAGTGGCTGTTCGCGCCGGTCGCGGCGCACGGCCTGGGGTTCACCGCGATGCAGAAGCTGCAGTACATGATCGGGGCCGTCACCATCACCCTCACCACCCAACTGAGCTACGGCGGCCGCATCATCGAGTTCTTTGGATACCGGGACGCGTGCGTGGCGTGCCTCTGGTTCGCGGCCTCCTTCTACTTCCTGCACGGCCTCTCCAGCTACGTCTTCGCCGTCAGCGCCGGCCTGGGCTGGACGGTGCTGCTGTTGTCAGAGGGGCTGCGCCGCCTCTTTCAGATGGAGAGCACCATCTGCGCCGTCCGCGTCGCGGCGGACGCCGTTCCGAAGGAGTTGCAGGTGCCACGCGCTGCGCTGCGTCCGCGCGACTGTGCGCGGCGCGCGCGCGACGCCCTGCGTCTCCGCCTGTGGCCGCGGTGCGTCACTTGTGCACACCGCCTGCCGCGCGCGCGCGTACGCGCCGTGCGCCGCACGTGCACCACGAGTGGACACCGCACATGGAGGATAGGAGCATGCATCACGTGTCCCGCCCGAGCACGTGGGGGCACCGTGCGGTAGCAGGACTCCGGCTTTATCTTTTTTCCCTTCCGCCGTGGATCGCCCTTCTCGAGCCCCTAAAACCACTGCACAACCGGCGACGGTTGCCCTCCAACCGCCGTCCGTTACCCTCCGCCCGCCGTCGGTGACCGTTCCCCTGCCGTCGGTTACCCTGTGAGTCCGTTACCGTCCAACGGCATTGGGTTGCCCTTCAACCGCCGTCGGTTACTCTTCGCCCGCCGTCGGTCACCGTCCAACCGCCATCGGTTACCCGCCGACCGCCTGACCGTCCAACGGCCGCCGGTTCCCCTTCCCACAATCGTCGGTTACCCTCCCCCCAACCGCCCAACCGCCGCCGTTTACGACCCAAGTACGTCTGAGTAGGCACGGCTCCCCCCGTCCCCCGCGTCTGCGCCGCAGGGCACGTGCAACGGGGTCACCACCGCCGCCATCATCTCCGGTGCCGTCCTGGGGCCCTTTGTGGCGGGGCCCCTGTACGACCTCTCGGCCCACAGCCCCTGGCCCTGGCCCTTCAATTACTACTTCGGCTTCCTGGTCATCGCCCTCAGTCAGGCCGCCACGGCGTACTTCGGGGGGAATCTGGACGTCGACCCCGAGCGCATCCGCCTGCGGGAGGAGCGGAGGAGGGCGAAGGAGAAGGCGGGCGCGGGGGAGGGGGAGGGGCCGAAGCAGCCACTGCTCGACGATCCGAAGGAGTAGGAGGGGGGGGCGTTAGAAGGGAAGGGACCTCAGAGGCGGTTACATGGGGCGGTTGGAGGAGGTTGACAAAACGGTTGGGGGCGGTTATGGTCGGTTACAAATGCCGTTGACACTGGCACTTGGCGTCAGGGGGACAGTGGCTGGGCGTAGGCTGGGCGCCCTGGAGGGGGGGGGGGGGGGGTACGGTAAGGCGCGTGGAGGAGTGGGGCACCTGCGCCTCACGCACACGGGAACGCAGCGACGCAGGTTGTGGACGACCGGAGGGCGGCGGAGGTGCGTGGGCAGCAAAAACAATCAAACGACCCCCCACAACAACCAGCACAACCCCCGGTACGCCAACTACTGGGCGCCGCTGACGCGCAAACGGCACATCCCGCCACATTCAGCACAGCCCCAGCACACCAACTACTGGGCTCCGCGAACGCGGAAACGACACCAGCGGGAGCACCGGCCGCAGCGGCCGACAGAACGTAGCGACCCGACGCAACATGCGAAGGGAAGAACGGGTGACTGTCCAGGGCCCCGTAAAGAAACAACAACCCGACGGAATGTCACACGGGGGGGGGGCTACCCCCCCCCCCTATTCTAATGCATTCCTGGGGCAGGGGATGTGCTGAGCGCTGGACGTACCCCCCCAGGGGGGGGGGGGGGGGGCGATGGGGATGGGCATGTGCCCCCCCACCGGGCGTGGCGGACCCTGAAGCGCTTTCCCGGAACGCACTGTGGCAGACCTGTCGGGGCGTCGCAGGCTCCCCCGTGCTGGACCTGGGGCCACAACGCCGCGGCAGACCCCGGGCGAGCGATGAAGCCCGACACACGCCCACGCCCACGCCCACGTGCGTACACCACCGTGTGACCTCATGGGAGTGAGCGGGGGGGGGGGGGGGGCGGAGGCCCTACGCAAAGCCATCGGTGGAGTAGCTGCGCGCGCCCCCCGGGCAGGGGCAGCCACCGCAGGACCCGCGACGTGCCACGGCGCTGAAGGCAAACGGGCGGTAGTGCACAGTGCGGGACACGGTGCACGAGGTCGGGGCCGAGCCACCCGAGCACAGGACCGGGTCTGCGCGTAGTGAGAAACCGGCGATCGTCGGAAGGGGAACCGGCGGCCGTTGGACGGTCAGGCGGTTGGCGGGTAACCGACGGCGGTTGGGCGGTGACCGACGGCGGGCGGAGAGTAACCGACGGCGGTTGAAGGGCAACCCAATGCCGTTGGAGGGTTGGGTTTATGGTGATGGTATGGTCAGAGGGAGGGCAAGGGGAGGTAAGGGGAGCCTGTGCCCCCCCCCCCCACCCCACCCCCAATCGCCCCACCTGGACCCCCCCCCCCAAACCGACCCCCCCCCCCATTGCCCCTCCCTGAACACCCCCCCCCCCCCCCCCCTGCGGTAACTGACGGCGGTCACACGGTAACTGACGGCACAACTAGTGAGGCTGGCCGGAGCACATCACCCCCACCACAGCCCCCGTGGGGGGGGGGGGTTTGGCACAAGGCCTTGGTGGTTGGCTCCGTTTGGGGGGGGGGGGCTCGCGGCGGGGGGGGTCTGCAGACCGCAGTGTCTTCCCCAGCCCCTGCCTGACCGACGGGGCGACGGTTGTGTTCCTGCCCCACGATGCGGTGCACAGGCCCCACGATGCGGTGCACAGGCCCCACGATGCGGTGCACGGGCCCAAGATGAGGCCCCGTGTGCAACAGGGGACAATGCCCCTCGCTGCCCGTTTTGGGGGCGGTCTGTGCGGGACCCGTCCTTTGGTGATGGGCAGGGGGCCGACTGAGACTTCGGAGGGTGTCAGAGGGTGTGGGTCCGGTCCCCCGGAGGGCGGGCGAGGGACCCCGTGCCAGTCCGGCCGATGCTGCGGCGCTGGAGGACCCCCCCAGGACTGGACACGCAGCGCAGTGCCGCCGCCGAGTCCCGGACAGGCCTTTGCTTCGTGGGGGCGGGGGCTGGGAGTGACCCCCTGCCCCGGTGAGGGGATCTCAGTAGGATCCAGCCCCACATGCCAGTCAGCTCAGTAGGAAGGAGCCCCGCCCTATGGGCAACTGAGTAGGACCCAGCGCCAGCCACAAGGCTCCTCACTAGGAACCCGCCCTGCCCCCCCCCGCCCCCCCCCACTCAGCAAAGGCCTAGTCCCGGAACAGGGGGGCAGGGGATTTTGGTGGGGGGCTCCTCGGTCCGCTGACGTCGGACCCCCCCCCTTGGCCTCCAGCCACACGTGGTTGCCGTAATACCCCCGTAGTATATGCCACAAAACGATGAGGGGATGTGCCGGCAATCTTGAGGTCTATATATTCTGCCCTGTCCCCCTTCCCCCCTCCCCCCAGCCCTCTCGGGCTCCCCCTCCAATGGGGTGTTTGGGCAGTGCCTATTTTGTTTTAGGCGCTGGGGGGGGGGGGATCCCCCGTTTCGAAAGTCCTGCAATCGAATTGGAAGAGTGCGTGGCCCCAACCCAAACCACAAGTGTCACCTCAGCCACACCTCAGAAATCTGGACACCCGCGACGTTACTCTCCGGTGCGGGTGCACACTGCCGAGGCCCCACAGAGCCCCAGTGCACCCGGAAGCATCCATCCAATCCTCCGGTGCCCGACTACATTTTTTTTTCTCGAAATCGCGATTCGTTTTTCCGGACGACGACAACGTGGAGCTCGTGAATGCGCATCCGCTGGGGCAACCTGCGGTCAGTTTCGATGCGCGGCGCCTGAAGTTTCGGACCCGGATAGCGCCATTTGCTGAATGACGGACCTGGCGACCCCTGCTCGGGTGTCCATCGATTGTTGTTGTCAACGGTGCCCAGTTCATTTCAGGCACACGCCGTGGCATCCACAGCAGGGCTCCCAAGTCATGCTTCATGGCATCCCCAACCACCAGTCCCATCCACCGCTTTTGCCGCTCCACACGGCACTGCCAAGTCCGTTCAACAGTTCATGCATGGGAACCAAATCGCCCACACACACGAGACACGTCGTCTCGCTCCAAGGCTCAGGACGGTCAGCCACGGTGCAAGTTTGGGATGGGCCCTTCACTGTTCGCCCTCAACACGTGTATTCAGCCTGAGCCATGATTTCAAGCGTACTTTCCCCCCCATTTTCAAGCGAGCCAAATCCACCCAAATTCGTTCCATTGTCGCGCGCTGCGCGTTGCAAAAATCAGTTCCGGCCACTTGGCCAGCCAAGGGCCATTTTGGCACTATTTGGGGATGGCGCGGGGACCACCGCAGCTTGAACCATAACTTCATTGGCCGGAAAAGCGCAACGTTTTGGCAACTTTTTCGATTTGGAGTCGAAAAAGTCTCTGGTGGTGGTTCAAGTGGTGCCCATGCAGTTCTCTGGGGAGGTTGATGATTTGTGAGCTGCCTGAGTGCCTGGTGGCACGGAGCGTTTTGTCTGGGACCCTGTGCAGGTTGATCACACGAAGTGAGGGGGTGTGTGATGGCACGGAAGAAGAAATCCAAATCCACCTCTGCCATGTGTGCCAGGAGTCTGTGTGTAAGGACGGGCATCGGTTGGATACTGGTGAGCTGAACCACGTCCAGAAACGCTAATCGCAGGTGTGAGAGGTCGTGGAAAAACGTGTTGACTTCCGAAATTAGGAAGTCCTGAAGTTGGCGTGGGTCGGGGCATTGGGGGGCGGCAGGGCCCGGTCCTTGTATGCGACACCCCCCAGTCCCCCCCCCCCGGGGGTTTTGAGAGATAGCGGTGTCGGGGCCATGGCGCCAACGGCGCCGATGTTTTTTTGTGCATGCTTCCCTTTCATCAAACCATCCATGTTTTGAGCGCCAAATTAGAAAGACGAAGCGCTAACAAATGCCGTTTGGGTCAGGGCTGGCGAAAAAGTGCGCGCCCGGGCACTTGTGCTGGTTGCGTGGATCGCCCGGCTGCGATGGTGTGAACGAATTAAGTACCAGAATGTGAGGGGGGTATGCGTACAGGTACTTGTGTGGCTGTGATGTGGTTGGAAGGAAAGCCCGTTTTCTCAGGGACCAACTAGAGCTCGTGATGGGGTACTGTGTTAAAGGCTTTGTTAAAGTCCACAAAGGTCATGTACAAGGGTGTAGAATGTGCTTTGAAGGATAGGGTCAGTGAAGCAACCGATTGGTATGATCTGCGCGCCCGTGGCTGCCCCCATGCCACCCACCGGCGGTTAGTGGCCGATTTTTTGTACATTAAGAAGTGATTGCGGGTTAAGATGCTTTCTCGTGACCAATGACAAATATTAGAAGGATGCGCCTGATAGATGCCCGCCGCTTCCACTGTGTGCACAGCAAGGGAGTCCTTAAGAAGCCTGAAATGTTTTTTGCTAAGGACAACCGGGGGAGGAAAGGGCCGGCGAGCCAGAGAGAGTCGGGAAGCGTAGAGACAAGCCCCAGTGTGCATGGTTCATGACGAGCTGGCGCCAATGGGTGGCAGAGAGCTAATTCAGACAGCCCAAGAAACATTCGATGGCCACCTCGTGTGGTGAACTCAAGGCAACATTGGGCACTAGTCCTCCGCCGGCGTGGAGCCTGCGAGGGATCCCGCCGCCGCGGCTTGACCAAGGCCTCGTCCTCTTGTAGGTTGAAGTGATATGTACGCCCACTGCTATATATGCCATGGGCACCAGACCAGCCATTAGGCGCGGAGCTAAGGGAGGGAGCGCCAGTCCATTCCTGAACAAGTACGCTGAGCCGACGTAGGCGGCCACGAGCAAGGTCGATGGTGCTGCCATTGGCAGTGTTGGAGGAGGGACCCGGTGCACTAGAACAGGTCCTCTAGGTCAGCCAGCATGGGCCGCAGAGCAACGAGAGGCCACAAAGAAGCAGAAACACACCACCGAGGTTCCGAAAGGCGGGAGCATAAGCATTTGCGTGAATCACAAGCCGGAAGGCTTCTAGAACAATGTATTGTGACTAGAGAGGCAGGGAAAGCGGCGTGCGACGCGACGAGGCGTAGAGTGCCCGGGAGGGATGAGGACAACCAACGTCAACGCTCGCGTGGCACGATGCAGGGACCCGCCAGGGTCCAAGGGAGGCACAAGGGACCCGCCAGGGTCCAAGGGAGGCACAGAGCCGAGAAGGGAGCAATTCAGACCATCGCCAAGGTGCGGCAAGAATGCGGCGACGAGCAAGCATGAGTGCATGTCGACGGAACGTGCTAGGGCTATGCACGTGCTTGGGTAGGTTTACATGGGTCACATGTGGGTCCAAAAGTGGTTGAACGTTTTTTTTTCCAAAGTTGTTCCTAGACCATTTGGGTGCAGAAACAAGTGTTTACGGCTATTTTGAGCCATGTTTGATCCATATTAGCCCATGCAAGTTTGCAAAAAGCCTTGAAATCGGCAATTTTAGGGCCAATAGTGCAGTTCAAGGGGGCTTGGAGGTAATGCAGGGGAGGTTGTCTCTTGAGCCAGCGAAGCGAGTGAGCAGGGGTTTGGGGGTTTGGGGGGGGTCATAGGGGAGGGGTGTGGAGGGAGTGCTGGGGGGGGCATGTCTCCCTAGTAAGCGAAGCGAGCGAGGAAGGGTTTGGGGCAGAGTTATTGGGGGGTGGGTGCTAGGGGGAGTGCTGGGGGGCATGTCTCTTGAGCAAGCGAAGCGAGCGAGGAAGGGTTTTGGGGGGGGGGGGGGTTATAGGGGGGGCAGTGGCCTAAAATCATTCCTAGTGTCCCTGAACATGCGTCCTATTCGGCCCCTTTTACTCGAGCACTTGATGTTCCCGCCCCCACCATCTTGGTCCCAATATTCAGTGTTGATTAGCATACAGTAGTTGCAGGGTTAGCATCAAGTAGTATCAGCGGTAGCATTTCGTCGTTGTCAGGTCGGCACAAAGTAGTAGTATGGTCAGCAAGATGGTGTTTACCAAGGTTTTATAACCTTCTTTGGTGTCTAAGGTGGAGTGACTAGGTTTGGCGCAGTAAGCGGCAAGCACACGCGAAACGGGCACACGTCAAAACTCTGTTTGTGGTGCTTTGGATTCGGCCGGAACTTGGTGGGTGGTAGGTATGGGTGTCAAGTACCATCACACAAATTTTAGTGACAACTCAACAGTGGCGGCCGGGAATAGACGTCGCAAGTGGCAGACCTATGTTTCAAAATCTGTCGAAAATGGCCAAAAATGCGCCTTTTTTCGGGCAAATGGGTGTCTAGCATGTCGTTGGAGGGTGCCATTTGCATTGGAACCAACCTAGATGATGAACAAACACCTTTGATCACCGTCTAGTGGGTTTTGCACCCAAGTAGTGGGCTCAATGACCTCTTTTTTGGGCCCAAACTACCCCAAAAGCATCTCCATAAAGTTCAGATCTTTGCCCCAACAGTTGACTTGTGACCCATATTGTCAACTGGGGACCACTGGGGATCATGGTATTTCTGCACCATTACTCCCCAGTTTTGGTAAGTAATTTTTGGAGCCACAAATGTTCAAAAAGCACCGAAAAGGGCTGTTCGCCGAAATGGATCAAAAATTTGTCCAAGACCAGAGACCAGCTGCAACAAGGCACAAGCAAACAGAGTCGTGGCGACCCCAGGTCGCTCTGCAGGTATACTCAAGGTAGGAATATAAGTTGCTCCTTCTTTGCCATCCTTGACGTGGGGTATGTTCTGAGAGTGTAGTTAGATCCCGAGATTGACTCGTACTGCCGCAGAACTATTGCAGCTTCGTCAACAAGGCACTAGCTGTATTTTTCTATCACCGAGACAGTGGTATGGATCCATATTGGCCAAACCTCCCCTACCCCACCTTCAACCCAAAGGAAGGTGTGCTTCAACCCAAAGGAACTTTTCGATGCACACTTCAGATGACAACTCATGAGCCCTGCCTGTTGGGTCCATCCGAATCCATTCGTCAAGTTGCAGTTGCGGCAGACTTCGAGTGCATGGTATTGGAGGGTGAGTAAATTTAGCGACCAGTGGGGGTCAGCAGCACTCCTGTCTGATGTGTATTTGTGGGAACAGCTCATTGGGGTCCAGGGGGTCCCAATGATTCTTGTGTTCTGCCGCAGCATTGATGTGCTGAGCCCCATGCGCAAATATCTCGAAAGTTGAACCGCTGGCTTTGAACCAGGCATCGTTTATAAGAGCTATTTTGCAAGGGGGGGGGGGTCTGGGTGGGTGGGTCTTCAGCCGGGTGGGTGGGTCTAAAGCTCTGGACCCCCACCCCTCTTATAATTCCGAGGGTTTCCTGGGTTGGGCTCCTGCCACACCTTCTTTCTTTGGTCACAGGAGCCTTGTCTGGCTGTTTGCTGGAGCCCTTTTCTGCTTTGTCGTTGTGCAGGTGGCAGGTGTGCAGGTGGCAATTTTTCAGATGGCGTACCTTTTTTTTGATAACATCTCAACCTGTGGACCTTTTGTTGCACAAAACTATCAGAGCTCGTTCGTAGCCCAGTTGTCAAGGTACATGACTGCAGTTCCAGTGATCCCTGGTTCAGACTCTGGGATTGTAAAGTTTTTGGTGTGTCACCCTTTGGGGTTGCCTAACCCGGGAGAGCGCCTTGGCTTCGATTTGGTTCACAAAAAATGCTCCACACAGGTTTATAAGAGGGGGGGTGGTCTGGGTGGGTCAAAAGTCGGGTGCATGGGTCCAAAGTTGGGTGGGTGGGTCTTGTCCAAAATACCCCCACCCCTCTTATAAACGATGCCTGCTTTGAACATGTTGCAAACCAAAGCACCATCTGCACATATGGTTTCCTGCTTTTTGTTGACATGCCTCTCGTCCAGAGCAGCGAGTAATCAGCTGCCCAATTCAAACGCATGGGAGTGGGGGCGGATGTCGCTGTCTACAAGCAATCGCGAAGATTGGGAAAAGTGGATTGCAGTCAATTTTGCGCAGCTGGTGTTCTGCAATAATGTGAATGTGACAGCGGTTTGGGGGTGGTTACCAGCACCCGACAGCGGTGACTGATGCTTTGAAATCAGAGCTGACTAACAGCAGTTTTGTTGGAAGCGGCGGTTTGCTAAGAATTGTTACAGAGCACTGTGTGCAATGGTTACTGGTTGTCGGATGGCAAGGGGTAGGGCAGGAGTTTGATCTTGGCCTCAAGGCATCAGCTGCAGGTTCTTGACGCTTGCACAATGTCCCTGCCTCTCTCTGTTCCACAGTTGCGCCATGCAAAAGGCACTGAATGTCATTTTTGGCCAGGCAGTCTCCTTTTGCCAACGCCACCTCACGCGGACGCTCATTAACAGCAGCACGTTCCGGTCTCTGGTCGAACGTTCCAGACATATCACCGGCAGCCCAGAGGAGATCAAGCAGTATGTGCTCTGCATGGGTGTGGGTTGGTATGGCCCACCCCTACACCACCTTGGCACAGGGCACATGAGGTGAGCTCCACGGGCATAGACCTGAGAATGGAAGCTGTTGTGCTAAGTGGGTGCTTCCACATGGCACTGTTGGTTTTCCACAAGGAATGGGACATACATAGAATGCAAGGTAGCCACTGTAGAGGCCTGTTTCAAGCCGTCACTCCTTGCTAGGGCCATTTTCGTGGTGAAAAACAGCTACTTTTGGACAATCTTTGGCCATTTTGTCCCGGGAATTCAGAACGGAAGCTGTTGTGCCAAGTTGCATCTTCCAAATGGTACTCCATATGTTTGCGAGAGTAAAATTTTGGACCAACGGACGGTGTTGAACATGAGGGTGTGGCCAAAGTAGCGACAGACACTCTACGCAAAATGGGAGTTGAATATGATAATGTTTTGTTATTTATTTGTGATGCTGCTGCAGTGTTGACTGTGGCATGTAAGCAGTCCCTGTATCCTGCAATGCATACCAGCTGCCCATCCCATGGTTTGAATGGTGTGTACAAAGCAATGTTTGCTGAGTTGATTGTGGCTTGTGGCAAGCATCAGACTGAAAATTGGAAAATCTTGGTATGCTAGCAGGAGCCAGCAAGCAACAAGGCACCAGGCTTGAATAGCGTGCATCCAAACACCATTGGAAATAAACAGCAAGCATCAAGAATGCAATAGAAATGAACAGCAAACATCTAGAGGGCATCAGGAATGATTTTTAAGCATCCATAAGCATTTACGAAGACCGAAAAAGTGCTTATTTTTACCGTTCCGAATGTTTCCGGATACTTCCGAATATTTCCGAATATCTACAAACCAAAAAGAAAAAGATTACTCCGAGCCTGTGAAAAACCCTGCATGCTGCATCAGACATCAAATGTCACACATTGTGCCCAACACTGCTTTCCGTCTGGATCAGGACCATCAGACACACGGGAGACTATTGTGCGAGAGGCTCCACTGTGATGCCCAGACAGGCATGGCCCCCAGGGTCACCACACCTGCAAGTACCATTCCATTGGTGTGGGCACCATGGGGCTGTCGCGCAACGTCCATATTTGTCTCCCCCATGCACACACACACATGACATGTGCAGCACGATGCCCACACCCACGCAGGAACACCCACACTTGGGCTTTGGTCCATTTCTTTAGGAGTGCTCAGCAAAAACTGACCAAGTCTTTGACCAGCGAAGCCCCAATGCAGGACCTGGTCAGCGGAGCCAAGAGGCAGTCCAACATTGCGAAGACTGAGGCTTCACGCTTTGGCAGGCACCTGAAGGACATTCTCACGGGCAAGTGAGAGGGCCCATGCTGGACCCACATGCCATTTCGAAGGCAGTACACTTCTTTGCCATCGACTGCTCCTGCCTCCCTCAACCCCGACAGTGGCTTGGGGAAAGTTTTCTTCGGAGCTGAAAAAATGGTTCCAGTGCCTGCAGCGCAAGTCACTTCGCAACGCTTCCAGTCCTTCGGCGCTAACAAGTTTTTAGAGCCAATGCACCACTGTCCCCTCTCTCCCTTCACACGACGTCACAGGCATGGGCATCATTCAGACAGGTGGGCATGCCCTACCGGAACAGTAGCTTGGCCAAGGGGTAGGGCAGCAGACAGACTCATTTCCTGACCCGAGATCTGTGGTCCAGAACGGTGGTGAAGGTTTTGGTTGGCGCAGCTTTAGCCATTCTTGTGGCGGCATACGTTCCTAAAGTACAGCCCCGGCTGGTCCGCTTGTGGGTAGGAGGGCGGGGGATTGGGGGGAGCGCAACTGCGTCAGTGTGGACTGGATAAGAAAGGGTCCACTAATTCAGTTGGCTCATCATTAAGTCTGTGGTCCTGAAAACCCAAATGCCTTGCACGCAGACCACACTGCGGCCACCACAGGGCCATTGGCGGCATGTGTGCTGATTGCTGTCTGAGGGGGTGGGATGGGAGGTCAAGCGCAGGCGGCAGGAGTCCCTCTGACCAACAACACATCGTTGCAGTGGAGTGGAAAGTGGGGGTAGAGCGTTGCGAAATCAGGCATCGGCCTCAGGGTGCAGGGGGTTGCTCCCCGTACACACCCCTACCCTGCGTTGCTGGGGTAGGGGGGGGGGGGCATTCAAAGGCCTGATCAGTGAGGCCAGACCTCTGGCACCAAAATTTGCTCAATGACAGACCACCAGCCGCTGCACACATCCATTTTGTAGCTTGCTTCCGCAGCAGCTATCTGATGGCCCCCTGCGCCTTGTGCAAGCACAGGCCGTCCCCTGCAAACACAGTGCAGGACCGGGGAGATGTGTCAAGTGTGCGGATGGGTTTTCAACAACCACCACGGCTTCCCCTTGATGCACACCTCTTGGATGGCCCTGGCAATCTCCCACCCCTTGCACCCCCCCACCCCCCGGGAGACCGTCACTTCCATGTTTTTCTAGTTGACATCCATTGCGCTGGTGTGTGTTGCCCATCTGCCTTACACATGGCCTTGCATTGCTTTCCCATTACTGCAAATCAATCACCTGTGTGTGTTCTGTGATGTTGTCTCTCCAAAGGCACTGTATGGGCGTGTTGTGTTGCTATTTCAGACCCAAGATGTTTTCTCCCAGTGACCGTGTCTCTTTGCTTGCATCAATGGAGGGTACCACAGTTTGCCTTGAAATACCTTTGCAATCTCCCCCCTCCCCGGGGAGACCGTCACTTGGCGACCGTCTCCCCCCCCCCAGGGATGTATTAGAACAGCCGTAGGAGGAGGGGGGGTACCTCCCCTGACCCCCCCTACCTCCCTCCCCCCCCCCCCTCCTCCTCTTCTAATGTTTGAGGCTGACAACCAAATTTTTGCTTCGGCGCTTTCAGTGATTTAAGCTTCAAAATTTTTCGGCCCGCCTTCGGCAGGGACCACAGGGGGACCATAGGAGGAGGGGGTGTCCGGCTGAACCCCCCCCTCCCCCCTTCAGACCCCCTCCCCCCCTCCCTCCCCCCATTCTAATATTTCCCTGACCGCCCCCCGGGAGACCGTCGCGGGCTAATGAGGGAGATTGCAAGGGGGGCGGGGGGTGTTTTGGCTCCCATTGAGCTGTGTCGCACAAAAGCCCAAGAGGGGCCTCCAAAAGGAGCAGTTGCCAGGGCGATTGGTGACGTTGTGAGAACCGGGATGGCGGTCGCAGGCGGTTGGAGGATGGATTGTGGCAGATCCCGGAAGCGGTTGGAGTAGTGGTCGCCGGCGATGTCGAGCGATGGAGACCACACACCCATTCGCATGCCACGGAAGTGATGTTCAGCACTTTGTCCACTTTCGGGCCCCGCCATGTCCCCTCTCCGTCAAGTTTCTGAAGTGCCGCCTCTCTGAGAGTCCCTTGCTCCCCCTCCTCGACTGGCTACAGGCCAGCCATGGCATGGCCGGGCCACAATTAATGGATCCGTGGGGCTGCAAGGCATGTGGTGACCCTGGAGGGTGATGGCCAGCGACCATGCCCTGACCCCTTGCCTTACTTGTACCGTGAGGAAAGCAGGTCACGTAGAAGACATGAAAAGAGGTGGCACCAGACACCCGTTGTATTACAGGGGGCGCACCGTGCGCTGTGCCCGCGCTGTGCGAAACGTCGGCTGTTTTCCCTCATGGGGATAAAAACCTTGTTTCTCAAAATTGACACCGGCACACTAAGCGGAAATTTGTCCAAGTATAACAAGGGGCCGAGTCTCTTTATTTTGTACAAATCAGATGTGGGGCACAACGAAGTCATTTTGGAGACACAAGCTCCTCAACGCCAATTTCACCACAAGGGCATACAACCATGAACCCCGAATTTGTGCCTATATGCTGCACAACCCCCGGTAGCCACGGGTCCCAGGGTCCTGAATGCTGCACCCCTGATGCCGTTTTGAATGGATCATGCACGCTTCTGTAGGTGGGTTGCTTGCAGGGGTGTTTCTGGGATAAACACTGTCGTCATTGACGCTGTGCGCGCGCTGTGCCCGGGCTGTGCGCGCGCTGTGCGAAAACGCCCCCACAGGGGACCCCACCCCACATTCCTGTGCGGCCAGTGCGCGTCGTCCTCTGATCACCGCAGGTCCCGGGGCGACCGTGTACACCCGTATCCCTTTCCGGCGCTGGGGACTGGAGCGGTCTGTCTCGTGATCTGTGGCATTGCCATGATCGTGCGGGCCCGATCCCAGGCACAGGCACCCGTCCCCAAGGGCCTGCAGTCCCCTGACTCTTCCGCTGCGCTTGCGCCGCCACACCGCAGGCCCCACCGCCTCCTGACCGTACCGCCTGCTTTGCCTGACCGGCCACTTGCCTCGTCGGCCGGTTTGAGGCCGGAGGTGGACAATGTCCGCCGATCGCGTCTCATGTGTATAGTCATCCCGACCAGACCGACCGCCCATGTGCACAGATTTGGGGCTCTTGCACCCTGGCCACCATCCCGGGAGGGGGGGGGGGGCGGGCCCGGTCCTTGTATGCGACCCCCCCCCCGAGTTTTGAAAGATAGCGGTGCGGGGGCCATGGCGCCAACGGCGCCAAATATTTTGTCCCATGCTTGGTTTACAGGGGTACTATGCCCCCACGCCCCCCACCGCCAAGCTGCCAATACCCCCCCGCCCCAACTCCCCCCCGCAAGTTTTGACAGATAGCTGAGGGGGGGGTGTCGCATCAGGACCAGTTGTAGTCGCCCCCCCCCCCTCCCCCGGGGCCACCATCCTCCTCTTTACCATGGAATCAACAAGTTGGCACCTCCAAACCCCATGTGAGTCGCCAACTGCCTTTGAGGCGTGTGGCACAGTGCCCAGGGCTGGATGCTCAAGTCTAACCCTCCCCCGATCGAAGCCCTTGTCCTTCTTTTGACACTCACAATGCCCACATGCCCCTTGAAGCCACGTGCTCCTTGAAGCTGCTGGTGCTCCACAACTCAGGGTGTTGTTGAACCTGTAGTGTGGTTGCCTTCTTTGGGGCCCCTTCAATGGTTTGCGTGCTTTTTGACTTGCCGGATACCTTTGCGCACCGCAGGCCAACGATACTCTTTTGTAGGGAGTACTGCACCCAGCGCACGCGTGGCGCATGCATTGGGGTTGTCCCACGAACCCACACCCCAAGTTTACAGAGCGGTGCGTTCGTTTCTGGTGAATGCCAAAAGATCTCCCGCTTCGTACCAGAAAACCCCCCGAAAAGTTGCAAAATGTACCAAACCCCCCCCCCGCCCCCCCGGCGTAAAGGGTACCAGAAACCCCCGCAAAATGTGTCACAAAACCCCCTGGTACACAGGGGGAGCTTTCTCAATGCATGTGGAGGTTTTGGGGGGTCCATTCTGGGGGGGAGGGGGGGTCTGCTCGGGGGAGCTCGGAGGGGGGGGGGGGGGGCCGTGAGGGGAAAAGGGACACACGGTGGACGGTGGGGACAACACGCGGACCACCTGGGCACCACACGCTGGGCACCTGGGCGTCATGCACATGGCAACACAGCGGGGCAAGTTGTGGACAGCCCGAGGGCGGAGGTGTGTGGACGGCAAAAACAGTCAAACGACCCCGGCAACAACCAGCACAACCCCCAATACGCCAATTATTGGGCGCCGCTGACGCGCAAACGGCACATCCCGCCGCATCCAGCACAGCCCCAGCACACCAACCACTGGGCTCTGCAAACGCGGAAACGTCACCAGCAGGAGCACCGGCCGCAGCGGCCGACAGAACGCAGCGACCCGACGCAACATGCGAAGGGAAGAACGGGTGACTGTCCAGGGCCCCGTAAAGAACCCGACGGAATGTCACACAGGGGGCGCCGACGGCCGGCTGCAAAGAAAGCTGCTGTGAATGAAGGCGCGTTTTGGTGCGGAGAAAGCTGGAAATTACGCGTCTCCCCTCCAACGCTTGGAGAGAAAAGGGAAGTGGCCGTGTTCGCACCGCGCCTAACTGCCTCCACAGCGATCTTTATCTTTATTTTAGTTCAAACATTCTGATTGATTTGTTTGGTGTACAAGCAGCTCGGAAAATCTTGAGGGTGAAATCAAAACTGCGATTTATTTCAAAAAACAGTGAAACCATTAAAAGAATTCTTTTTTGAAACGGGGGGGGTCCGGATGTGAAGGGGGGGTGTCAAAAAAATTCAGTTATCTCTAATTTGGAATAGTTGTCTTCCGCGTTGGGCCTGGCTGTCTTCGGGACAACAGGCCGCCAGTATCGCGCCTGCGGTACGAGCCTTTTCGGACAGCAGAAATTCTGGGACAGCATGTTGGACAGCGCGGTTCCTGGGGGTATTGGCAGCAACGAAAACAGTACGATCCGATGGGCACCGGCTGATCCTCCCTGCACAATCCGTGCAGATCGTGTGTCCACAAGGCAGTGTTCAACAGAAAGCAGTAGCACAAAATGCAGTGATAGTTCTTCTTCGAAGCTTCCACAACGTACCGGCCGCTATCCGCCGAGGGCCTTCGCTATGCTAGAGGCGGTTGGTGTACATCATCAAGCAAATTTGCGGTCTGCGCTTCTGCAGCTCAACATCTTCAGATTGCGTGTCACCTAGGCGTCTGGGCAAGGAATTGCGCTGCGGAGCTGAACCCAACAGCCTCTCCAAGTAGACCTCGACAGTCTCCTCTTCCGCATGATGCGGTGGCAGGTACTGTGTCCGCGGTGCTCTTGCTGAGAAAGTCTGCGGCTGAGCAAGTGGATCCTCATCAATCACAGCACTGGAGTCACTGTCCTGATTTTCATCCTCCTCATTCTGCGCGACGTGCCTCCAGCGAGGCTCATCCAAATGACCCTGCCAGTCCCCAATCCAAGGTGCGAGCTCCGTTGCATGTGGTGTGTGCCTGTGTCGAACTCCAGATCTTTTGTATTTGCATGGCGTACAAGTTCCAAACCGCTGTGCATAGGCAATCTGGAAGCTCAGGCAGTGCGATGTGCACATTGCTGCAGTTCTTTGGCACTGGCGCGTAGCATGTGCCATCCGGCGCTTTGCAGCGCCGCTGAGGTGTAGGACCACCGGTGGGGCGCCATGTACCTGTGCTTGGCTGCCGGCCCACTGCATTTGGACCCATGAGGTAGCTGGCCAGTGTGTGCTTCCGCCTCTCCAATGAACTGGGGCCAAGGCCAAGAGCTCGCCCATTGGCAGACTCCTCCTTCTGGCTTGCACACTCAGCCTTTTCCAATTTCTTTTGTTCACGCCACGCACGCGCATCCTGCAAACTTGTGACAAAGACATCAAACTTTATTGGATCTGCAATGGTGGGCGTTACCCCTCTCTCACACAGCATGGCCAACCATAGTGATCTGGCAGTTTAATTCCAGGTGTCCGACGGTAGATCACTGTAGTCCCAATACACAGCGTACCAAGCATCATCACCAAGCAAACCGCCATGTCCATACGGCCCAATGTGCGCCGCGATCCAATGAGGCGTGTACTCTTTGGGCAGCACCTCGCAAGTTTCTTCCAGTGCGGCTGAAGATGCAGAGCAACAATCTTTGACTTCCGCCTCGGTGACTGTCACTATAGCACTGCGGACAACATGTTCTGCTGTGTGGCCGGGGGGGATGGCCGATTGACCTGGTTCATGGTGCATTACAACCAGATGATCAATGAAGGCCGTCATCTACTTAGGCGGCTCAAGTTGCATGGTATAAAACGACAGAAAGTGCCCAAAATACAGGGCCTCAAAAAACATCAAAAGAACCATTCTTTGGCTTGCAAAAAATCAAGCCGTTTTTGAAACACCAAAAGAACTCTTATGTAAGGAATTTCGGCCTTTTCTTGGTCCTCATGGGTCCAAAAAATGCTTTTTTGGGGGCAATGGACTGTTCCTTGCGCGGAGCCTCGCGCAAGGAGGAGTCCATTGCCCCTCCAAAGTCAGGTAATGATGGTAGAATTGAGCAATCAAGCAGGCGCCTACACTAGAGTGACATTACAGGCACCCTTGACTTGATCACATTGTACAATATGTTTACGCGGGCGGACATTCAGCGCTTTAAACAAGCCTTGCAAATCTAATTGATGACTCAAGAAATCATTTCTAATGTTGTTGGATTCCTAACAAAAGGAGCACATACGTTGGAGGTGTTGCACCGGGTGCATCCTTCAGCATTGCTCATGATGCACACCTGCCACAAGTTATGGGGAGTATCAAGCAAAAAAAAGAGTATCACTGGTAACACATGAAGCATGTCCACTCAACGAATGACGCTGAGCTGGACAGGGACCCCCCTTGTAGCTTTGGCTGAAGAAAAACTGATCCTTCCGTTGTTCACTATAGATCAAAGTAAAATGTGCAAAGAAAATATGAATTTGCCATGCGTGGCACTTTTTTGAGCGTTTGTTTGGGCCAAAAAAACTGATTTTTTGGAGAGTAAAATGCAATGTAGTGCAAACCACACCAGATATCAAGATGATGTTTGATACCTGGAGAAAGAAGGTGCCCTGGGGGAAGCAGTCTGCCAAGCGCAGGGGCTTACCAAGCCCAAAAAGAGTTTTTCTGCCTCCGGGGGGGGCAAGCTTCTGGTAAATTTCAATGACTCAACGACAATTTAGGTACTCGTTGCTGCAGTGAAAGTTGTGCACAAGCGCTATCAGATGAGAACCCATCACAATGGTACAAAGAATATATTTCTGGGCCTTTTTTTTGCGCGAGGCCTCGCGCAATGAGGACTGCAATGCAGTCCCAGAACTTAAGAGTCACAACCTATACCTCTTTTTTCAGGCAGTGCAAATCAAAAATCAAACCGTGGGGTGGGTAGTAAGACCACTCGACCCTGAAGCCGTCTTTCCAAAGGAAAATGAATCGGCTGAGGTTTGTGGTTTACTAAGTTATGCGCGAGGCCTCGCGCATGGGGCAGCCCTTGAACCACATGTTGCATATGCTTTGCATTGATATTTCAGCCGCCATGCTTCTCTTTTAATGATCCTTGGTCTTGATTGCGCGAGGCCTCGCGCATAGAATTCGATCAATAAATCATTTCGTCAGGTATGCAATGAACATGCAGAACAGAAAATGATGTTGCAATCATCTTTTCTGCAGACCATGTTCATCCAAAAAACAAGGGGAACGCAAAATGTATTTATTGGCCAATTTCCGCTAAAAGCACATCATTTTCCACTGAAATCATAAGATTTATTTTTTTTTTTGTTTTCGGCTGTCCGAAAAAAGGCACAAAATGGCACAAATGGTAAGAAAGATACTTTCTTTGGACTAGTATTCTGTTTTCAAAAAACAGAGCCTGTGAAAAACTATTTTTTTGCAGGGTCCAAATAGGGTGCATTTGGTGTGATTTTGACCATGCAACTTGAGCCGCCTAAGATCTAGTGGAGAATGTTTTCAGCAATGTTAAGAAGTGGCGATTCTGGAACGGGCGTCATGAGCCTCCCGGGCGCCCATATGGCTACGACTTCTTTGCCGGCTTGTTCATTGTCTGCTGTAACCTACATAACATGGAGCAGAGGTAAGTAAGAAAAAGTGCTTTTCCATTGCTTTGAGGCCTACTCTAGTTGTATTAGAGATGCACTTAGCATCCATGCATTTTAATCTTAGTATTGGTCCAACCAAAACTGGTGATAACATATTTTGACCTATGGAACCAAACACCCAATCAGGATATGGAGTGGAAGCCTTAATCCCCTTTCAATGTGAAGTAAAACATCTTTTCCTGAGTTGACTGAGCACTGACATACCTAAGGTAGAGCCTATGGATTTATCTATGTTTTTCCATGAATTCTTAGCTATCCTAGTGGTATGCACCCTAGGGGGCTGGGCACCTCTTTTTGAGAGGTCCTGGGTTCAATTCCTGGTCAGCCTAGCTAAGTAGGAAGATCCCATGTGACATGGCAGTGACCTCATCGCCACATACCATGCCACCTCAGCACATATGGGACTCAAAATAAAGAGTGCACATCTCCTAAGATGGCACTATGGAGAGAGAGTGATCCTGAGGCAGTTTTCTAACTCTTTTCCAAAAACATTTCAGCTATCTTTGTGAATATGCATTCATTTGTGACCTGAGTTGCAGTTTCTGTGAATATCCAATCATCTTTCACTGTCTACACTGCAGCCCTTCATGCTTTGATCCTGAATTACCTTCTCCTTGCATACTATTGGCTTGGGCTATCCTGGATTGACTTGGCTTTACTGTATTTCAACAAACAAAAGCTTTTCATCATCCAAAACAAGCAGCAGGACACCCTACAGCAACAACAAGCAGGAGGAGAAGCAAAAACACAGTGCTGAAAACACTATAAACTTTTCTGGTAGCAAGAGGCAGCCTGTCTCTGTGCACCGGCAGCGACCCCGCGCCGTACAACCAGTGCTCCGAGCAGGCAAATATAAGCAGAAGGGCGGATTAAGATGGATCCAGGAAGAGTGGACGCCGACGTGAAGACAGCGCCAGCGCCTGAGGCACCGGCAAGGCCGGCGCCTGGCGCTGTACCTTCAGCGGAGCCCTTACATGGGCCAGTGGATACGGCGGAGGACTCCCTGGATGGCCTCCAGACGGCCTTCGGGGCCCTGTCCGTCGAGGAGGTGGTGGCGCAGCCTGCAAAAAGGAAGAGAGAGAGCGAGAAGGATGCTGGAGACGGAGCAGACGAAGGAGAGGAGCAAGGGCAAGACCCGACGGATGTCCCTACCTTCGAAGGCGCACCAAGCGCTTCTGGCCTCCATGCATCACCCTCTCCCATAACCACCACACTCCCAGCCGCCGCAACATCCACTTCCACAACCAACCCGCCTATGGCAGAGGGCACAGGCTTTACTGGCATGCCTCACTACCCCGCCTATGGCATGGGCCCACCTACCACTGCGCTCCTTGAGGCAACTACTGCCAGTGAGCCGGTGGCTTCCAGCTCTGCGCCGCGATGGTATGCGGCTGACCATCCCCATCCACTCCACGCCACTGGAACCTACATGGAAGTTCCTGGGTATGCTCCTGGGTATGCACCTGGGTATGCACCCTTGAGTGGGTTGAGGAGAGGACCAGAGTCTCTGGGAGGCAGGAGTAGAGGATCGGGAAGATCCTCCAACAGGTCCCTGACGCGGTCGGAGATCAACGAGGTGCTCCAAGGAGCCACTTCGAAAATCGTGAGCGACCTCACCCAAGAGATCAGGGAGAAACTGGAGCCCCTGATGATCCCGTCCCATGCGTCACCTACGACGGTGGGAATGTCAGCCCACCGAGTACAGGCTAACCACCTGGCGGCAGGGTTGACAAATACCCTGGGGAGCCTAAGGAGCCGACCGATGCCGACACCTGCAGCAGTACCGAGAAGTCCATTCGTCCCGAGAACGGCCCAGCCGCCCTACAGCCACGTGACGAACTCGACGAGGGCCGAGCTGGACCAGCTGGGGCTGACAGCCTTAAGGGCTATGGTGGACGTAGAGCCTTATGGCTCTAGTGATCTTGGCGGAGACCCCTCCGATGACGAGCCGCCGTCGATGGATTCTTCTTCGCCCTCAGATGACGAGGACCCCCAGGAACCCAAGGGTAAGAAGAAGAAGAAGAAGAAGAAGAAGACCCGACGCCCTGAAGGACGCCGAGCTCAGGAGGCGAAGGCTATTGCCACCTCCAAGATAGTGGTGAACCTGCCTGAGTTCACAGGCAAGGACCTCAGCGAGTTCGCTGAGAACTTTGGCCGGTTCCTACGACTGACCGGCCAAACCCACGCGAGTGGGCGAGTGAAGTGCGATCTGCTCCTGCAGTGCTGCAAGACCAAGTACCTGGAGAAGCAGGTCAGGCAGATCGTAACTAACTCCGCCACCTTTGCCGATGTGTTGGTTGCCCTGGAGAGGCAGTACCCAACCTACGAGACCGACCTCTCCATCAGGGCCGAGATCCAGAACCTGCCCGTGCTGCCCAACAACCCCAAACCTGGCAGGGTCTCCGAGCTGTTGGCTGACCTGGAACACTGGGCTGGACGACTGACGCCCGGTTCCTACAGCAGCGACGACCTGCTGTTCTGGTTGTGAGCCAAGCTCCCCCGAGAGCTATGGGACGAGTGCCGTTTGACGGCTGAGCGCAAGGCTAGATCCCTCCGCTACGAGGATCTATGCGTGCTGCTCCTGGAGATGGCGCTGGAGAAGGAGAGCGACCAGCACCTGAACAACTACCGTCCTGGTGGTGGAGGTTCTGGAGGCAAAGGGTACCAAGGGTCCCGACCTGGGCAGGGGACTACCCCCAAACACGCCCACGCCCGTCTAATGGAGAACGTGAAGGAGCTATTCTGGTGTGATGCCAGAGATGAGCAGGGCCACCTGCAGCACGCCTCTGACTGCGAGCAGCGAGACTGCTTCGTCGTCCAGGGGAAGCAGCAGGAGAAGATCACCGGCGCCAAAGTGAAGCTGCCGGATCATTACCGCTGCACCATCACGTGTGCATTCTGCGGTAAGCGGAAGCACTACGAGGATGAGTGCTACCATAAGCAACGCCTATCGGCGAAGCTTAAGGGGGAAGATCCTGGCAAAAGCTCAGGCAAAGGTGGAGGCAAGGCCAAAGGCAACGACTCCGGCAAGGGCAAGTCGAAAGGACGTGGTCAAGGTGGTCAAGACAAGGGTCAAGGTGGACGAGGAGGAGGCGCTAACCGCCAGCCCGACAACAAGAACAAGGACAAGAACGGAGGCAACCCCAACCCCAATCCAGGGGGGAACTCCGAGCCCTCTGGAGGGCAGTCTGGACCTACCACTCGCTCACAAACGCAGGCCCAGCAAGAACAAGGAGCCAAGCGTGAGCATGAAGGTGGTGATGACGGCAACGCTAAGAAGAGGAGCCGTTTCATGAGGATGGCCCGCAAATTGCGGAACAAGGGGTTCGAGGTGACCTGTCCAGCGGAGTTCTGACGGGGACGCTCTGGTGGCACCCAAGACCTGGTGTTTTGGGTACGTATCCGACTAGGGGGACGTGAATACCTGGGGGTACTGGATACTGGCGCCACCATATCGATAGTGGCCAAGAAAACTTTACCTTGTGGGAGCCTGAAGAACACCATGACCACCGCCGCTATACGCATGGGGGATGGACATGTGGTGCACAGCTGCGGGGACTGTGAAGTGGAGGTACCTATGGGCTCCAGGACTATCGCCCATCGGTTCTATGTGATGGACACTGATGCCTTCGACTTTGTACTGGGTACTGACTTCTTCGTGCAGCACTCCCAGATACAATCCCTGACGCTGCAAGCGCCCTACCTCCTCTACGTGGACCACGGCAGTGGCAGAGAGTCTGTGCCACTGGAGCAGTCGGAACATACCTCGAGTTACCTGAGGCTATCGAAGGAGGAGCCCTCTAACATGATGGCGGCCTCCAAAACTGAGGACTATCAACTATTGGGGGAAGTCCTAGACCAAGGTCTGAAGGAGTTGGGTTACTCTCGAGAGGACCTGAGTGTGGAGTTGTTCGCCAGCGACAAGCAACATGTACTGGACCTATACTGCAGCAAGGGGAAGAACTGCAGCTACAAATTTTACTGGACCTCTTTCGGGATGGCCTACGGGAACCCCAGATTCAGTGAATTGGGGAAGGTGCTGACCAAGGTGGCCTTGGAACGTTCCCGTATGGTCCTGTGTTCCCCCGATTGGGGAGCCCATGGGGGCAACGAGTACTGGCGAAACCTCCTGGACAGGCTGACTATCAGCTCTGTTCGTTTGCCTGATGAGGCCATCTACGTGCCTCTGGGACGCAAGACGCCTATTGGCAAACCCGGATGGGGGAGTATGCTCAGCGTGGTGGACGGAGGTCTTACCACCATTCCCTGGGAAGATCTGGACCCGACTCTGGTCCAGGCTATACAACGAGAAAGCGATGGACTCGCCTTGGGTGACTTGAAGGATCGCCTACGACCTCAAGATGCTGTTGAAACTACACCCGGAGGAGATGAGTACATCGTGACTGACACCAACGCCCCCAACTCTTCCTGTCATGTACCTGTACCTAATGGAGTCTCTGAGTGTGGACTATCTGAGCTACCTAGCTCTATCCACTCAGACGACGAAACTGAGCACGACGCCTTCTTCGTGCAGACCGCGGTGGAGGAAGTGGAGAACGCCGAGTACGTCGCCCCACTAAAACCCCTACTCTCCATGAGGGTGGAAGACCCCGTGGATGAGGAGCTGGACCCTCGATCCAGGCTCAGGGAGTATGTGGATTCCAAGAGGAAGTTGGTGGCGAAAAAGCTATGCTACGCGAAGCCTACCCGCAGCTCATGGCCACTGAAGCAAGGACGTATGGGAGACCTATCCCAATTGAAGGAGGACCTCGAACAGAAGATCACCACCTGGCAAAGGGAGGTAGATCTCAAGCTCATGAAGAGCGTGTGGGGCGCCCATGTGAGGACCCCAGAGGAGGACGACCTCTCGGAGGAATGTGTATGTGAACCCCCTCGAGCGTGCCTATGTTGTCATCGTCCACCGGAGATGGTCGAGCAAGACCTTCTATATGCCTACCAAGGGCTGAAGGATGCTACCGCGGGCGAAGAGTCGGTTGAGGACCACCTCCCGACGTCTATTCAAGGGGCAAGCAAATTACACTCTGACGAGGACATGGAGGACAAGATCAAGGTATTGGACCCGCGGGTACAGAAGCTGATAAGGACCTATCTGGAGGTTTTCGGAGAACTACCCCCTCCAGCCTCATGCGACAAGCTGGTACAGATGGACCTCAAGCTGAAACCCGAGTTCGTGGGTCATAAGATTCGGAGGAGACCCTATCCAGCTCCTAAAGAGCAGGCCGACGAGATCGAGCGACAGCTACAAGAATGTATCGACGCTGGCCTAGTCCTGGAGTACAAGGACGGGGACTACCCCCTACACTGCAGCCCCTGTTTCCTGGTGGCTAAACCTGGGTCTACAGCCAAACGGCTGGTAGTGGACTATGGAGAGCTGAACAAGAAGACGCTGAACCACTCAGGGTCCATTCCCAATATGGAGTCTACCCTGGAGAAGATAGCCTCCTGTCGCTACAAGACCAAGATGGACAAGCGAAGTGGATTCTGGCAAGTGGACCTGACGCCCAACGCGCAGGAACTACTGGCCTTCATCACCCCTCAGGGGAGGGTATTCAAGTGGAAGGTCATGCCATTTGGCGTGGCTAACGCACCCGCTCTGTTCCAAGAGCTGATGAACAAGATCTTGTCCATCCTACGAAGGAGACCTAAGGTGCAGGAGCTCATATCCCGTGGTGCCCAGATGGAGGCTCACATCGACGATGTATGCCGTGGGATCAATACCCAGGAGGATCACCTAATTCTCTTGGGTGAGTTCTTTGCGGTCTGCCAGGAGAACCACACACGACTCAAGCTGGAGAAGTGTGAGTTCATGCAGGAGACCATGCAGTACTTGGGGTTTGACGTTGGCTATGGGTGGTGGACCCCAGCGGCCTCTAAGGCCAAACCCCTGATGGATGCCAAGGTACGACACGAAGACCCCAAGAAAGGACTTCATGATGTACGCAGTTTCATTGGGGCGTGCAACTTCTATCGCCGCCACATCAAAAACTTCACCTACACCAGCGCCGTACTGACTGACTTGATCAAGAAGAGTACTACTTGGCGCTGGGGCCCACAAGAGCAACAAGCGTTCGACGAGCTCAAAGACAAGGTACCAACGCTAAATGCTTGGGCGTGCCTAGAGCACAAGGGGAGATTATCCTGGTGACCGACGCCAGCAATGTGGGCGGTGGTGGAACGTTGTTCCAATGGCAAGCACTAGAGAAGGAGGAGTTCGACTCGGCCATTTCCCAATGGGGGACGGAAGGTCTCAACCGAGATGGAACCCTCAAGCACAGCTACCCTGACGACAAGTGGGTCCTAGTACCTCTGGGCCACTGGAACTGGAAGTGGAACCAGGCCAGGGGGAACTACTCCACCTATGAGCAGGAATTGCTCGCGGGTATGCTGGTGCTATCCTCACAAGCACGACTGTTGGGGAGTAACCCTGTGGTCTGGCTATGCGACCAAGAACCGGTCCGCAGTTTCCAGAAGGGTCCCCCACCTGAGAAGGCCAAGCTACGTCGCTGGTGGACCTACCTCAGTCAACTACGGCTGACGGTACACCATATCCAGGAAGTGAAGAACGAGTGCGCCGACTACATCAGCCGCAACAACTTCGACGCCCTGATTGGTGCCCGGTCTGAAGCGCTGGCTAAGGAGGCGTTCAGCCGTATGGACGTACATCTGGACCTGAACATGACCATGATACGCCCCCTGGATGGACTCCAACAATCGGAGTACCTACAGGAGTTTGGGGATATCTACCGGCGCCTGGAGAAACGCCTTGAACCCCTCCTGGTCAACCAAGACCAGTGGAAGCGGGACAAGAGCTACCTCTGGCACGAGGACCGCATCGTGGTGCCTAGTGACCGAGTCCCAGCGCTGCTGAAGTGGACCCATGAGTCCAGTGGTCATGTGGGTGCTGACCGTACCCTGAGGCTGTTCAAGCAGTGGTTCCACACTACGTGGACTGACGACCAACTGCGGAAAACCCTCCAGCCTATCGTGGACAAGTGCCCGTGCAGGTCCTGTAAACCAGGGGATATCAGGGACAGAGGTCTCTACTCGACCCTGCCCATCCCTCACTGTGCTAACAGTGTTCTATACGTGGATTACACGGAGATGCCGAAGTTCGGGGGCTATGACTTCGCCCTCGTGGTAACCTGTGGGTTGACCAGGTTTACCCGGGTGTTCCCATGTACCAAGCACATTACCGGAGAGGAGACTATCAAGATACTCCTGGAGGAGTGGTTTTGTGTCTATGGGGCGCCCAAGGAGATCAACTCCGATGAGGACGTACGAGTACGCTCAGATACTGGCTGGTACAAGAGGGTCCTGAGATCCCTCAATGTCCAGGTGTCTACGGGGATTCCCTACTCTCACACGAGCAACCCCCTATGTGAGCGACAGATTCGCGTCCTGAAGGAGAACGTCAGGATATGGTGCAAAACTGAACGCACCAGAGACTGGGTGAGACTACTCCCCGTCATATCCTTGATGATGAACTCCCAAGAGAGTTCAGCTACTGGCTACTGGCCACATGAGCTATTCCTAGGGCGCCCGGCATGGTTCCTACATGCCCCCTATCCAGAGGACACCCATTCTTCTGTGGGTGAATGGGTCCAAGAGCAACAAGCGAAGGTGGACAAGGCCAAGGCTATGCTCCAGAGAGTGAGGGAGCGTCAGTGGAACAAGAAGAACAAACACCGAGTACCGGCCTCCTACCAAGAGGGGGACTGGGTGCTGGTGCACCACAGTCGACTACCCGCCTGGCCACGCTCTACCAGCGATGACCCATACTTCGGGCCGTACAAGATCCTATCCGTGGATGGTCACCGTATCACTGTGCGGTGTTCTCCCCGTCTAGGAGGGACCCTGGTGTGCGCTGCTCAACACCTGAAGCGCTACCATGATCCTGAAGACCTCTGTGGGGAGGAGTGGGAGCTGAACGACGAGGAAATCGCCGCCCTGGACCTACAAGGGGCTGCCAGCCCTATGGAAGTTGAAGGGGAACTCCCCGACATGAACGCCGAGGAGATGGCTAAGGAGGGCTTCTACCTGGTGAAGTCTATCCTACGCCACCGCTATCGCCAGGGTTGGCGCTTCCTAACCCTCTGGGAAGGGTTTGCAGTCGAAGAGGCCACCTGGGAGCCCTTCTCTGCATTTGTTCTACCTGAGGGACGCCTAAACTCAGTTCTGGTTGACTACTTGTCCCAGAACAACCTTGGTGAGTTGCTGAGGCTCGCTGAGACGCTTGCCTCCAAGACTAAAGCTAGGGACTGAACCTTACCCTTACCTGCCAAAGCGTATGTGTGAGTGTGCTAGTCCTAAGGTCCTGAGAGCAAGCCGCAGAAGTGGTGTCCTAATTATACCCAAGTCTGCGCCCTTGCTGAACCTGGAGGGTTGGCTTATTGATGCCACGGGGTACGCCCCGGGTCTCCCCTCCCCTATGCGCCCAATTTCTGTGCTGGCGCAAAACCTTGGGGGAATACCCAGCGTACTAATCCAGGTATTGTTTTCCCTACCTATCTGTCTACTACAGGGAGGGGTGGCCAAAAGCTATGAAGGCATGAAAACGCCGTTTTGCTATGTGGCCAAAACACTGACCTAACCACTGTCACAGCCCACCAACCCTGCTAAAATTGCAGGAAACGGGTAGGACAGTGACACACCCCCTACAGGTCCTACACACCCTGCAGTGGCACCATCCTGGTGGGCGAGCACTGGGCAACTGGCTCTAGCCCCCACGCAGGACTACCACTCCTACACGCACACTCTACTGGGCGTTGCGAAGGTGAAGGTCTCATGGGTCCTAACGACCCACCTGTGAAATGACAAGAGAACACAGCGCTGCTAAGCAACTGTGGCCTCACAGGGGACGCCACAACGCGTTTCCCCTGCAAGGGCTTGGAGGGAAGGAGTGCTCTCGCGTGCAAGGCGCAGATGTCGATGAAGTCGGACTCCCTGCTCTGCCACAGGCGGAGCGGAGTTACTTGTTTGTGTGATCTGCGCCCTTGTTTAGCAGAGCATAAAAAAATGCTGCTGCACCAATCACCCTACCTGCCCACCTGTAAAACAAAGGCAAATGAAAGGGCGTTTGCGGCGGAGGAACCAAGCCACACTCCAGGTATTATACCCTTCTCAGTGTGACCTATAATACACTGTCCGCAAACACGCTGGAAGTCCAGCTACCCTTGTCAAGCAAGCAAGCGTTAAGGGACTCCTCAGGTTCTCTTAAAGAACGCACCGAGGAGCCCCTGGGTAGCCTAAACAAGGTTTACCGTGCGCACTTCGCGTGGCCTACCCTTTAATGCGTGTGTGCATGCACGAGTATGCGCGAGAGCGTAGGGCAAACCTGCCCATCAGAACCCAAATCACGACTCCACCAGGGGGTGGCCCCGCCTGGGCTTACTCACCTTACCTACCGCTGGAGAGTGAGAGCAAGAGAGGGGCTCACGCGAAGAACGTTGCTATGCAGTTGTGTGTATGACTAATCACCCTGATCTGACCGCTAATCATCTGCAATCTTTCTAATCAATCCCTCTATCGCGTTCTATCTTTGTTAGCGCTGCTACAAGGCTCGTTCACGGAGACACGAGACGAGCAATGTGTATGCGGCATGCGAGACGAACATACCTGTAGTTTATACCTGATTCATTGAAGTCTTTTCGTTCATTTTCGAATTCTTGAATTTTTGAAGCTTCTATTAGTGTGGGTGGAATCTGTATGTTTATTTATTAATGTGTGTCTCGTCATTTTCAAGACTACGTGAGACATACGTTTATAATTCCATTATTTCTCCATTTTCCGGCGCTTCGCTAGGAGCCGCTCCTGCGCGCCGCCATTTTATGCGTGTGAATTTCTGGATTTAAAAAATCCAGAGATGACTATAATTTCTATAAAAATGTGCTTCTGATGCACAATTGGATTCTGCTCAGGTGTGTCGTTTCAGAAAAATTCTACGCCGTCATTTGACGGATTTTGGTGTCGTCGCTTCGTTTTTGCGTGGATTCGTCCATAATTCTCCCATTCCTGCCTCTGCAGATACCCACGCGCAGCCTCGCTGAGTAGGCCGTGTTAGGGCCGAAACGCAGGTGCCTGGAGAGACTGAGCAGAACCAAGACCCCACCAAGGGGCAATTTTAATTTTCTTTCGACTCCTTTCGCCCTAAGACAGGTCACAGGTCGCCAGCAGGTTTACGAGAACCCATGCGAGTGTGTATAATGTGTCTTGCGTTTGGGTTGTGTCGACGCTGCGTCTTGGAGGGAGGGATGCATATGCACATGTTTGGCATGCTCCCATTCTAACCCAACCAAGCCACAGGAGCCCCGGCAGCGCCATGAGCGCTGAGTCTTCTGGGGGATATGTTACATACAAAGCAGCAAAAGAGCGCCAGCCATGGTGAGCGCCCATTTTTCAGTGTGAGGGAAACTGTAGGTATTTTAAAATAGATGTGGAAACCAAGGAAAGGCCAAGAAAAATTCCCTTTTTCCTAAAATGCGACAGTGGTGGCCACCACAGCACAAGGGGGGAGTAAGAAAAAGTGCTTTTCCATTGCTTTGAGGCATACTCTAGTTGTATTAGAGATGCACTGAGCATCCATGCATTTTAATCTTAGTATTGGTCCAACCAAAACTGGTGATAACACATTTTGACCTATGGAACCAAACACCCAATCAGGATATGGAGTGGACCACTTAATCCCCTTTCAATGTGAAGTAAAACATCTTTTCCTGAGTTGACTGAGCACTGACATACCTAAGGTAGAGCCTATGGATTTATCTATGTTTTTCCATGAATTCTTAGCTATCCTAGTGGTATGCACCCTAGGGGGCTGGGCACCTCTTTTTGAGAGGTCCTGGGTTCAATTCCTGGTCAGCCTAGCTAAGTAGGAAGATCCCATGTGACATGGCAGTGACCTCATCGCCACATACCATGCCACCTCAGCACATATGGGACTCAAAATAAAGAGTGCACATCTCCTAAGATGGCACTATGGAGAGAGAGTGATCCTGAGGCAGTTTTCTAACTCTTTTCCAAAAACATTTCAGCTATCTTTGTGAATATGCATTCATTTGTGACCTGAGTTGCAGTTTCTGTGAATATCCAATCATCTTTCACTGTCTACACTGCAGCCCTTCATGCTTTGATCCTGAATTACCTTCTCCTTGCATACTATTGGCTTGGGCTATCCTGGATTGACTTGGCTTTACTGTATTTCAACAAACAAAAGCTTTTCATCATCCAAAACAAGCAGCAGGACACCCTACAGCAACAACAAGCAGCAGGAGAAGCAAAAACACAGTGCTGAAAACACTATAAACTTTTCTAGGTACACTGAACCTCTATAACAATAATAGTACAGGCTGCAATGATGTGATTGTCTTTTATGATGCTCGTGAGTCTTGTGTTTTGGGGCGCAGGTAGTTTTTTTCAAAACCGAGAATTGGTGTGCAGCAAGGCGGGATGTCAACCTAAACGGAAATGTCACAATAGGCACGCAGGAACAAGAAGAAATACCACCAAGCTCCGGAAGCAGGTAGCAATCTTCTTCTTTTTCAAAACGGAGAATTGGTGTACAGCAAAGCGGGTTGTCAACCCGAAGCGTCAACATAGGCAGGCAGGAACAGTATGACATACCACCGAACGCCAAATGAACGCAAAATGGTTGTTTTCGTAGTGCGAACAAGCAGATATTTTGGATCCTGCCGCATCCTGCCGTATCCTGCCGCATTTTGCCGTATCATGCCGTATACTGCCGTATCCTGCCGTATCTGCCGTATCCTATCGTATCCTGCGTATCCTGCCGTATCCTGCCGTATCCTGCCACTTCCTACCCTATCCTGCCGTATCCTGCCGTATCCTGCCGTATCCTCGCCGTATCCTGCCGTATCCTGCCGTATCCTGCCGTATCGAATACGCGTATCAGGGAAACCTTAATGTCATATGCTGGTTTGAGGCATTTATTGAGGTGATTTCAGAGTAATTTGAGCCTTTTTCCTTGGTCCTACTAGCTTGATCAACTAGTACTCTAGGGGGGGGTAAGAAAACGTCACTGCCATGTCTTTCTTGGGGTACTGAATCCAGGCCAAGCCCCCCCCCCCCCCCCCTAAACCTTGGAAAGTTATGAAGACCAACACTTAATCATTTTAATCACTCTTTTTCAGGTTTTTAGTTCATTTTTCAAGGTAACTAGGGCTATAACCCTAGATCCCCAATGAAGTTCACCCCTACCACTCAAATGAGGTGAGGTATCTTCCTTCATGGAGGTAATAACGAAATAAAATAGGCATTCCATGCCTTGGGCCTTGTGGGTTAAGCCTAGTGGTCTCCCACCTCAGGACCCCTACACTCAATTGTTTTACCTACTTATTGTGGGCCTACTTTTTGACTGATTCTGAATTCAGTTGCTTGGCCATGCTGGCCAAGCCATATCCTGTGTCTAGCCCAACCTACATGCCCCAGATTCCTAACCTACTCCATTGCATATCAAAAGCTGGACTTCAGATGCTTGGGACTGTTTCTGAGGACAGACTTATGTCCGTTTTCCATATAAAAATCATTTGTTTTGTCCATTTGTGATTGAATCTTTGTACCTAACCTTGCATTGTCTATCTGTAGCCCTTCTGTGATACATTGGATTTCAAAACCATTCATTGATTCGATCCATATCGTGTTCATGCTGTACTTGCTGCCGTGGTCCTGTTTTCCAACTCCAAAACCTGCAGGATTTCATCAAAACCTTTAGGGCGCTAATTAAGGATATTCTTTCTAGAATTGCAAAGTAGATGGCCTCCATCTTGCATTGTCGATTCACCACTATCAGTGAATCTTGGTGGAATTCCAAGTGAAGGAGTCCGTCTTCAGCTGTCCCAACCACGGTGGCAAGAGGTCGCACACCATTGAAGCGGGTTTAGAACACCCTATGCCCAATACTAAGATACATGGAGAAAATGGGCCTCATAAATAAGAAAAGAAGCATGATGTTCTGCAGCAGGCAACCTCAAAGTGTATCGCCATATGAACCAACCAAGAAAAGGAGTGGATGTGGTGGAACTGGGTAAAAAATGTGTACGAAAAAGTAGAAATGGGTGAAACATGGTGAATATCCAAAAATGCTAGATCCCGAGTGCATCAAAATTTACTACTGAACAACAATGATACCCAGGGTACAACAAACTATGAACTTCTACTACGGCCAGGAGCTCAAACAGGTACAACCGCGCGCGCACTCTGCTTAGGCGCCCCCTTAGTACCCAAGGTTTCGGTTATCCTCCTAATCACCGCTTTGGCCTTTGAATCCGTGAAACTGTGCTACACATGAAAGAAGGCAACCAACCCGACGACGATGGCGGAGACGATATCTGAACTGCACCGAGGAACGTCCCGCCATCCTAAACGGGTAAGAAGGACCAAAGGAAGAAATAGCAGGATCCCGGGTCAAGGCAGGATGTTGTTAGCCATCACAGGAACCAATGAAATTAGGGCAAGCACGCTGCCGGTTGCAAACGTGCTGATGCTTGCCCACATCCTTGGGGGTTGTTTTAGAAAGCCTCCTCTTTAGACACGGAAGCAAGCCTCCAAAAAGATGAGAGTTCAATAGACCTCCGTTGATGGGTGTTTGCGACATCTGTGCAAGCATCCTGGATCAGCGACGTGCTCCGACAGATTGCCTGCACAAAGGTCAAGCACAAACGTAATGCGCAAGCCAGCGAGCAAATACAGCTCAGAGTTGTGCTACCGCCAATCGCCCTCCGCCTAACTCCTGACTGATGCCGGCACACTTCATAGGCGGTGGGAAACAGCTGCTTATTGATGGTGTAGTGAGTCATGAGAAGACGAAACGTTGTAAAAGAGTCCCATCGGGGGCAATCATTGGTCATTGTGGACCAGACTGCTTGCGAAGGGTGGCGTACTCGTCTTTCCAAAGGAGCTTTGGGCGATTTGACACCTGCTGTCCCATGGGTGTTGCATAGCACAATTTAGAGTCTAGTTTAGGCCTTGGGGTGTGGGGAGGTCATGCAACAAATGTTTTGCAATTCATTGTGCTTCTTGTGCGCTGACCGGCTTTGTTGGTGCACATGTGTGGCCCTAGTGTACGGCGCACAATTGGTCACATTGCTCTCTAGTGCTGGCTACTAACCATGGTAGGAATTACTAACTGTGGGTGTGGGTTGCAAAAAGCCAACCCTCGCCCAAAAGTGTACAATGCTCAGAGACGCGGGTCAGTGTTATTGTAGAAGTGCACGAGCGGTGTTTGCTCCAGTGCCGCAGGATATTTGGATGGGTTGAGTGCAGGGGGACCGCTTGTGAATCGGGCCACACAACAGGACGGCAGAGCTGAAGGCTGCCTCAAATTTTGTAACATCAAAAAGAGGAGTCTCAAACACGACCCTAAACACCCAAAAAATCACAAAGAAAACTCTTCATCAGAAAGACATGAGCGCACTGTGCACTTCAAGGGTCGTCTCCTTGGTAACATTCAAAACGGCACTGGAACTACCAAGGCTCAAAGTTTTCACCCCGATTCCAATCAGAATTTAGCCATTGCTCATTGCAGGCATCCAATACTACAGTAGTTTCAATGTTTGTTCGACCAATTTGGGGACAAGCTAGCTTTCAGAAGAAACAGTGGGCTGCCACTACCCAAGGATGGTCACTGCTGCTGATAAGCCTCTTGCTTGCTGACGCTGACAAAAAGACATCCAAAAGTGTAATGGTGGGTAATAGAGGCCGTGTAGTTGAAAAACACCCTTGCCCTACAGCCTTTGTCTATCACACATTTACCTGTCCATTCACGAATTGGTCACAATCACAAACCTTTTACCTATTTCCACATTAAATTACAAACTCCTCGCCCATGACCTCCCCATCGCACGTCTCTGCTCTCTTCAAAGCCGGATCTGGAAGTCACTCGCCTGCAAGTTCAAATTATCTTTGGCTACCTCCCCCAAAGATAAGAATTGACCCTTCGCCCGTGGTGGCTTGGAGCTTTGGGACCTACCCCGTACCGTTCACAAATCCTCAGTTAATGGAGCCATCCGAAATCTAATGCTGGACAGCCCCCCATCATTTCACCAAGCAGTCCTTACGGCTTATTTCCAATTCAAGCGTAGCCCGCAGCAGGACAGGCTGGTGGACGCCGCCCATGCCCTCCACCTTGACATCCATGGCTTTGGGGTTTGGAACCCGTCTCCTTCCCAACACCTGCCGGTTGGCTGCAGGCTGTTTGTTGAGTTAGACGATGGATGGACACGGGCAATAGTTTCGTCAACCACAGCTAATGCAGCACACATTTCCACACCGCATGGTGACTTCACGCTAAAAAACTCCCAGTCCTTTTCTTTTCAACCGCCTACTGATTACCCACACACTCCATGTCACCAGAGCAACTTCTTCCGCCCATCCTGAATCCGCCGACACCGCATTCCTCGCCACGTGTCCCTCATGGGGGGACCCTGGGCCCTTCCAGCCAACAAGGTGTGCACATCTCTGTCCCGGGATTCAAACAGCGCTTGCTTCCCAACGACCTAATGGAATGGAAGTGCTCCAAAGCACACCACATGCTTGCCCGTGCCAGCCCCCAAACATTATGGGTCTACATTGATGGCTCGGGGAAAAAATCACTCACGGGCGCAGCGGCACTTTTTTGCACGGGCGCAGCGGCAGTTTTTTTCCCGTATAATTCTCCCACATTCGCCATTGCTATCCCTTCCCCATTCCGTTGGTCGGGCGATGCGGAGTTCTGGGCGCTCCTCTCCTGCTTGCGTTTCATCAGGACCCATACCTGCCACACACATCTGCATCCTTTCGGATAACTCAGAAGTCGTATCCGTGTTTGAAAAGGCTATGAACAGACATCCCTCGCAGCGCCCCAAGTCCGAAACGCATCGTGACAACTGGTTCATGGCGTTCTCGCATGAATTGCTCCATATCAAAACACTGGTGGAAGTTGCTTGGCTCAACGCCCACGTGGGTTTCATGGGAAATGAGATTGCAGATGCGCTGGCCAAGTGGATCCATTTCAGCTGCCCCCCCCAACCTAACCTGAACCCCCCCCCCCCCCCCCTAAAGGCTGCATTTCCCTCAATGGCATCCCACTCACGAACAAACTCAAAAATAAAGATCTGTCCCACATTTCCCCCTCGCATGATCACTCAGCCATCCACCAGTCCTCTAGGTATGATTGGTACCGCCACTCGTCCAATCTGGACAATCCGCCATTTCTCTGGACTTCGGCGACCTTATGGGTGGCAGGCTTCCCTTCTCACCAAGACATGTTTTCTTACCGTTGCCACAGGTGTCATCAATTTCAACCCATGGACCCAATATCAATGCTTAGCCATTGTACCTCGCTTTGGCTCCTACAAGACCTATTCCTAAGAGCCTGGCCCTCGAGTACTTGGCAGTTTGTGCTCCCCTGGTGGTCGTCTGCACACCCTGGTGACAAACGAAACCTCATCCGCACTCTCGTGCCTATTTCCTTGCATGCTTTGATAAAATCCTCCATGCGCATGACACCGGAGCAATTTTCTGTTCGCCTGACGCGCCGACGCCCAGCTATCACCAAGGCGGTTCACGCGTGTCACCAATGGCTTGAGAACCACCCGCCGCCCTCACTCCCACTCACTCGTTCAGGGATCAATCACTTCACCACGCTGAACTCCATCTACAGCACATCTTACCTCCCTGAGCACAAAAAACGGCGTGCACTCCAGGGGTACACACCACCATCACCCATACCGCTGAAGGTGACGAAAGGGTCACAGCCCATCTCCAAATCACAGCCAGCCAAGCCTCAAGCTTATCCACACCGCACAGTACCACAACCACGGGCACATCCCTTCTCAGCACCACACCCACCACTCCTGAGTCCGAGGCCCTTACCTAAACCATCCTCAGCACCACCCAAAAAGCGTGCAAAGCAGGGACAGGGCTAACCGCACTATCTCAGCACCGCATGACCCATGACCCATGATCTCCCCTTCCCTTTTGTATGTATACCTTTCGCCCGTACATTGCATGGGGTGGTACCCCGGCCCTGAACATTGTTCGAACTGGTCTACGTCAAAAGCAAAAAAGCCTACTTTACGAGCTTACCCACATTTGCTCACAACAGCCCCAATCCTTTAGCCTAAAGCCTGGATTCTGAAACCCGGAGCATAATTTACTACACAATTAATTATGTGCTCAAAACAATTACGGTCCGAACGGAGGTGTCCGTTGGACACGGCATTCGTTGGACACCGGGGGGAAAGGGGTACTATTTTGCTTGCTGCATTTCATAAAATTACAAATTTGGGGTGGTTGGGGTGTTGCTCACACTGCCAACAAGTTGTCCTTTGTACTTCAACGGCGATGGTTTTGCAACTTGTCGCTGTTTCCTTTGTGCCTGGTTGCATCGCTGTGGCCTATGGGGGTGTGTGGGCACAGCGCGTGCATGATAGGAAGAAATTGGGTTTTTTTTGCTACAATTGGCAACATTATTGCCCATACAAACCATACTACACCCCCACAACATTGGACAGCCTGATGTTTCACCCCACCGCCAGCATAAGAGAGTGTACCCAGCCACAGCAAAGATAGATGCAAAAAAAAGGCAAAAATAAAATTTGTCCTGAACTCGAAGTGTGAACGACGCACTCCCCCTCGGTTAGCATACGCAAAGGAGCATCACTCACATGGCGTCCACATCCACAACCTCCTTTCGGCTATGTACAGCCACACGGCGATACTTCTTGCTTTGCGATGGGATTTCTGTGCTGCCGGCTGATGAGGAGGACGAATCAGAACACCTGCACTTACAGTAGAGCCATCGGATATGTATTGGGCGAATCGGGGAAAAGATACCACGAACCTATAGGAAAGGATGCACAACAACACATACCAATGCACTAGAAATGAGGGCAAAGCATGCATGCAACTCATATAAATGCATAACAAGGCTCATTGTTATGGGTACTAGGCACTACTATGCAGGTTGGGCATGGTCCTGTACAAACTTTGTGCACAGCGCGGGCACAGCGCGCAATACGCCCCCTGTGTGCGTGCTTGCATCACTGCAGCCGAAAATCCGTGTAAGCCCAATTCCAAGCGGCTACGGGGGACCTCCCCTCGTGTTGAACAAAAAAAAACTTTTTCCTTTTGTCCTGAGTTGTGGAATTATGACTATCTGCTTTATTCACAGGCCGGGTACTGTGCTATATCATGCAAGCTGTGGCTTGTCAAAGGCAGAACACTGAGACACTATAATATGAGAACACATGCAAATCACCCATAACCTTGATGCATTGTTGACATGAACAAATTACCATAGAAACCTTGCAACGATGATGACCCCATGACTAGTGCACCCGATGCTCAACACTTTTGACCATACACCATTCGTCTGCTTGGTGTGGAAGTATACATTGACCTACTAGGGGGAGTCTTTGCACTGCGCACGCACTGCGCGCTACTTTTCGACTATGTTCCCCCCGAAGAGCCCCCAAGCAAGCCCCTTGGAAACGCCCTTAGAATTAGGTGACCCAAACTGCCCTAGCTCAAGAAAGCTGCAAACTACCTTCCCTCACATAACACACATCATGCACAACTGGAAAAGCCATGAACAGCGCATTGGTCGCCACCCTCAAGAACACAGAACTGTCTTTCTGTTCCACCTGTCTTCGAATCAAAAATTGCTGCAAATGCAAGAGTACACGCACGTACTCATGCAACTCCGTACCGGATCCCCTCCATATGTTCCTTACGATGCCCCAGTGCCACATGCGTGCAAACAAGTGCTCAATGCGTGCCCTATAGAAACCATGAACATCATTGTACTCCTTTTGCCGCTCGGTCAACGTCTTTCGACCGATAAATGGCCATGCCACATGGAGGCGCCCCTTGTATGCACCATCCATGGAGCCAGTCTCATAATCCATACAATGTCCCTTCACTTTCCTCAATAGCACCGGAAGGTTGGGGCCCAAAAGAGGGCGGAAATGCTATGTCACCCTTGCATTCTCGGGGGTCCCCAAACAAAGGGGGACAAACTCAGAAGTCAAAACCTCCGCTAGGGGTCACCATGATGCCCCTAGGGGCCCCTAGTATCTCAAAGTATGGGTCTCTAGTACAGCCAGACGCCCAAATAGTTGCACTGCGCGCTGCACTGCGCGCGCACTGCGCTTGAGGCGCCCCCACCGGTTTTCTTTTTGGCCCGGGGGGATGGACGTACTTTGCCTGATTAGAACGGCATTTGTTAATTGCATCAATAGCCACTGCTGGACACATCATTGGATCTGGACCACATGTTCCAGGACACAGCAGATTGCAGCAAAACAAACCACCATGCCTTGCAGGGCTCAGAAGAGGCTTGGCACTGCTTTCTGAGCACTGCAACAGGGTGATGACGTTGAGGGAACCAGACGTTGAGGGAGCCTGCAGTGCTCTCGAACCTTCCGCAAAGCGAATGGAACTGGCCCAATGAAGACATACCACGTTGACAACGTATGCAGGACACACCCTCCCCTCCACTCTCATATCCACAGCAGCCACTGCCATGTTTGGTGAATATACTACAACACGGCATTTTGTACAATACTTCGTCATAAGCCTGCTAAACTGCTTTGCGCATTGTTGCTGTGGAAAAGAGACTGAACACTTGGGCGGGAATGACAGTCCACCAAACCGGTGTTGGGCACACAACAACAGTCTCCCTGGACCCCAGAATGTATATTCCACACAGAGGTCAGGACAGGCAAGCGGTGCTGTGACTCGGAATTTTTGTTTGGACACCAACCCCAAAATGCTGAACTTCAAGGGGGCTGTGTGATGTGAAAAGCGAAACAGCGTTTTTGGAGGAGAGGCACTTGGGTAAAAATTCGACAAACAGCACTTGGCACACTGCTGCATCATGGCTATCTGGACTGAGGCACTGTCTTGAAATTGCAGACGTGTGGGAAACTGCAAAGAAGAGGCAGCCGGCTGAGGAGTGGAGGCGCAAGGGAAAATTTGATATCTTGGGCGAAATCTTGGAGATCCTGTCACTCGCGCTGCTCTTGGCTTCCTCCGTTTCCTTTTTTTTTGGTTTCCATTGGTGCTGAGCAGTTCTCCTGCGGGATGTCCGCTGCTCTGCACTTCCGGATTCTCATCCGTGGCCTGTACCCCTGAATCCGCCAAGCAATACCTGTGTGCCCCACCCTCCACCCGAATGCATGATCCGGGGGTTAGGGGTATCTTCATCAGTGGCCAAGTTGACGTCGAGAGGGCCACCGACCCATACACTGCGCCGCACCCTCCCTGCGCCCTGTGTCCTGAACCCAAGTGGAACCGTGTAAAACAAAACCCGGGATGAAGAGCCCTGAAAGTAACCAGCAGAGCGACCACCTACTTGATCCTGCCTGTTTGCCTTCCCTGCACCAAGTGCACGGGCAGTGCCAAACCTCTCAAGGGTGCCAGGGTGAATGGGGCAGGGGGGGGTACTCCAACGCCGTCCCAGTCCCGTCGTGCGCAGCCTGTGACCCAAACCGGTGACGTACATCAGGGCCGAAGAGTTCAACACTGCCGCACCCTTGAAACATGCACGTGCTCTCTTGCAGTTACATCACCGTCTCTGCGCTCAGCAAAAGACGTACCCAGAGGACGACTGTTGCGCGCCGCGCGGCCGGGGTGTTGCGGGGCGGTCCTTAACGGGAAAAAAAAAGTGTTCCGTTCCACAGTCTTCGCTTGGGGCGGTCCTTATTAAAAAAAAAGGTTGGGTGCCTCAAGGACCGCCCCGGGATGTTGTGCAGTACTGTCGGTTGTCAAGAAAGAAGGGCTGGTGGGGGACAAGATCGTGCCCATTGAATCCGAGTCCGGGTCCGAGTAGGCGACGGATCCGAGTCCCCAGACATGAAGGGTTCAGCGTAGGTCGCCTGTGCACTTGGGCACAGGGTCCTCTGGGGGAAGTGGCCCCCAGGCCCGAGGTCAGGCGTCACTAACGAGCCATGCCTTCGTCCTCCCCCTTCCGTCAGATCAGCGCCTCTTGGGCGGGCGTCAGCGCCGGCGGCACGTGGCCCTGCCGCCTCAGGCACAAGACCGTGCCGGTGCTGCTGCCCGCCTCGTGTGGGCTGTGGTTGAAGGTGACGCCGGAGGCGAAGCCCCGGCGCCGCGCCGCCAGGCACCCGGCGCTCGCGCGCGCCCGCGGCACCATCGCCACCGTCTGCGTCAGCCGCGCGAGCCGCGGCGCGCCGTCCGCCTCCGCCGGCGCGCCCCCCCCCGGCCCGACCACCCCCCCGTGCACGGTCCGGCTGTCCCACAGGATCAGGTCGCCGGCCTCCGCGACCACCAGCCGCTCGGCGCCGTGCAGGGGGTCCCCCCACGGCACGGGGCACCAGTCGCCCTTGCCGGCGAAATGCCGCCGCCACTCCCGGCTCCGCCCGGCGTGGCTGCCCGGCACGACGGCCAGGCCGCCCGTCCGGCGGTCCACGTCGTACAGCGGGACCATGCCCTGCACGCACTCCCGGTCGGGCTTGCTCACCGGGTTTTGGTCCAGATGGAGGCCCTCCGTCTGGGGCAGCACCCCGCAGCTGGCGGCCCCCCACCACGGCCGCCACACGAGCACGCAGTCCATGCTCACGATCAGGTCCTCGTCCCCCCAGATCTGCGCGAACGCCTCCCGCACCCGCGGCAGGCCGCGCACGTACCACGCGCCGGCGCCCTGCGCGATGCTGCCGGACACGATGCCGCGGAGGTCGACGTTCCACTGCCGCCAGGTCGCGGCGTCGCCGCGGCGCACGCCGGGCTTGGCCGTCTCGATGTCGTCCCAGAACAGCGCGCGCGCTGTCGCCAGCTGCTGCCCGTCGGCCACGCCCTTGACGACGCAGTAGCCGTGCTCCGTGAGGTGCTGCTGCCAGGACGGGTCGCCGATGTCGAAGCGGTGGCCCTCGCACGTGGGCAGCCCGGCCAGCCGTTCAGCTTCGGGCGCAGGCTCCGGCTCCCGCACGCTGACGGCCTCGATCTCGACGCCGTCAGCCGTCATGATGATCGGATTCTCACTCATCTTCTTAAAAAATGGAGTGCAAAAAAAGTGCAAAGCACGAAACTACAAACAAAGATGACACAAAGCAACACACGGAACTCTGCATTGAAACAGTAGTACTCAGGGCTCTGTTGCTACAAATACAGATAGTGTTGAGTGGAATAGTGGTCTTGTACATCCGCAGTGTGTTGGCGGGGAGGGGCAACAACAACAAAGGTCGGGTTTAGCCGGAAGACACAATGGGTGACTGACTGCTGAGGGCCCCGTAACCCAACCAATGGACACAATGGCAAACCCCCAGTCCCCGTGACACAAATCACGAACATCGTGCATCACAAGACTCAGCATCACGCAGCACACATGGCACACAAGTGGGACAAAGGGAAAAAAAACCGCCAAAATCCGCGGTGGCAAAATTGACGCAACCAGCGCCTGGTGTTGCTTCGACATACCCTCCCCCCCCCCTTGTCCTTCCCCACCCCAGGGAAGACGGTCCCCCGCCACCCCCTGGGGGACGGTCACCAAGTGATGGTCCCCCAACCCCCCCCCTGGGGAAGGACAAGGGGGGGGGGGGGGGTAGGCATGGCTTGCCCATAGATCGACGGTGGTCATCACCCTCCAGAATCACGCTGGCATTCCACCGGTACCTCATGTATCACGCGGCAGAGCCACGACACACATTGTCCAGATTGTTCAGCAACGCGCCATTGAGCGCCGGCACATAGTGATTACGATGTCCAGGAAGGCGCCGCCAGGCGTTCAGGTCAGGATCGTGCCTGTATAGGCCCCGGCAGAGGCACTCTTGAGTACCCTCCTGCCCTTCCCCTTCCTCGTGTCACTGACGTCCGTACTGCAGTCTGTTCCCCACCCCACCTCAAGCTGGATTCCATCCTGCACCTGTTTGAAAACTGAAGGCAGGGTTGAGAGACTCAGGGCCAAGTGTTGCAGCAGATGCTGAACATGCTTAGAAAGATATTCTGGTTCCCACTCGGTTTTGTTAAAGAAAACCACAGCGTTTTTCCAAAACCAGCTGCTAGGACTCCAAGTAGTAAAGCATGGGCGCTCGCTCTCTGGCTCTCTCACTGACATCGGTCGAGATCCGCACTGATCGACTCCACTGACTCCTCCTCGTCCGACGTGTCGCATGACGCCACTGACCCCCCTAAGCCCTCCCCTGAGGTCAGCGACACTGCCGGGTCCTCAATATGTTCCAGCCCAATTAGATCCCAGGCCTCTGTCCCCCGTCGCTGGGACTGGGGCACGAGGTTATGAGGGCGTTGCTTGGACAAGAGGGGGGAACGGGGGGATGCTCTGCTGAAACCCCGGACGATGGATTGCAAAATACCGTGAAGGGCATAAGGCAGAGGCTTACGTGGTCACATACAACAGAAAAGGGGCTCAAAATGGAACAAATCGAGCAGAAAACGTTTACTTCCCATTTGTTCATACGTGTTCACATCACCAAGCTGGCAGAACCTCACAACAGGAATTCAAATTAAATTAAACTAAAAGTAAAATCAATTAAAAACTTGCACTTTCCCGACCTTCCAAATGGTGCACAATTGTCTGGTAGAAAACGCTATGATGCATCCGGTGGTATTACAATATCACGGGGTTTCCTGTGAACGATTTGTTGGATGTGAGTTCCGTCCAATGTAGCAAATCTAGTGAGGAGCGTGCATTGGCAATCTGTCACCTGACGAAAAATCCGATTGTCATCATCCAAATTTACGCAATCGCTCAAAACCAGGTCATTGGCGTTCGGTTTCAACGATTTACCACTCACGTCCCGATACCATTGATTGGCAGCTCGACACACTGCGGCATCTTGTGAATGCTGTTGCTGTGTCAACAACACAGCTCGGCTGCGTGGGTCCAAACCCTGATTGGTGGGGTTTGGTGGTTGGCGGTTAGTGGCAGCCGGCAGCGGTTGGCGGTTGGCGGTTGGTGATTGATGGTGTCATGGTGTCTTCTGCCGGGTCCCGCCCCCGCGGGAGCGGTTGCCTGTGGTCCCAGCCAGGCTAGATGAGTACAATACCGCAGCAAGTGCAATGCCTTGTTGCGTAGCGCTTGTGCCCCCCCCCCCCTCCCTCAGTTCGCACTCCGCTCTGGGCCGCACGGTCCAGGCAGTCCCTCCGGGCCTCCGTAAGGCACAACACTGGCGTCTCATTCCATTTCTGGCAGTCAACCCTAGAAGGGGTGCCACAGCACTGTGGCGTCACACGTCATCCTGTATACATATACGTCCTCAGGCCACTGTGCACGCAGGGCGGAGGTGATTGATTGGTGATTGATGGTTGGTGGCGGTTGGCGGTTGGTGGCGGTTGGCGGTTGGTGGCTGGTCAACGTTCCTCTGGAAGGTCCATCAACACACCTCGGGCGTTGGAGAGCTCTTGGAATCCACCAAGCCGGTTATATCCCACCTTCCCCAGGTGTTCAAAAGACACCAGCGTAGGACCATCTACGAAGCCCCCTCCACCGTACCAAAATTCAATGCTGTGCCCAACGAACCCCAGCCGAACAAACCTCCTGGAGTGGACAGCCTACCGGCGACGGCACATCGAAGACTCCCCCTCCCCCTCGGACGCCACCTAGCGGCCTGCCTCAACAAGATCAACCTTCTTTGCCTGGCGGAGCGTTTGCGAGAACGAGGCACAACCACCCCTGAGCACACACGTGGTGCCAACCCCCCCCCCCCTTCCACCCCTCTGCTGAACCCCGGTGCAAGCACCAAACAGCGTTCGCTCTATTCTTCCATTCTGGGAGCGCATTGTGCTCTGTGGAAAGTAGGCTATTTCGGATCTGCTTTCCTCCATACTGCAGCCATTCCTAATCCATTGCTGTTGGTTGGCCAAATATGGTGTTGCATTTTCAGACTGCTTGCTGCAGGACAACCACGGGTGGGCCGTCCCCTCGCTTTTAGACGCGACCCCCCCCCCCCAGTAGAAGTGGGCCGAAGGCCCCTAGGGGGGGGGGGGGGGGGGGGGGGGGGGGCATTGGAGGGGGGGGTTCAGGGAGGGGCGATGGGGGGGGGTTCAGGGAGGGGCGATGGGGGGGGGTTCAGGGAGGGGCGATGGGGGGGGGGGGGTCGGCAGGGTCGGTTGGGGGGGGGGGGATCCAGGTGGGGCAATTTGGGGTAGTGGGGGGGGGGCATAGGCTCCCGTTCCCCTTGCCCTCCCTCATGGGTGAGAGCTAGGGCTAGGGTTAGGGGTAGGGTTAGGGTTAGGGTTAGGGTTAGGGTTAGGGTCATGGGTAGGGTTAGGTGTAGGGTTAGGAGCAGGCTGAGGGTTGGGGTGGGTGTTAGAGTCAAGGTTGGGTTCAAGTATAGCGTTGGGGTGCTCCACCGCCTGGGCGGGGAGGGATGCTATGTTGGCAAGGGGAATGGAAAAAAATTTTCGGGCGCCTTCGGCGCCACCATATGTATGGCCGGTAGCCATTGACCCTTGGTAACTAAGTGGGCCCGGAGGGCCCGGAGGGGCGGGGGGGGGGGGGGGGGAGTCGCGTACCCAAACCGAGGAGACGGCCCCACCCGTGAGGACAACATGCTTTTCATCTCATCTACTTTCATCTACGCTTTTCTTCATTCTTCGTGGATCTCAGCATTGGGAGGGTTGGTATCATCCTCTACAAAACAGTCAACTCATGCCATCGCCACAATTGCCACATCGGCGATTCGTCAGACTTTTTTAACGACGATTTCTCACAAATTCTTGCAATGTACGAGTTGAACCTGTAAAGATCGTTCATTGATGATAGAATCTACCTCTCTATCAACTCAGTTTCTGTTTAGGCAGGATTTTGGAATGCCGGGGCTACTGAACAAAATGCAAATGCGCCATTGGGGTGCACTTTTCCCGTCCTTCCCTCCATGCTAGGGGGGAACCCTTTGCACTGCGTGTGTACTGCGCGCTACTTTTAGACTAGATTCCTCCGTGAAGAACCCCCATACCGACTCGTTCCAAACACCCTAGCCACCCTAGCTACCCAAATGCCCCTAGATTTAGGTCACCCAAACCACCCTGGCTCAAGACAAATGCAGCTACCTTCCCTTTATATAAAACATCATGCAAAATGCGGAAAGCCATGCACATATCCTCTTTTTTGTTCAATTGAAAGCTCACGCACCCTACTAGCTAGTCCCAAAGCCACGTTTGTGTCCACCCCATCCTCAACTGGACCGGGGGGCAAAGTTTCTTGCAGGAGGGGAATCCACGTCAACCTCTGTTTTTAACTTGTGGCACAACCACGCTTCCTCATCAGCAGGGATGCGGCCTTGCATAGGGCATTCGACTATGGTCAGGCAAAAACCGGGCAGTCCGTCACGTCAACTCGAGGGGCCACGCCAAAGCGTGCAAGTCCATCACCCCAACTAAAGGGCCCACACCAAAATGTGGGAGTCCATGGTGAAGATGAGCAAAAAAAAAAATGTGAAAGGGGGTGGAAATGGGTGAAGGTGGGTGAAAATCCAAAAGTGCCATGTCCCCCATGTGGAAGAAGCATCAAAACCTATGCTAGGGGCAACAAGGATGCCCCTAGTATCACAAAGTATGGGTCTCCAGTACGGCTAGACGCCCAAATAGTTGCACTGCGCGTGCACTGCGCTAAGGGCGCCCCCTAGGGCCATGTTAGGAATGAAAAACAACCATTTTGGGCTATGGGGTAGCCCACACCCGCGGCACACACGCTGAACGCACAGCCTGTTCCATCGCCATGCAGCCCCCCCCCCCCCCCCCCCCCCCGCCCCCGGCCTCCCCGGACGACCTACAGCGAGCCGAGATGGGTATCACTGAACCACCATCTACCACCATCACCCTAGCAGCAGCAAGAAAGAGCAAGAAAGACCGCCTGAAACATGGGTGCCACACGCCCAAGAACAACACCACGGAGCGCAACAGCCCATCGCATGAATTCATCCCCCCCCCCCCCGCCCCACCCAAATTCAACCCTGCGTTCCGAGCCCTCCCTCCCACACGCCCTGAACCCCATAGCTTTCTCCCCCACCTCCTCGTACAACATTGGCCCCCGTGAGCACTCTACCTTTTTAGACGCTGCGCACGCTGGGGCAGCACGGGCATTGGCATACGTTTCCGGAGCTTGATCACCCACAATGGGGAGCACGGCCCCTCAGTTGTTACATGGCTATCCAATGACGTATGGCTGGCACCCGCTCTCACGGGGTGTCGCCGCCATTGCATTTTACAGAATTTGGCATGGCATGGCACATGTCTCGCATTGATTGGTGAGGGTAGATTCTGCGTGCGTTTCTATTCCCCGCTGCATCGGTGACTTCGGACAGGTAATCCTCCGTTCTCATAGTGTGACTGACACACGATGCATTTGCTGTCAAATTGGTTGTGTTTCAGTGGATTGGGGTTCAGACTGAGAAGGGTTGAGCCTGGTCCACAGGATTGTTTGTCACTGCCATGCTCCGCTTTTTCTAAATTTCTTCTGTTCCAATGCGGGCACGCTTGTGGGGGGCGTTGAATTTTCTTGCATAACAAAAATGCACACAGGAGCTGCGTTGCTTTCATCAAAAAATCGTGCTTGCCTGTTCTACACCGGCCAAGCTGTGCAAATTCTCCAATTACTCAACTGCGGTTTGTAAAGCTGCACCTTTTCACGGCGTGTTTTTTAAAATTTAGAATCTTCGGGTTGAGTGAGTACTAAAATCTAGTGAAGTGACCGAGCTTTCCTCACCCGCTCAGGCATGGATCCAGAAAGGTGCCACCCCCGAACTCTAATTTTGGAGGGACATGGGCACCCAACTCTAGAGTGATATGGGCCAGCCTGACTGCGTGGGCATGTTCAGCGACAACAGCTTGTGCAGACGTCAGCGACCCTACCTCAGTCACATTTGCTACCGTTTCTGTTTGGTTGCTGCTGGAAACGTCCTTTCTTCCTTACGTTCAGCTGACCCCAAGATTTGCTGCCGCTTGTGTATTTACAAGAAACAGGGCACGGATCACACACCGTAGATGCAACAAAAAGAGAAATTCAGCATGGCTAAAGAATTCGGAAAAAAAAAATCATCGTCACCGAAAACTGTTGGTCGAATATTGTTGCCGAACAGAGCCTCCCAAGGCCTGCCGCATCGCAACCCACCGAAGGCACCAGACTTCATGAAGGAGGCACGGTGCCAGGGTGACAAGCATCTCCCACCTCCCTGGAGTGTGCCTGCATGGCCACGGTCCGGCCATTGGTTACTGGGGACAACCCCAAAGGAACGCTGGGCTACCGGGGGGTGGGGGGGGTATTCCGAGCGGGGGAAAATATGAATCTACAAATTCTGGCGCGACAAAATGTGTGCCACTTCTTAAAAATGAGCGAACGAATTATGTACGGTACCCAATGATTGCTCATGAGAAACAGCAGGCGCTTGCTGTTATTACCTGCACAAAGCCTTAAAAACACCGAACAAATGTACAGAATTTGAAATGCAGAAATTCTCGCTTGTATGACCCCCCCCCCCCCCTGCGCGGTATTGCACGTGGGCACAAGAGGCGATCAGCACAAAGCGCAGAAAGAAATTTGGCTCGTCAGTGACCCAAAAGACCATCGGTACCTTTCTGTCAAAAAAGCGAGACACGAAGATGCCCGTGGGCTGGGCACTGAGGCCGCAGAGTTCAGCGACGGCGCAGCGGCACACACAGGACCACCGCCGCGCAGCAATCACCGGATCCTACCGTCATTTGACTACTGAGTTCCCAATCTACAGAACGGAACAGCGACCCTCCCCCCGGGGCCCGAGGCCCCGAGCGGATGGATGTCGGCGGATCCTGCACTGGGGTGAGGGAAGAAAGGATGGGGAAATCATGGCACCGATCGGTGCGGCACTCGCTGCAAGGCACCCCCGTGGGGGCATACGCCTGCCCAGCCCAGACAACCCCCCCCCCCCCGAGAAAGGGGGGGTAGGTGGGTGAGGCCAAAAACAAGGTTGTGTACCTACAATCAGCCTCCAAGATCCGGCCCCTCGAATGAAATTCATTGCCTACCTGCTTCTGATGCGGGTGGGTGGGTCGGTCCGGGGGGGGGGGGGGGGTGGATTGGCCAGGGCGCCATACGACCGCCCCGCCCCCCTCCCACGTTGACAGCTCCGTGGGCGCGGTGTTGCAAAAGGGGCTCTCCAGCGGGCAGACGGGGTGCTCAAGCTCCCGATGCGAGGGCCCCCCCCAGTGTGAACACAAGGGCGGTCTTCCAGCAGCCCGTCCTGGTTGTTTGCACCGGGCGTTGCCCTTAATGAGTCCCGCTATTGCCGGTTGGCGGACGCCGGTTCGCAGGTCCGATTCCCGTGGCTGTTCGCTTGACGGTGGCGGGTGGGCGACTGCCGGCCCTTGGGTCTCGCTCAGCGGAAGGAGTCAGCGATGGCAGTGGGCATTGGGCACCAGGACAGGCATGGGCAGACCCCCTGTCAACGACATTGTTGACAGGTTGGCCTGTTGGCCCACGGAAAGTGGTTATTTTTCAGTTTCAGGTGTTTGTTTTGTGTTTTTTGTTTTTTTTTTGGGGGGGGGGGCACAACTTGCTGCCAAAAGCCCATGTGGGGGGATTCAGGGGGGGGGGGGGTGGGGGGGGGGGATCAATGGTCGGTGTCGATCGACTGAATGTCCCCGCCGTAGACACTGTCAGCCATTAGTTCGGTGGTTCTTGCACAGCACTTTGTGTCCCCTTCTTGGTTGGGGTGCTCCACTATCGAACGACAGGTGTGTCAGGTGTGTATGGTAAGCCGGGCGGCATCACAGTGGGATTGGCAGCCGCGCCATATAACCATCGGTAAATCAAGACCTGTTGTGACCAGTATAATTTATATCCTGACCGCAGAGGCGGGACGGATTGACATGCGACAGCCATGCTAGCATCTCCCGGTAGCAGTGGAGGGAGAGCGAATATGTGGTAATGCACAGCGCGATGCACTCCTTCAGCCCAACTGGACTGTAACCTACATCTCCCCGTGGTGGTGGGGGGGGGGGGTCAGGAACGGCAACGGCGCAGTCTAGTGTCATTGACGTCAGTGCTGTATGCGCTGTCAAGGTCGCTACTGTCACTGTCCATGCTGACGGTATCGCTGCTGTTGGGGCGGGTATGGGGGGCGGGGGGTGGGGGGGGACTGGGCTAGGGTCGGTGGGTGCCATGGGTCAGTGTTCTTTGTTTTTTTGCTTGACTTGCTTTTTCTTTGCAACATAACACTATGTTTTTCCGTTACTTAAAGAACAATGTCTTTTGTGCCCTTTTTTTGTATCAACAATCCAAACAACAAAATGTTTTGCTACTTCTCCGTCGATTTTAGTATGGCTAGTTGTCAATGGTTGTCTGTGCCGATGTACCAGGAATTTCAAATTTCTAGTCTGATGTTAGCCATAGGCCCCAGTGTCCCAATGTTTGCCCTTCGTGGCCTCTCCTGATGGACCAGGAATTTGAAATTCGTGACGAGGAGACGTTTGCGCACGAACGGCGGTCGGCAGCGTTTCTCTCAGTCGACGAAAGCCGTCCCGGTGAGCACTGCGGCCAGGCAATTGCTTAAGTACCCTGTCTGGGTCTGAGTGCACCGGATCGGGGCGCAAAATCGCAGTAAACCGGGGGAGACGGGCCCCGGTTGGGGGCGAAGGGGTGCTTGTGATCGCAGGCACGGGTGCGCAGACAGGCATCGCCGTGTTGCCGTGGGGATCACTTCAGGCGGGGCTGCCTTATCGTGCCCCCCGGTCCCCTCCCGCGGCCAGTGACAGTCGCTTCGAGGGAGTGCAGCCCCGTGGTCGTCCACGACACAGGCCTGTCATATGCCATGCAGACAGCCGCCCCCGCAGGAGCGCCGGAACTGTGCGGGCAAGCGTCAGGCCGTCAAAGACTCAGATTCACGGATGTGCTGCATTCGGGGACTACCAGTTGGACGTGTTGGGAGCATTGTTGGGGTTCTGGGGAACAGTTCAAACGGGCTGAGGCATTGATCGACACTTGGACCCCCAAAATCCTAACGAGACTGACCCCCGGGCCTCGGAGGTGACCCAGACCCAAACGTCGGCAAAAAATTAAAAGTGGGATTTTTGGAATCAGCGCTTCGAGGGGGCTCAGAAAAGTCAGCATTTGCCATGTGTTTGGCGAAAAAAATTTGACCATTTTTAATGCTCAACAAAATTTTCGGCGCCAGAGTTAATAATAACTGATTAATGGTGCCCGTCAATTGAGCCCTTTTCCCAACCCCCCCCCCCAGATTTTGGGGGCTCTATTGACCCCCCCCCCCCCCTCACCTGACCACCCGCCACCCCCTTCCTCGAGCTTTCAGGGCGCCTTGGGTGCACTCGGTACTTGGCCTTCTACACCAAAAACCCGCATAGCCCAAGCGGCAGAAGGAGCAGCGCCATCAAGCGCCAGAGGCCCCAGTTGCTGTCGCTACCCGAAGTGGTGGCGAGGGCCCGGGCGGTGCCGGGCTCCTGCTGCGTCGTGCAGTGGATGCCCCCTCCCCCTTCTGCGAGGTTGTCGATGTTGAGCTGCACCACCGTGCGCCCGGGGTACGCCGACTCCAGCGCGGACTTGGCGGCAGCGTCCGTCGTGGAGTCGCCGAACTCCGGAACAAGGACGAAGTTGTTGCCCACGTAGTAATTGACGTATCCCGCCGCGAAATCGGTGCTGCTGCTCCGGACAGTACTCGGGGCCTCCAGGACGATGACCGTGAGAGCGTTGCCCTGGGCGTCCGTGGAATTCCGCAGGATGTCGAGGTGCGTCAGGGTGACGCTGTGGTCGTACTGCGTGCTGTCGGGCTCGTAGTGCGCCAGAACGGTGCCCACGCCGGCGAACCGCGCGTAGAAATCGGTGTGGCCGTCGGTGATATCGCGGCCCGCGATGCCTGGCCCCGGCGCGCGCGGTGGGGGAGATGCGGCGGAGGGACGGCCGGTGCACATTCGTGGGGTGGGGGGTGTGGGGGAGGGAGGCGAGGTGGGGCAAGCAGGGGTATGTAGGCACAAGCGTGTGAGTGGGCGGCGGAGTGACATGCTTGGGACGTGGCAAGACAGTGCAGGGCCCGTGGGGCAACCCATGTGCAGTGTGCGCGGGGTAGGGCATAGACTCATTGCTGGAGGTTGTTCCATGAAGGTTGGGGCGCTGATCATTTTGAGGGATGCATCATGGGGGAAATGTTTTTTGAAAATAAAGTCCTCCAGGCCGCTTTGCGGCGCAGTTGGTGGGTCATCATTAGAGGTTTTAGACTAGCCTCTTGGGACTGGCCTGCCACGAGAGCCCCTTTCCCAGACCCGCGAAGAACCCCCCCCCCCCCCCTGCACAAGCCAATTCCCCCCCTGCTCATGCCTGCATGCGTTCCGGATGACACGCCATTCCCACGTCCCTATTGGGGTCTCAGGTTTGTTACACAAGCTCAGTGATGGACTGTCCCATGGAATACCACATCTACGGTTGTTGTCTGTATCTAAGACTCTATCCAATTTGCGTCCACTGTTCCAGGGTTTCGCAAAGCACGCGCTCCAGAAAGGGGCCGCCAATGCGCCGCACGATCAACAGTGATCCGGCACATTTTGAGCGTCCTGCGTTTTGGGACTCTGCTGAGCACGCCGCTGCGTTGACGGATGGTACACCGTCAAGGAAGTTGCGTTGCAGTGCTGACGATTGACAGAAACTGACAGGAATCGCTGTGGACGACGGCGTGTGTTCTTACACATCTGTGGTATGTCATTGCCGAGCAGGCGGTTCTTGGCTGAAGAGGAGGCCTTGTGCCTCGAAACATGTCCCACTGAGCTCCTGAGCTACGCCGAAGATCTGCGTCCATTGCCCTGTTTGTGCCTGCGGTTGACGTTGCCACGGCTTCCAAAGGTGCAGCGGAGAGGTCAAACACAAGTACTTTTGCATCTGAAATCAAACAAAACACTCTGCCCTGCCACAATGGCTGGCGGTGGTTGCGTGACAACGGGTCTGTGCAACCACCGCCCAGTGCAAAGGCAGAAGCACTTGCATTTCGATGGCAAGTGTGCGCAGCGGGACACTCCCTTGCGCTGAGCGTGTGCCGTCGTTTCGGACGTCGGTCCGTAGGGAGAGCACTGGGGGCACAGCGCGCACCTGGGGAGAGGATGAGTATTAGGCCACAGGGGAGGCGGGACAAGGGGGAGGTGTGGGGGGGGGGGGGCAGACTGCCCGACAAAAGGTGCCACAAAAGGGGGCATGGGTTGGGGATAGACTGCAGAGGAAGGCCATGGGTGTCCAGCAGCTAAGGCGTGGCATACTCCGTTTTCATGCCGGTTTATGGGGTTGGGTCAGATTTGTGGCTCAGATCGTGCTTTGCTGAGATCAGCTCCAACACAACTGTTGCCCCAGCAGTTGTTGCTTCTCTAATACGTTTCCGTTCGGCGGCTGAGAGGCTTTTCCGGCCGGTGTTTGCAGTATCATCATCACTTCGCCCCGGGCGGCTCACTGCCCCGTTGTGTTGACGCCCGGCAGAAACAATCCTGATTGCATGGCTGCCAGCCCCCCACGCCTGAGCCCCCTGTTCTTGTTCCTCAATGACAGGGCCCGGGGGGGGGAGGGGGGCGACTACCAACGGTCCTGATGCGACACCCCCCCCAGCCATCTGTCAAAACTTGGGGGGCTGGGGGGTGGTTGTGTGGGGGGGGGGGGGGGGGGGGGGTCGGCTGGGGTGTTGTGGGGGGGGGGGGGGGGCGGCCGGCACAAGGCCTCGGTATCTGATTGTTTGCCTTTGGCGGCGCCTATTGGCCTCTCGCCACCGCTCATTCGGACCCTCCGTGGGCCCGAACGTGTTTTGGTTGTGTCAACGGAGCCCCCGGATGACTTGTCCTGTTTGACTACTCCGGGGGTCGGCCGTCCCGGAGACGGGCCGTTGCCCGTGTAGGAGGGGGGGGGGGGTCGCATGCAAGGACCGGGCCCCATTTGGGAGGGATGCGGGAGAGGCAGTCAGGGGAGTCGACCGGGGAGCCAAATGATCTTCGTCAGTCCGAGGCGGGCCATAAGCTCCGTCTCAGCCTCGGCCTTCGTGACGTTGGGGTTGCGGTTGTCGTTCAGCACGCAACTCTCGGTGATGATCGCCGTGCCTTGGCCGTCCACTTCGATGCCGCCGCCTTCCAGCACCAGCGACGATGTCTCCAAAGTGACCCCGGCCTCGGACGCCACCTTGGCGGCCACCAAGGCGTCCTTGTCGTACGCCTGCTTGTTCCCCCAACCGTTGAAGTTGAAGGACACGGCCTTGTTGCTCGACCCCTTTGAAGAGGCAATGGATGCGGCAGAAACCTAGCGCATGTCCCGGGGGCCGGGGGTGCGTCAAGAACGAACGTTGGCACTGCCAGAGGGGGGGCGCATGTTGCCAAGATCGCGGTCTCGTTCAGGGACAGGGGGGGAATATTCGACGAGGGCATAAGGGGAAGACGGTGCACCGCCCCGGCCGTGGCAACAAAAATGACGGCAAGGTCCACCACAACCACCACCGCAACAACAACAACAACAACAACAACAACAACAACAACAACAACAACAACAACAACAACAACAACAACAACAACAACAACAACAACAACAACAACAACAACAACAACAACAACAAAAACAACAACAACAACAACAACAACAACAACAACAACAACAACAACAACAAAAACAACAACAACAACAACAACAACAACAACAACAGGGCGCGCGCGCGCACACACGCAGACACACACATTGGGAACCGCAATGGCAAAGCAAGCAAAAAAAGAGGTTGGAGAAAAACAACCGGTGTTCATTGTGAAATCAAGGGAAACATGTCGGTCTAGCAGACAAAGAGTGAACGAACGAGACCTCCAGAAGACTGACCTTCGTTTGGGCGTACCGAGAGCTTCAGGAACCGGTTCACTTGCAGGTACATGACAGTAGCACACGGTAGCTTGCCTCTGGCACCCTTCAGAGGCGCTCACTGAGCGCAAGAGATACCCCATCCACCTCGTTTAGGGGGGCAAAGGACAGAACACCAGGAAAAAGGACAGCGCGCACGTGGGACGGGGCCGCGTGCTGAAGCAGAGAAAGAGGGAGCGAGAGGGGGGGGGCGCTCAAATGGTCGGGTTGCATTGTCCGCATTAGGCTCTGGCCGCGCCTGCCCCACGACTGTCATCGCCTTCTGTCCATCTGCCGACGCTCGGCGCTTCAACAGTGCGAGATGTGTCCAGAGGTCAGCCCTCGCTCCTGCTCCCGCTATCCGTGCTGACTGTTGGCCTCTACCGGGTTATGCGTGCATCCAGGTCAGTGGTCACTCCCTTCCTGTGCTGCTTGGATTGCTGGCCCCATTCAGCCACACATGGTTGGGCTTTAACGGGGCCTTAGGTTGAAAAACCCAGTGGGGGGGGGGGGGGGGGCAGGCGTTGGGCTCTGCTGGCAGCTGCTGTTTTTCGGGGGCAGTGACTTTGGCCCGGCAACAACAAAGGCACCGCAACGACAACGCTTGGCTTTATAACAGAACGGACCCCTTCCCCTTCGGAGCCCCTGCCCCCACAACAGCAACCCTCTGACGAGCGTTGACTTCAAGTTGGACCCCAAGCCCTTCGGTGAACTCCTGAAGGACCTCGCGAACTTCATCGGGGACCTGCTGAAGGACGGCCTCAACGACCTGAAGAAGGTATCCCCCCCCCCCAGCGCCCCCGCCCGCCGCGCGATGGACGGGGGTCACCCCAAATTTGGCACCGGTGCCCGCCACGCCGGACACCACCGGGCGGTTGGCGCGGACTGCGTCCCTGTGAGGCACTGCCGGGGACCCATGCAGTGACCACAGAGCCCCGCTTCACAGGGCCTCTCTGATATGATGCAGCCGTATACCACTCGTGCATCACGGACAAGCCCCTTCTTCCCCCGCAACAACCCCCTCGCGCTTGCAATCCTCAACGGACAATGCACTCAGGTCGGCCGAAAGGCGCTGAGAATCCGCGGGTGGTCAAGAGCTGATGGCTGCGGGCAGACTCATGGCGACTTCACGCTGATTGCAGACTGCAAAACTGGGGTGAGACAGGCTGACTGGGGGCAGGGAATCGCTTGAGGGGGGGGGGGGACCCCCCCCCTCCCCACTGCCCTGACTCTATCCGAAAGGCATTCCCATACCCCAACACCAGCCCCAACCGCATTCCCAACCGCCAGAAACCGCCCCCCCCCCCAACCGCTTTCACATCCCCTGCGACCGCTCTGCAACCGCTCTGGGACTGCCCCGATGGCCCCCCCTCCCCTTCAAAGAAAGTCCTGACTGGGGGTGGGGGCAGTATCGCACAGACTGTGGTGGACCTGAAGAGGGTGCCTAGAGAATGCTCTTTTCTTTTCCACAGGCTCAACAGTTCTTCTGAGTACAGTACGAGCCCTCAGGCAACAGCCTGGGTCAAGACGTGGGGCATACAGTACAAACGAGGGTTCCGCATGCGGCATGTGTCCCAGCTTCACCGGGGGAACCTGCTCTCTTCGGTACCAGCCTGATCTACCTCTCGCACATGCACCGCACGATGCCACGCCAAAAGAGGGTGCCAAAAGAGGGTGCCCAGGCAACGCAACGCAGAGCAATGCAACACAAACCTCTCTAACGAAAACCGGACCCGTGTCACGCATCCACAGGTCATTCAGCTCAAACTCGATGATGTTGATGTTGGACGTGCTGCCAATGAGGCTCTCCAAGCGGCTCCGGTCCGCCGAGGACACGAGTATTGACACGACCTCGTACTGCGCAATGGCCGTGGCGATGCGGGCGACATCCTCCTCGACGTACGGGGCCAGGTCGGCGCCCCAAATGGCATCGCTGGCGGCAAATGCCATCCACGTCTGCAAATGATGGCACGCACCCGGGGGGGCGACTACAACTGGTCCTGACGCGACACCCCCCCCAAGCTATCTGCCAAAACTTGCGGGGGGGCGGGGGGTCGGCAGGAAGGTGGGGGGGGTCGGCGGGAGGGGGGGGGGGGGTATTGGCAGCTTGGCGGGGCGGGGGGGGGGGGGCTGCGCGCAACCCACTACTATCACATGCATACCTCAAGGGGGTGTCTGGGGGCATGGGGGTATAGAGGTATGTATGCGATAATAGCGATATCTTGTCTTTGCCAGGAAGAAAGTCTTAAGGGTCTTAAGGACTAAAGGCATAGTACCCCTCTCAACGAAGCATGGGACAAAAAATTTGGCGCCGTTGGCGCCATGGCCCCCGCACCGCTATCTTTCAAAACTCGGGGGGGGGGGGGGGCTGGGGGGTGTCGCATACCAGGACCGGGCCCGGCCGCCCCCCCTGGAGGTACGCAAATCAATGGGAGCATTCCATTGTGCAGGACACGAACTGGTCCCCGAACGCCCCATGACCACTGCACTCCGGCAGTAACGCAATCCCGTCGGGAGGGGTACTGGGGCTGACTGTGACTGTCATGGGACAGAAAGGTGGGGCTATCGAGAGCGGTGTGGCTGGGGTGGGAGCCCGCGAGGGCGGCACGGATCCGTTCCGCTGCACGCCATCCCACGCAATCAACAGTCAAAAAGCCTCGGCGAAGGTCGAGTAGCGACTGCCGTCGTGGCTATACCGGTACGATGCGTATAAATGGATCAATTTTCCGGGAAAAAGTGGACAGTACCCACGGATAGTGTGGCTGAGACAATAGAAACGACGATGGTGGCCAGCCAAACTGCATCCAATGCGGCTGTCAAGGCGATGCCAAGTCAAAAAAAAAAAAAGATGATGGTCTGTGCCTCAAAAAAGCTTGCGCACCATTCAGCTGGGAAGCACATGGCCAATACAAAATGCGGCTAAAATCGCCTACACGCTGTGGGCCCTGGAACACTGCTAAACACTTTGTGCCTCACAACCATTCACAAGCTTGGGTGCATATATTATATCGTTTGCTCTCCTCTCCCTTGCCTTTCCCGTAGCTCTTGGATGATAGTTGGCTTCCCATGGCCCTGCCACGTCCGGCTCTCCTCCTATGTAGGCTTCAGCCACCTGTACAGGTCCCCCACCAAGGCACGGCCATCATCCTTCCTGGTTCCGTCTCTTTCCAACACACCCACCCATTCACCCTCAAGCCACTTCTCACACCTGAACGTGCTCGTCGCTCTCGTCGGGCATCATGTATGTGGACGAAACACCCACACCATCATGGAATGGCATGAGCAGCGCCGCCCAACACAAAACACAAAACCATGATGGAGGCATGCGGCCACCTAAACGAGATTGAGGCCTTTATGTGCACCAAGAAGTGGGGCCCCAACCGAGAGGTATGCAGCCAACCTAGCCCCTATGACATCTTGCTTCTCTCCTTGCAGTCGGTCCCTCAGGGAGATCAAGTGCTCCGTTGGGTCACGAACAAAGTGCTGTAGGTGAGGGGGGCGATCAGGTTTGCGGAGCTGTAGAGTGGTCGCACCGGAAGTACCCCCCCCCCTTGTATAAGCTACGCCAAAGTCCCAAACTAATATGGTCCCTACGCCTACTGTAGCTTGGACACGGGTGGAACTTGCGCGCGACACATACAACTACCGACAACGGGCGCCCAGGTTCAAAAAGAGAGGATGGCATGGTGAGCTGGTGCAAGAAAGGGGCATATAATGCACAAACATCCCCAAAATCAGAGCTATGTGGGTTCAAGTGGGCAAACACTCACAACAAATGTGTCCATGACTCTATGTGACTCGCAAATTCGTCACAAAACCCATGTCTTATGTGGCTGCACTACGTTTGGTACCGAATTAAAATTAGGTCCCAAATTAATACGGTCCCTACGCCTACTGTAGCTTGGACAAGGGCGTAGCTTATACAGGGGGGGGGGGGGGGGTAGCATGATATGCAATGTGATGCGCAACCGCATTTAGTCAAGACATTCTTTGAGCAAAATGGAAAGGAGGCATGGGATGTGGTGCGATGCACAGTTGACAAGACGACTGCTCATCCGCACGGGCGCATGATCTTACACGAGCACAATCAACACCGCAAAACTGCTCATGCTACTGTCTTGAATCCTGATCATCAATGATCCCTTCAACGGAGGCACATTTGCAACGACAAAACAAGATTGCCTCAGCCCGACCGAGGCTTTCTGGGAGATGAGAGTGCGACCAGTTGCAATCAGGATGCAATATCGTGTTCAGCATATGCATGTCTACTCACCGCTGGGTAAAATCACCTGTAGTCTAGTTCTGGTGGGAGAAACATGGCCAGGGAAAGGGACAAAGGCAAGAAAGGAAAAAAAAACAAAAGAAAACAGGGACGCCCAGATGCCCAGAAACCAGCTTGGGGCGAGCCGGACGATGCCGGAGCAAGCATGTGCAATGTGATGCGCAACAACATTCAATCAAGAAGTTCTTTGACCAAAATACAAAGGAGGCATGGGATGTGGTGCAATGCACAGTTGACAAGACAACCGTTAATGTGCAAGGGCACATAATCCTACACAGGCACAATCAACGCTACAGAACTGCTCACATGTACACCATCACTTCCGTGTCCTGCAAATACTGAACCGGTTGCTTTCCCCTTCCGGCACCGAACAACGCATGCAATAGAAAACTAGTGCTAACATATTCCCATGGGCCGTTTTTGAAGCAGTGGGCACAATTTGGCTCACAAGTAATGTCCAAAATCAGCATGCACTATGCTACACGCGGGCGTGAGGTTACCATGGTGTCGTAGAGTGCTCTGGTTTCTATGCAATTGCTGCCGTAACCAATGAGTATTGCAGCTTCAGGTGCAATGTGCGCACACTCTAATTAGTTTCAGCCAATCAATTTGTTTCATGTATGCACAAATCAATGTGGGCTGCAGACAGTGGATCCAACACACTCCCATGGTCAATCTCCCTGTACCTGCACTATGGGCCGCGGACAGCGGATCCGGCACACTCCCATAGTCAAGTTGCCCGTATCTACACTACCACCAATAGCATGTGTGTTGTTGCCATCCGTGGTGCCATTGCTACAATTGCACGCTGGATCAGGGTGGGGGCTGCGGGGGCGACTCAATGCACCACTTAGTGGGGCATGCCACCATGACTTGGGGTGCTGCTTTCCACATAACTCGTCTTGTAGCCCCCCCCCCCCTTGTATAAGCTACGCCAAAGTCCCAAATTAATACGGTCCCTATGCCTACTGTAGCTTGGACACGGGCGTAGCTTGTGCGCGACACTACAACTACCAACATCGGGCGCCCAGGTTCAAAAAGACAGGATGGCATGGTGAGCTGGTGCAAGAAAGGGTAATATAATGCACAAATATCCCCAAAATCAGAGCTATGTGGGTTCAAGTGGGCAAACACTCACAACAAATGTGTCCATGACTTTATGTGACTCGCAAATTTGTCACCAAACGCATGACTTATGTGGCTGCACTACGTTTGGTACCGAATTAAAATTAGGTACCAAATTAATACGGTCCCTACGCCTACTGTAGCTTGGACAAGGGCGTAGCTATTACAAGGGGGGGGGGGGGTACTTGTGCGGCATCACGACGTGCATTGTCAGGGAAGTCCCGAAGATATGCTGAGTTTTTGGCCTTCTACATAGGCATGTGCCTGCACCCCTTGCCCGCTGGCTATTTTAGTTGGTGCATTGGGGTGTGCTAAAGCACTTAAGTGCCATCACCTTAGGAGTGGGAGTAGTGTTTGCCATCGGAATGGGGCATTGATTGCCTCGCTCACAAATGCATCAAAGGTTCTGCGAGTGTACAACGCTTACAACACTTGCTAGCTTCAAGTACACACCACAAGCGTGCGTACCCACCCCGAAGCGCCTAAAAGTGATGTGTCGCTACCAACTGGTGCAACCAACTGCGCCATTTTTCTTTGGTACAGAACAAGGACCAAGGTCAGCACTCACGATAAGAAGGGGTGGCGAGCAGTGTTGTTCTTGAGGTGCCTTTGCTTCACTACCGCCGATTCGGCTGCATTTGAACATTGCTGGTGTGAGCAAAGACCGGCCCACCAAAAAATGTAGCAAATGTAGCAGGCAGCCCATCAGCAACGCCAGGGTCAACACCGACGCCGTCACAGACATCCACCACATCAACGTCACCGGAGTCAGGTACCTTCGTGCAGCCCCCCCCCCCCCCCCCAGAGAGTATTGTTCTGCTTGCCAGGCTTCTGTTGGGGGTCCGCCTGATCTATTCCTGGGCTCCTCTGCCCCGCACACTCACTGTCTCGCCTGGTGGCTGCTTGGAGATTTGGTGGAGGTTGTTGGAGGCTGCTGGAGGGTGCTGGCGGTTGTTTATTGTGCCGTCCTCTCCAAGGAGAGCAAGGCCCCTGAAGGGCCTCAGCCCCCCGTCAGGGCGTTGCTTTGATTCATTTCGGCAGGGGGGGGTGCAGGGACTTGCTTTAATTTTCATTCCGGCAGGGGGGGGGGGGACCCTCCCCCCTGGACCCCCTCCCCCCCTCCCCCCTCAGCTCAAGTGCACCCAAAAACCTGGGTTTTGGGAACATTTTTTAGTCATGGGAAAAAAATTTTCGGCGCCTTCGCCGCATGCCATAAACCGTGTACATATTGCTCCATGTGTGCTCCATATACCTTGTTTTCCAGACTACCATGCCCCAACGCTCGTTGTTAGTGTATTTCAGCTCCCCGGTCCCACCGTTGCCACACGCAAAACGCGAAGACGTAATTGACGCGCTGCTCTATTTTAGGTTTAAAGATACGATCACCGGTCATAAAAGACAAAAAGCCGAGGTACCCTCTGATCCGGAGTCAGTGGATGATGAGGCGCTGCCTAATAATTTGTCTGATGTCTCCCATTCAGGCAGTGACTCAGGTTCGTCGTCATCATCAGGTTCCAGTTCCAGTTCCACTACCGATGGGGGCTCCAGTTCAGGTGAGCCTAATTCTGACTGACAAGAAAGATCACTGTCATTTGGCATGAGATGGTGAATGTCCCGCTTTGTTGTAGTTGTTGTGTATTGGTGAGATGTGGGACCCCTGAATTGACATTCAATGATGAATTTTCTTTGTTTACGGCCGACAACATGATATTTCCGTGTGCTGAGTTGTTCATTCTCCAATAATTTTTCTGTTCCCCGTGGATTGGGTATGTTCCGGCAGGGGGGGGGGGGGGGCTCCCCCCTGGACCCCCTCCCCCTCCACACTAATTCACCTGAGAATCAGGGTTCTGGGAACCTTTTTTCGCTTGGGCCAATTTTTTCCTCCCGCACCTACAGTGAAAGTGGCAAACAGCACAATGCGAAGGTGGAGGAGACGGGGCGTTGTGTGAACACAACTGGTCGGAAATCGATGGGACACATCGTGCCACAAGTAGCCGCACCAACGTTGTCCTGACAGGGTTTCCCCTCCGTTTCAGGCTGCGACGAGACAGCGTTGTACATGGTCTTCAAGGTGGTTCTCAGTGCACAGGTTGGCACATCACACCCCAATGCCCAAGTTTTGCGACGGGACAACTCGGCAAGAAACATCCCGTCGGACTGGATGGGGGGGGGGGGGGGGAGTCGGACGGGTCCGGGCCAGGACGGTGCTTGCGGGGGAGAGAGGCTGAAGGGGGTTTCAAGAGCGGGTGCCAAAGTCGAAACTGGCGGTTGGAGAGGGTATGGGCCCGCGGAAGGGCCCGAAGCCCCTGACCACCGGCGCTCGTGCCCTTGTGCTCTGACCTCCGACACCCGCCGGAGACACTCCCAATCCGACGGCGAACATGGCTCAGCCCTGCCCGAAAGATCCCCGTGTCAAGAGGGTCACTGCACGCCACCGACATGAGCAAAGGTGTGCCAGAGGGGGCGTTTTCGCACAGCGCGCGCCGCACAGACCGGGCACAGCGCGGGCACAGTGCCAATTACTATGTTGTTTATCCCGTGAACACGCCTGAAAACCACCCCCCTACAGAAGCGTGCATGATCCATTCAAAACAGCATCCATTCAAAACCGCATCCATTCAAAACAGCATCCATTCAAAACCGCATCCATTCAAAACCGCATCCATTCAAAACCGCATCCATTCAAAACCGCATCGGGGGTGCAGGATTCAGGACCCTGGGACCCGTGGCTGCCGGCGGTGGAAAACAGCCGACTTTTCGCGCAGCGCACGGTGGGCCCCCAGAGGGTTTGCGGAGGAGTGGGTGGGGGCGTTACGGGGGGCGCACGCCGCGGCACTGCACACGCAGGCCCACCCCCACGGCACGGCACCCCCGCGCACTGCAGCGCCCCCGACCCGGGGCACTGTTGCGTCAGCCCTGGTCACGCATGCCGGACCAGCCCGTCCTGCGTGACGCCGGTGGTACACGACCAGAACCGGGTGATGCACTGCCCAATGGGACGCCCGGCACATGGCATTCCGTGCTGAACAGTGTCTGGGTGAGGCTGGACAACGGTCAAGGGCTGTGCCCATGGCTACGTGCACTGGGCGTGAACACGGGGGGGGGCGACTACAACCGGTCCTGATGCGACACCCCCCCCACAAGCCATCTGTCAAAACTTGGGCGGGGGGCAGTTTTTTTTTGGGGGGGGGGGGTCGGCTGGAGGGTGTGGGGGGGGGGGGGGGGCGGCCATGGGGGGGGGGGGGGGCTGTTGCATACAAGGACCGGGCCCGGCCGCCCCCCTCGTGGGCGCGAGGCATGCCAGCGCTGGCATGCGAGGGACGCCAAGGGACAGAAGCCGTCCCACTTCAGACCACCAACACTCCGTTGATGCAAAAGCAACGCCGTTCTTGATTTTGGGAGACAAGTCCTGGTTTTTTGTGTTTGGTGTACTCAGGCGGTCGAAGCTTCGCCACACCTCCCCACAACACATCATACCTTAGCTCCATGACGGCAAAGGGGGTGAGACCGAATTCAGGCGAGCCAAGCGAAAAGGTAGGCAGACCCTTTGGTAGACGAACCTTGTTTGACACCGCCACCTCCCAGAGCTATTGGATTGCACCCGCCCAGAGGCCCAACAGGAGCGGGAAGGACAGATGATGCAAATTGGTGTGACCAAACGAAACGCTCCTGTTCGTCATCTCAGTGCGAACCATTCCAACCCCCCACCCCTAAAAATCACTTTCCCCACATCCAGCCCACGGCAGCCCCACATCCAGCCCACGGCAGCCCCACATCCAGCCCACGGCAGCCCCACATCCAGCCCACGGCAGCCCAGACCCACAGCTGCTACACGCCCCGACAAGCCCAGCACGACCCCTCTCCAATCTCTCCACAGCCCTCAACCCCCGAATGGTGACTCAACTCCCACCCCCTCTGTCCCCCTCTGCCTCTGCACAACTGGGCGGCATGGGGGCCAAATCAGGGGGTGAGACCTAATTCAGGCGAGCTAAGCGAAAATATCGGCAGAGCCTCTGGTAGACGAACCTTGTTTAACCGCCACCTCCCAGAGCTATTGGATTGCACTAGCTCACACTCAAAGGCACATAACTTCAAAAAGGAGCGGGGGCGAAACGCGATGCAGATTGGGGTGAGAAACGAAGCGCCTTGAGCGTCGCCCGCGCACAGCACGGCATCCAGAACAGGTCGCGGGTGACGAGGTCGCACCATGTCCTTTGATGAGGCAACACCACTCCGCATTCCCGGCACGTAACTGACGGTGAGGGTACGGGGGTCAGGCGTATACTTCTTCAAATGCGCATGAAAAGGCTTTCGTGGGGGGCGGGGGGGGGGGGAGGTGCAAGGTCACTTGGCCGCTGTCCCCACCACCCGCCTGGACGCGTTGAGGTAACGCATGGACTGTGTTGCGCAGACCCCCTTTCGAGCACCCGCCGACAGCGCGAAAAGGCACGCACACGCGCGCCCCACTGCACGCGCGTGTGTCTGTCGCCGTGCGTGCGTCCCGCGTGCCCCTCAGGCCTCCATCGCTGGTCCAAAGCCACATCCTTGAAATTGTTCAAAGGGCCCCTAAACAACCCAAAGGTCAACAATTGCAGGGGCTTCATGGGCCCATTTCCCTGGCCACGAGGGGCGTAGCCGCCGCTGCATTGGTCACCCCCCGCGGGGGGGGGGGGGGGCAGAGTACCCGTTGTGCAGAAATGTATTCGAAGGGGGGGAGGGGGGGTCTGAAAGGGGGGGAGGGGGTTGGCTGGGACCCCCCCCCCTCCTCCCAGGGTCCCCCTATGGTCCCCGCCAAACATTTTGAAGCGTAAATCCTCTTGGCACCGAAGGCACCGAAGCAAAATTTTGGCTGTCAGCCTCAAACATTGGAAGGGGAGGGGGAGGGGGGTCTAGTGGGGGGGGGGTACCCCCCCCCCCCCCTCCTCCGACGGTGTACGGCCGTTCCACTACATCACTGCCGCTGTGTCACCCATCCAAAACCATCCCAGAGCCCAGAGCAAATCCTCACAAATCAGCGACTCATGCAGTTCCCCCGAACCCTCGTCCCGCGCAGCCCCGCGGGGGTACGGTCTGCGATCCAAAACGTTGGGCCACAAAAGGGGGTGGCCTCGGATATGGCGCCCGGAGCGCCGGCGCGAAGGCTGCGGGAGGCAGGCGGTGCGGGCCTTCTGCCCCGTGGCAGGCGTCCCGGGGCGCCCGGATCCATTCTGCGCCTGCGGAACGTGCCCTGTTTGGCGGCGGCCGTCCTGGCGGCAGGGCCGCATCAGAAGGGAAGGCACCTCAGGAGCGGTTGGGCAGGCGGTTGGAGGAGGTTGCCAAAGCGGTTGGGGGCGGTTACTGTCGGTTACAAAATGCCATTGAGGCTGGCGCTTGGCGTCAGGGAGACAGTGGCTGGGCATAGGCTGGGCGCCCTGGAGGGGCGCCCAGCCCTTCCAATGCATCTCTGCCCTGCAGTGCCTCGGGGCGGCCGCAGCGGCACGCGGACATGGCCACCGAATTGTTCGACAAACCAGGACAGCGTCACCCCGGGAGCGCCCCATCATGTCGTCCAGGCCGCATCGCCCTTTCCAGGGGCTTTCCGAGTGTTTACCCCCCCGCCCAAAAAACAGGGACACTCGCCGGGCAGCAGCGAGGCAACCAGACATGCCGCGGGCGTCCGGCACGGCACGCGTGTCTCGTTAGGAACCAGCCCCTCTACCGTGCCACTCACTATGCACCCGCTCCTGCCGCGCCCGCAACGCAGTCGGGACCAGCCGCGTCCCGTGCTCGACTCAGTAGGACCCGGCCGCTTCTGGGGGGCGGTTCTGCACACGGCGGGGCACAGCGCGGGCACAGCGCCCGGCGGCAATTTCGCTTGCCCGTGACCACCCGGAGACCCGCGCACCACCGGGGGATCCGATGTCCACAGGGCAAACACAGCGGATTCAGACAGCGATGCGGCATTTTCAGTGTGAGACGTGGTTTGGTTTCACTCGTCATCGGAGGTTTGGGACTGAGTAGGAACCTGCGCCGTCCCGCGTTCGGGAGCACCGCAGTCGCCGGGGTCACGGGGGACGGGTCGAGAAGATCCTACTTTCCGCGCGGCGCACGGCACGCCCCCTCTGGTCACGTCAGACCTGCCGACGCTCATGGCCGGTCCGCCAGCCACAGGGCCACCGGCGCTGCAACGCGCCTCGTGCCGCGGGGGACCGGAAGGCGCTCTCCCCCCACAAATGATGCGGCGGACAGGGGCACCGTCTCCAGATCGCCGACGGTTTCCTGACGGCGGTGGAGTGTGCCCCGCGGCCGAAGCCCGTGCCTTGCGCGTGCGCGGCCCCCGGGGACTTGCGCGGTGCGCAGCGCGCGCGGCGGTACGGGCCCGCGACGGCCTCAAACCCTCCGCATCACTGCGCGAACTCATCGCCGAAGTCGTCGCCATCGAACTCCGCGTCGTAGAAAGACGCGCCGGCACCGGCCGCCTCCGCGGGCCCCGCCGCCGGCGGCACGGCCACCCCCGCCTGCTCCGCGGCGCCCCCGCCGGCCAGCCCCAGCAGCCCCGCCAGCACCCCCCACGCGCACCGCAGCCCCCACCGCACGAGCGCCCAGGCCCAGCCCAGCACGAAGTACGCCGCGATCGCGAGGAGCGCCACGAGGACGGGCGTCGTGAACCGGCCGCAGCGGCGGTGCACGGCCCGGTACGCGCCCCACAGGGCCTGCCCCACCCCCATGAACGTGACGATGACCTTTGGGTCGCAGCCCGCGACGACCTCCAGCATCTGGTCCAGTCGCTCGTCCCCCAAGTGCGCGGTGTGCGGCAGCGCGCTCCTGAGCAGCCCCTTGAAGGCCGTCGCCTGCGCGCGCAGCAGCGGCTGCAGCAGCGCGACGTCCGCGTCGCTGAGGGCCCCCACGCTCCCGCTGGCGCCGTACTCCTGGCCGATGCGCTGCCACACGGCCTTCTGCGGCGGGGTCATGGCCTCGGCGATCGCGCTCACGGCGACGGCCTGCGGGCGCACGGACGCACACGGGCACACGCCCAGCCCGGCACACTGAGCGGCGCGTCTGGTGGTTGTCCAGGCCCAGTGGCCGCGCATGCGTTGGAGGAGAGGAGGGCAAGGGGGTCTGGAACCCGGAGGCAGGGATGTATTAGAAGGGGGGGGGGGGGTTGGCTGGGACCCCCCCTCCTCCCAGGGTCCCTCTATGGTCCCGCCGAAGGCGGGCCGGAATTTTTGAAGCCTAAATCCTCTTGGCACCGAAGGCGCCGCAACAAAACTTTGGCTGTCAGCCTCCAACATTGGAAGGGGAGGAAGGGGGGGGGAGGGGGGTCCAGGGGGGGGTACCCCCCCTCGTCCAGCGGTGTACGGCCGTTCTAATACATCCCTTGGGGGGGGGGGGCAGGGGGTTGTGTCCCACTCCCCCCCCTTGTGAGAGCAACACTAAAGTTCCAAAATTTGACGGGAACAACACCTACCCTCCCCCCCCCTTGCGCAAGCACGGCCAAGGTCAGAAAAACAACGGTCACACGGGGTCCCCGTGCTTAGACAAGCCCGTGCTTGCGCGCGACGCGCAACACAAAGAGACACTGCACACAGAAAACCTGCCCGTACCCCACACCAAGCACATCACTCACAAACATGGCACTAGAACACAACGTGTAGGCAAAATTCAGCATGGTCCTCATGTCCTTACTGCCCATCAATGGGTACAGAATAGAAACCCTTTCCAATCGCGTAGAAGGACCAACGATGGTGGCAGGTGCATGCTCACCAGTGGATCGGATGTATGTGACACCCAAGCCAGCGATAGCAACATTTTTCATGGCTAAAAACCACAGCAAAACAACTACCATTGGGTTGCAGTACGAATCAGAATGTTGTTGTGAGCAAGAGGAACCATCACAAACATGACCCAGCCCTTCTTTCCCTGTACAATCAGCGCACAATCACGAAACAATGAATTTCTGACCATAAAAACCGTGGTCAGAAAAACCCATCAAAAAAACGGTCACACGGGGTCTTCGTGCTTAGACAAGGCCGTGCTTGCGCAAAGGGGGGGGGGGTACTGTCGCTGTGACACGGGGCGTTGTTGTCCGCAAGGAAACACAAGTGTGCTCGTCGTCAGGTGATTCCCCAATCCCCAGCTCCAAAGGACAAGAAGGGGTGAAAATGGGTGGCAGGGCAGCGACCAATGTCCGTAAAATATAATTCCCCGCCTCACATCCCCAAAAAAACGTGATCTTCATGGACCACCTGAACACAGAACTCCAAAATTCCACGGTTCCAAAAGTTGCAGAAAACAGGTCAGCCTATTTAGGTCCTGCACGCTGTGCGTCCAAAAGTTGCGGAAACAGCACCTGCTGTTGCCCCAACAGGGGTGTTGCTCTCGCAAATGGGATGGGGGGTACCATTCCACGACATTGGGATGGTAATGGCCAATAGCCAGGATGTCTTGGAATGGCTGACGACCCCCTTCACCGTGGACCCCCCCTTCCCCCGGCTGAGTCTGAGATTCGAGGGTTTGTGCACCACACATGGCCCAAAGAATCTTTTCCCATAACAGAAATCAAGTTTCCCCCTGAGGATTTGTTGTTGCGGACCCCACGGGAGGGGCGCCGGGAGGGGGGGGGGGGGGGAAGCCCTGAAATGGTGCTGCCCTTCTGGCAGTCGGTGGCGCCAACCGACCTCTCGCCATTCATGAAGATCTTAACCAGGCCTTCCTTCACCAAGGCCTACCTGGGTCATGAAGATCCACCAAAGCCACTGTGTTGGCCCATGGTTCTGCTTCTCCATCGGTGGCAAGCTGTGGTGCCAACGCATTACAGATGCACACAGTAATACTCTTCAGTGTGGAGTACAAACACTCTGCCACGGCGGAGCGCCCTGCAGCTCTACATGAGCACAAGCAACAACGGCGGCAGAAATCACCTCGAAGAGAGGTTGTTAGATCAAGCGCAGACGCAGGCGTCATTTACCCCCCTTTTGGGGGGTCATTCGCGTAGCATACCCCAAGGCATGATATTTGATGTCCAACCCCTTGTAAAATCATTATTTCGCACAATAAGAGTCGAATGGTAATGCAACCGACCACGGATATGCAGGTCAGTGGTTCGATTCCTGGCCGGCTGACCTGTCAGCTCTGCCCAATTGGACCCTGGTTCAAATCCTTCTCAGCACAACCTTTTGACCCCCCCCCCCCCACCCACCCCCCAAAAAAGTGGCATCCAATTTCAGGGGGATAGAGGCCTGAGAATCAAAAAATCCATTGGGGGGTTGTCATTGCTTGATCTGACAGTTACCGCTCTACCCGCTGCTTGTAGCTGAGTCTGCCACTGAAAAAACCCAAACTGTGTGCTTCTGTCTGCATGCCTGCATGCCTACTGGCCCAACTGACTGTCTGACTGACTGCTTGCCTGACCAACTGACTGATCGGCTGAATGTCAGCCTCTCTTCGAGGTGCACTGCCGAAGGCAATAAAATTTGTCGCCTACCAAGAGAGGTTGCACATCTGCTGCTCTTGTCATTTGGTTGCCAACATTGCATCAATAGGAATGGGAGATGCACACAAGCAGAAGGTGCCAGCCATGAGGTGCCTACCCTCATCGTGTGCCGTCAAGTATAGAATGATGAGGGGAGGCCGAGTGCAGCGCGAGTGCCCCAAGGCAGCTCGTCACTGGCGTGGCCAGAGGTTTGGCTACAGTGAGCATTTGAGCAGATGGTAATGGGGCAAGGGATGGTCCGCTCCCAGGCAAGGAGAAGGAATGGCAGCTGCTGCTAGTGCTGTGCAAGCCGAGTGAAGTCAAGGCCTCAAGTCCCCACCACCCTACCCCTGTGTGCTTGTGTGCTTGGGCGCATCTGCACATTCGTTTCCGGCCGAAGACTTTTGGGTGTGTGACCATTGTACAGTATTGGGTAAGCCAAACCTCCATCCCCTCCCCTTCCACAGCACAGCACTAAACAGCACAACACAACACAACACAACACAACACAACACAACACAACACAACACAACACAACACAACACAACACAACACAACACAACGCAACACAACACAACACAACACAACACGACACAACACAACACAACACAACACAACACAGCACAGCACAGCACAGCACAACACAGCACAACACAACACAACACAACGCAACGCAACGCAACGCAACGCAACGCAACGCAACGCAACACAACACAACACAACACAACACAACGCAACGCAACGCAACGCAACACAACACAACACAACACAACACAACACAACACAACGCAACGCAACGCAACACAACACAACACAACACAACACAACACAACACAACACAACACAGCACAGCACAGCACAGCACAACACAGCACAGCACAACACAACGCAACGCAACGCAACGCAACGCAACGCAACGCAACGCAACACAACACAACACAACGCAACGCAACGCAACGCAACGCAACGCAACGCAACGCAACACAACACAACACAACACAACACAACACAACGCAACGCAACGCAACGCAACGCAACGCAACGCAACGCAACGCAACGCAACGCAACGCAACGCAACACAACACAACACAACACAACACAACACAACACAACACAACACAACACAACACAACACAACACAACACAACACAACACAACACAACACAACACAACACAACACAACACAACACAACACAACACAACACAACACAACACAACACAACACAACACAACACAACACAACACAACACAACACAACACAACACAACACAACACATACACACCCGCACGCACGCACACCTGCTGCTGCATTTTGGGCTCGCTTGCCATCTGGTCGAGTGCATCTGCCTGCTGCCGGATCTGTGCATCGGTCATGCTGACCCCCGTCTGCCTTCGGAACTCTTCCGGGTTCCGGCGCATGAGCTGCGCCTGGTACCGCATCTGTGCCGGCGTCAGATTGCGGAGATCAGCAGCGGAGGGTGGCCTGGCGTTAGAGGCCGTGGGAGTTGGACTGGCAGACGGTGGGGGCGTGGACCTTGGGGGCGGGGTTGCCTCCCGTTGTTGTAGTAGGGCCTTTGCCTCAGCTTCGTCGGCCACCTTCTCCATGATGAGCTCGACCAGTGTGGACTTCTCGAGTGGCGGCGGGGGAATGGGGACGCCTTTGGCATTGAGAACGTGCTTGAGCTCGCCGACTTTGAGGGAGTGCAACCAACCGGAGAAAGACATCAAGCCTTGCGAGAGGTCAGGGGCCGTTGCTTTGAAAGCCAAGACAGAGCAGGAGGTGTGTCGGTGAACTGAAAGGGCGGCAGCACTAGTACAACCCCATCTGCACAAAAACAGACCTGGTGTACGAGGGGTTGGGCTACAACTGGTCGGATTTGTTCTCCGGAATTGTCTCTGACCGTGCGGCACCTTGTTTTGTGTTCGGGCACACCAGGCGTGTCCAAGTGTGCTCTCGGGCGACAGCCCTGATCAAAGCATAAACAGTACGAATGAGGGTCCCAAATTGCGAGTGTGTTCCAGACCGAACCAGTGGGGCTCCCCTGTTTGCGACTGTCGTCTCCCGACACCCGCAGCCACGTGTCCCACAAGCGTGGCACTTGCGCGTGTGTGACGGCCAATGCAGTGCCACAACGTGGCATGCCGCAACACGCGTGCACGTGCAGCCAAACCGCTTACTGCTGGTGGACCAGCCAAGGGCCATGTTTGCAATATTTGGGGACATGGCAGGGGGCACTCCAGTTTGACCCAGAACTTCAAATCCACTTTTTCCCTTGCACCATTCTGGGCTGCCAGTGAGAAGCTCGGAAGAGCCAATGTCGAAGGATCAAAAAGCAATGTGGGGGGTCCACATGTGGACACCCTGGGCAGGGTCGACGGTCCCTGTTGGGTATCTCGTCTCTCACAGGAAGGACTCCGTGGATGATTGCTGCTCACATGTTTTGGGTTGCAGGGGCCGCCGCACGGCCACGGGAGGGCCTCTGAGGAGGGTATATAGGTAATGGCGGACGTCGTTCCGCTGCGCCGCGACACACCGGGGGGCTGGGGGTGGGATAGGGCAGGCCACAGGCAGGCTCTAACCCGCTAACCCCTAACCCTCCCATCGCAAGAGTGGCTAAGACATTAAAAGTGCCAACCCTCACATGTTTTGGGGTGCACTGGTTCATGGATGCACAAGAATGTTCACAAAACTTTTGTAATTTTGCAAACGTCCTGGATTTTGAGGTTGAAAGCGCGCAGAGTGCACACGCCTTGCAAGTCATCCGCCCCACAGAGCCCCGCTGAATGAACGTCATATCTGGGGCTTTAATTTCTCAACATTTCTGGGCCTATCAGGTTGGGTTGCAGCGCCATGATGTACCGCCGTCGGGCCGTAGGACACTAGCCTCAACCTCTATCGCCAAACCTCCGGCCTGGTCATGTACCCCCCCCCCCTTGTATGAGCTACGCCAAAGTCCCAAATTAATATGGTCCCCACACCTACTGTAGCTTGGACACGGGCGCAGCTTGTGCGCGACACATGCAACTACTGACACACACGTAAGTAAGCGCATAGTATGGGTGCACCTCAACCTCCACCCATGTTCCCAAAGGCACAAGAATGTTTGAAACATGGAAAGTCAGCTTCCCATCCATGTTCTCACAAGCAATGAAGCATGAGAAGCCTACAAATGTTCGGCTTGGAAATCCTTCTTGCAATCATACACCATGCGGAACAACCGCACATGCTCACCACTTGATGATGCCTTTGAAGATGCCTTTGCCTGAGGTTTAGGGGCTGGATTGGGCTGAGGCAGCTTCAAGTTTTTGGGAATGAAATTGCCTTGCATGTGGTCTCTTGTAAAGTACAACTTCCCATCAAAGACATGGGCCATTCCCCGCACACCTCGGGCAGCCTTAGCCCAAACAAATTCAGTGGGAGCATCATCGGAGTCACTAGAATCATCACTTGAAGAAGAGGACTCAGAAATGGGGGGGTTCAAGTGGGCAAACACTCACAACAAATGTGTCCATGACTCTATGTGACCGGCAAATTCGTGAAACCCATGTCTTATGTGGCTGCACTACATTTGGTACCGAATTAAAATTAGGTACCAAATTAATACGGTCACCAGGCTTACTGTAGCTTGGACAAGGGCGTAGCTTATACAACTGGGGGGGGGAGGGGTAAGGGAGTCACAAGCACTATCATGGCAGACTACAACCCGGCTGGGAGGCTCTACAGCACTGCTAGGTTGGCAACAGAGTGTATGTCTGGGCGGACTAGCGATGGACATGAATACGTGGTGAGATGGGCGTCGCAGAAAGGCACTAACTATCCGCCTTATGGACCATGGGAACCCCGGATCAGGGGGCTTGGGCTGTCAAACTTCAAACCACCTTCTGCCCACAAACATGAGGAACTATCATTGTGTGCCTTGGGATGAAGACTGCACTGCACATTTGGGGAACCTGCGAAAAACATAAGCACTGTAGCACATCTCCTGCAATGGTATTACTTTTTTGTCTTTCTGGCTCAACAAGTTCAACTAGTTCAATGAGTGCAGTACGGGCTCTCAGGCAACAGCCTGGGTCAAGAAATAGGGCATATAGTACATGTAATGGTATTACTTGCAATGGTATTACATGTCTCGCCCAGGGCGGGTGGAAAACTGCTCCAAGGGGGAGGGGTTGTGTGAGCCCTTTTTGAAGACCCCCCCCCCAGGGCGGGGAGAAAATTGTCTTGACGGGGTGGGGGGGCTTTCCAGCCCATTTTCCAAATCCCCCCCTCCACCGTGGGCTGTCAGTCCACCTCCTTAATCTGCCTGCGGGGGGTCTCAGAGGGCGCAGGCGGGGTCCCTGGGTACCCACCATGCATACCTCAAAAGGATCGCTGATCATTTTGAACATACACAAGTGGGGTAAAACTTTTCCGAAAAGAATTTCCACCCATCAGCATAGGGTAAAAAGAAACAAAATTGACACTTGGACTTGGGAGCCCATTTTTTTTAAACCCCCATCTCACCCATCCTGGGGCTTGAAAGACCCCCTCCCCCCCCTCAGAGCAAGTTTCTGGTCGCCCAGGAGGGTGGAGCTCTTCTGTCAGGCCATTACGGGGGCAAACGGTCTGCATGAGACTGACATGGGGACGAAAAACCGGAAAAAAAAATGAAGATGGCATTTTTGAGATCAGCGCGTCGAGGGGGGTCAGAAAAATGGTCATTTGCCCTCCATTTGATGATCAAAACTGCAAAATCCACAAAAGGGCCAAAATCAAGGCCCCCAACAGAGGAGGCTCTTTTCCAGCATCCCCCCCCCCCCCCCCGGGTCCGGGGGGCTCATACGACCCCCCCCCTCCTTTGGGGCAATTTTCCAGCCGCCCAGGAAAGTGGCCAGGCGATTGGGCAGTATGCCACACTGCCTCAGACCATTCAGCTGCATAGCAAGGCAACTAGATCGCAATCCTGTTTAGTGGACACCGCAGCAAATGCACCCATTTCTAGTCCAACCAAAAATTGGGATCACCCATTCCCTTTCAAAAGTTGCAGGAACAGCACCATTTGGACAAGGTGTTGTTGTTGCAAGGGGTGGGGAACGTAAAGGAGGCTTGTAGTTTGTCCAGAGGGGTAAGCATGTGCTTGAATGGTGCTTTCCCGTTCTGTGAGCAGTGGTACAAAAGAACTGAATGTTGGTGTGGTGAATCCTGAGCTGCTCTTTGAGGTACAGGTACGCGCTGTGCTTGCCAGCCACCCGAAGGAACCGCATTCAGGGGCTTTCTTGAGGAACCAGATATTTCTAATCAAGGAAAGTCTAGGACCCAACACTCCTGGTAGGCGATTCACTGACAACCGCTGGCGGTTCTCCGTTTGTTACTGGCGGTTGACAATCGATCAAAACGGCAGTTATCGATTGTTTTGAAGGCAGTTGACAGCGCTGGCACTTGCCTCAGGGTAGCCGGTGATGAGAATGGCAGATTTTTTTATGACCACTTATTTGCACTGGAATTCATGTCCCATTGCCATGTGACAGGAAGTTTTTTTTTGTTGACATTAGGGCAAGTCCTGACCACAATGCTACTGTTCCTACACTTTGGCTGCAGTCCTCTCCTCAGGAGTCCTGCAAAGGCTTGTAGCCTCTTGCCATGTTCTATCTCTTATCTGCCCCAGGTGCACCCCTTGTCCCTTGTACCTTGGCCATCAACTGTTCCCATGCAGTCCAGCAATGGTCTCGTCGTTGATGCTGGCTAAACACAACACTACAGTGACAACGGTTTTTTTCTGTGACCAACTGGGGCACAAGCTAACTTCGAGCAGAAACACGGGGCAGCCATTGACCAAGGATGCTCACTGCTGCTCATAGGCCCCTTCCTCGCAGATGCTGACAGAGGGACGACCAAAGCTCGGAGTTTTCAGCCTGATTGTGGATGTGGTGTGGCAGGTAATGCTGGCAAATGTCGCAGGATTCGAAGTCTCAGAGCTAATTGACAGATAAAAATAGCAACATCGGCCCAATGATGACACAAGCAACTTTGGGATGCGCGCAAATGTTTTCCCTCCTTTTTGAGCCGATTTGAATATTTCCAAAAAAAACCCACCCCGTCAAGTCCCCACACTCCACTCAGCCCCACCAACAGTTACACTATTGTCATTATTGCACTCTCATGGATTAAGGCCCGGAAGTGTGTTGCCGGGGACATTCAATCAATGTCTCCCAAATATGGTACCCCCAGTCAACAATTACCCCATTTCGAGGGGTGTAGATTCAGACGGGTTTGGCTGGTTCCCTGGATCCTCCCTGCCCTCACAGTCACAGTCACAGTCACAGGCACAGTATAAGTCGAACAACCATCTGACGGGCGGGAGCACACTGTGGATAAGAGAGGCAGTGACGCCAAAGTGGGGTTTCTGGGGAAACCTGGGTCTCGTCACGAGATGATGCACATCTTGGAGTGACACCTCCCAATCAGAATCCCAGAAACCCCAACAAGTCGGCAGAACTAATCGGCCAAATAACAGAAACCCCACAAATCGGCAGAACATGTGTGTATGTACGTGTGTGCATGCACATGTGTGTATGTACATGTACATGTGTGTATGTGTGCAGATTGACAATCCAGGATCCAGAATTACGGGCCCTTGTCCTATACATAGCACCTGATCTGCCAAAGCCCATTGCCTAGCTCTAGGATCTGACATGCAACAAGCCTCGGTGCCCATGTTGGTGAGAAAGAGTGTGTGTGTGTGTGTGTGTGATGCCAAAGAGAACTAAATCATGCTCAAACTGCGAGGTTCAACGTTCAACAGCAGAGTGTGTGTTTGTATGTGTGTGTGTGTGTGTGTGTGTGTGATCTGTACTTTTAGAGGTGGATCCTTGTGCAGCGTTGGGCTGGACGCCCCCTTTGGCTCAGGTCTGCTGAGGCCTCTGTGGAACGTTGGTCCCCTCCCTTCTCAGGAATCAGAACCTCAGTGGTTTGTTGGTTAAGTAACCAGAGTGTTGGCTCTCCCGTGCCTCGTCAGAAAAAGCGGGCGGGCTGCGGTGTCCTCGGCGGTAGTCTCCTCCAGCCCCTGTGGGACAGGCACTGGGGGGGACCGGGGCGGTGGTGTTTTTGGCCTCCTGCATTTGGGGGCTGGAGGTGGTTCCCTACCAATGTTTCCCTGAGGGCCACGTGGTAGGGAGCCTTCGGCGCCGACGGAGCTGCACACACTTAGGCAAGTGCATCCTTGCTTTGTGAGAAATGCTCCTGTTTGGTCCCAATTCCATTGTCTACAAAATCCCCACATCAAAAGCAAGTGTTAGCAGCATGAACTACCTCATCCGAGGATGATGAGGCTAAAAGCAAGGGCAGACACTGACCTGCCCCCCCCCCCCCCCCGTGTAGACCGTCCTCAGGGGGTTTGAAGCGGAGATGCTGGTACAAAAGCAAAGGGTTGACATATGCAACAAAACACTCATGAGCAGCGATCATTGGAGACCAAAAAGTGGCACATGCAGTTTGAAAACATTGAACATTACGGGTCCACAGGCTCGGAAATGAAGCCCTTCTTGGTCAAGCCATACCGCATTGTGAACTGTTGGACGTGCTTCTTCTTCTTGCCCTGTGCATCACCCTTTGCTGGAGGTTTGGGTGCCGGTTTTGGGGGTGGTTTTGGGAAGAAGTCTAGCATTCAATTTTACTTTTACTTTACATTTACTTGTGTGAGGCCAAAATCAAGTAAATCATGCTCCAACTGCGAGGTTCAGCCAGAACTGGGTGTAGGCTGGCGTACATGCAACATGCAACCCGAGCGGGGTTTGTGTGTGCGTTCGTGCATGCGTGCATGCGTGCATGCGTGTGTGTGTGTGTGTGTGTGTGTGTGTGTGTGTGTGTGTGCGTCCTCCTGTTCTGTTTGTGTACAGCCTGCTGTTGACTACATTCCCTGTACTGTAGAGCATCTGTTCTGGAGTGAGAGCAGTTCTCTTTTGCACTTCTGTTTTGCAATTCAGTGCAGCTTGCAGAAATAGTGCTCAATCCATGCGGGGATGCTGTCTAGTGCACTGCAGGTTCATGGGCACCTTGTGGTCTTCCAGCATGACCATTAGGAGAATGTTGGCGGCTTACCCACCAACACAAACCGGGCCCAGATCCTTGGAAGGTTTACACTTTCAAATTGAGATTATCTTACTTAAATTGTGCAACAATCATGGTTTGAAGGCGGGTTCACCTCCATGTCTGTGCATCAGTGCCCGCCTTGGTACAGAAAATGCTTGAGCAAAAGTACAAATTGCTGCAATGCATCCACATTATTTTAGGGAAGGGGATATAGAAGAGAATCCAAATGCATGACGTCAGAAGTTTCATTGCGGCATGCAACTTCCATTGCCAGCACATCAAGACCTGCTGGACTACACCAACACTACTCTCCAAGCCGTTTTGACCCACTTTTTTAGGTGAATCCCCCGATCCTTACTGATGTGATCCAGAAGAGCACCATCTAGAAGTGGGGGCCCCAAGGGCTAAAGGATGACAAGAGCTTAAGGACGTTGAAAGATGGTGAGGGGTGTGGAAGTACCGGCAGGGTGGGGCGGGAAGGGATGCAGTGATGTTCAAATTTGGGCTGCGCTGGGAGTGGGGCAGGGCACAAGAGTATACACGGGGGGTGCCATTCTGGGTGTTTGGGGTGAGCCAGTGGGGGTACAAACCATAAGCTGCGGGTGGGAGGCGACAGGGGCTGTCGTAAAGAGAGGATACGGGGCAGCAAGGGGAATTGCATCCGATTTTTGGTCCCGCCTCTTGGCCTTTCGCCAGAGCCAGAACAACAGGCCGCAGCCACAGCAGAATGGAAGGATCAGCAGCCCCAGCCACGCATATACCAATGCATCATCATCCGTTGTAGCTGAGCCGGGGCTGGGACTGGGACTGGGTGAGCCAGGGCTAGGGCTTGGGCTGAGGCGGCTGGAAGCATTGAAGCTTGCGATGGAGGACGTCTTGATGGACGTGATTTCCCAACACCCGTCTTCCGGGGGGTCGCATGGCGCCACCGTGCCTCCCTCGCCAACCAAATCATTGCCGACGGTGGATCCATCATCATAACGATGAAAGTAGGGGGCCTCGCCCCCAAAGCCTAGATGAACTCGGAACGTCATGGGGCCAGTGGAAATCCTGTTGCCATCGGCGTCCCAGCGACCTACAGAGAGGGTCTGTGTCGCGGGGTCTTGGATGTCTGGGGGCGGCTCTAAGACGACACCGACAATGTCTGTGGCGGCGGAGAAGTCGTGGATCACCAGCATGGCCCTCCCGACACGGGGCCCCCAGTCGATGATCTCATAGTCGTGGCCGGCCAGTGTCACCCGGGGCAAGTCGAACGAGCCCGACAGCCATGACCCCACGACCAGCTGGGTGCCGTGCTGCACCAGCTCCGAGGACGTGGAGGTTGGGGCACTGCTTTGGATGCCACCCAAAATGATGCCCATGTACTGTAGGGCGTAACTATGGATATCTGAGAACGAGACTGCCGTCGTATCGAAGGAGACGATGTTTGGCCTTGGGGTTGGGCTTGGGTTTGCGGACAGCGGAGTGGCTTCGCGTGGATCATAAGGTGTCGTTACTACTTCGTCAATGAGGTACCGGTGATGCGATGGGAACACCGTCTGCTGGACCTGGAAGGCGCCATTGTTGCCAATGCACACCAAGTTGGTAGTACTGAGGTCCCCCGTTGGACGGAAGTTGGTGTCGCAGTTCACACTCTGGCCCCGGATGGTCTCAGCCGTGCAACCAGCGCCACCGTTCCTACACGTACTCGCTGAAGTCCACGTCCCCTCAGGAAGGGTGCACACGTTTTCTGTGCATGGTTCGTAAGGTGCGGCCTGTCCATCCAAGGTTGCGATATCAAAGGCACCACCGTTGGTGAGGCACAGTAGGTCAATTGTGCTCAAAGGCCCCGTCTGGTGGAAGGTTTCGTCACACCGGATATCACTGTGGCCTCTAATAAGCGCAGCTGTGCAGCCGGCACCACCGTTCCGGCAAGAAGCCGGTCCCACCCAAACCCCCTTGGGAAGTGTGCATTGGTTTGCTGTGCATGGGTTGTAAGGTGTGGGGGGAGGGCTTTCGGTGCTGGAGCTTGAACTGCTGGAGCTTGAACTGCTGGAGTCTGAACTGCTGGAGCTTGAACTGCTGGAGTCTGAACTGCTGGAGCTTGAACTGCTGGAGTCTGAACTGCTGGAGCTTGAACTGCTGGAGTCTGAACTGCTGGAGCTTGAACTGCTGAAGTCTGAACTGCTGGAGCTTGAACTGCTAAAGTCTGAACTGCTGGAGCTTGAGCTGCTGGAGTCTGAACTGCTGGAGCTTGAACTGCTGGAGCTTGAACTGCTGGAGTCTGAACTGCTGGAGCTTGAACTGCTGGAGCTTGAACTGCTGGAGTCTGAGCTGCTGGAGTCTGAATTGTTGGAGCTTGAACTGCTGGAGTCTGAACTGCTGGAGCTTGGACTGCTGGAGTCTGAACTGCTGGAGCTTGAACTGCTGGAGTCTGAACTGCTGGAGCTTGAACTGCTGGAGTCTGAACTGCTGGAGCTTGAACTGCTGGAGTCTGAACTGCTGGGGCTTGAACTGCTGGAGTCTGAAGTGCTGGAGCTTGAACTGCTAGAGCACACCTCACCCTCGCCGTCGCAGTCGCTGCTGGAGCTTGAGCTGCTGGAGTCTGAACTGCTGGAGCTTGAGTTGCTGGAGTCTGAACTGCTGGAGCTTGAACTGCTGGAGTCTGAACTGCTGGAGCTTGAACTGCTGGAGTCTGAACTGCTGGAGCTTGAACTGCTGGAGTCTGAACTGCTGGAGCTTGAACTGCTGGAGTCTGAACTGCTGGAGCTTGAACTGCTGAAGTCTGAACTGCTGGAGCTTGAACTGCTAAAGTCTGAACTGCTGGAGCTTGAGCTGCTGGAGTCTGAACTGCTGGAGCTTGAACTGCTGGAGCTTGAACTGCTGGAGTCTGAACTGCTGGAGCTTGAACTGCTGGAGCTTGAACTGCTGGAGTCTGAGCTGCTGGAGTCTGAATTGTTGGAGCTTGAACTGCTGGAGTCTGAACTGCTGGAGCTTGGACTGCTGGAGTCTGAACTGCTGGAGCTTGAACTGCTGGAGTCTGAACTGCTGGAGCTTGAACTGCTGGAGTCTGAACTGCTGGAGCTTGAACTGCTGGAGTCTGAACTGCTGGGGCTTGAACTGCTGGAGTCTGAAGTGCTGGAGCTTGAACTGCTAGAGCACACCTCACCCTCGCCGTCGCAGTCGCTGCTGGAGCTTGAGCTGCTGGAGTCTGAACTGCTGGAGCTTGAGTTGCTGGAGTCTGAACTGCTGGAGCTTGAGCTGCTGGAGTCTGAACTGCTGGAGCTTGAACTGCTGGAGCTTGAACTGCTGGAGTCTGAACTGCTGGAGCTTGAACTGCTGGAGCTTGAACTGCTGGAGTCTGAGCTGCTGGAGTCTGAACTGCTGGAGCTTGAACTGCTGGAGTCTGAAGTGCTGGAGCTTGAACTGCTAGAGCACACCTCACCCTCGCCGTCGCAGTCGCTGCTGGAGCTTGAGCTGCTGGAGTCTGAACTGCTGGAGCTTGAGTTGCTGGAGTCTGAACTGCTGGAGCTTGAACTGCTGGAGTCTGAACTGCTGGAGCTTGAACTGCTGAAGTCTGAACTGCTGGAGCTTGAGTTGCTGGAGTCTGAACTGCTGGAGCTTGAACTGCTGGAGTCTGAACTGCTGGAGCTTGAACTGCTGGGGCTTGAACTGCTGGAGTCTGAACTGCTGGAGCTTGAACTGCTAAAGTCTGAACTGCTGGAGCTTGAGCTGCTGGAGTCTGAACTGCTGGAGCTTGAACTGCTGGAGCTTGAACTGCTGGAGTCTGAACTGCTGGAGCTTGAACTGCTGGAGCTTGAACTGCTGGAGTCTGAGCTGCTGGAGTCTGAACTGCTGGAGCTTGAACTGCTGGAGTCTGAACTGCTGGAGCTTGGACTGCTGGAGTCTGAACTACTGGAGCTTGAGCTGCTGGAGTCTGAACTGCTGGAGCTTGAACTGCTGAAGTCTGAACTGCTGGAGCTTGAACTGCTGGAGTCTGAACTGCTGGAGCTTGAACTGCTGGAGTCTGAACTGCTGGAGCTTGAACTGCTGGAGTCTGAAGTGCTGGAGCTTGAACTGCTAGAGCACACCTCACCCTCGCCGTCGCAGTCGCTGCTGGAGCTTGAGTTGCTGGAGTCTGAACTGCTGGAGCTTGAGTTGCTGGAGTCTGAACTGCTGGAGCTTGAACTGCTGGAGTCTGAACTGCTGAAGCTTGAACTGCTGAAGTCTGAACTGCTGGAGGTTGAACTGCTGGAGTCTGAACTGCTGGAGCTTGAACTGCTGGAGTCTGAATTGCTGGAGCTTGAACTGCTGGAGTCTGTATTGCTGGAGCTTGAACTGCTGGAGTCTGAACTGTTGGAGCTTGAACTGCTGGAGCACGCCTCACCCTCGCCGTCGCAGTCGCTGCGGGAGCTTGAGCTGCTGGAGCTTGAACTGCTGGAGCTTGAACTGCTGGAGTCAGAACTGCTGGAGCTTGAACTGCTAGAGCTTGAACTGCTGGAGTCTGAGCTGCTGGAGCTTGAACTGCTGGAGCACGCCTCACCCTCGCCGTCGCAGTCGCTGCTGGACCTTGAACTGCTAGAGCTTGAACTGCTGGAGTCTGAACTGCTGGAGCTTGAACTGCTGGAGCAGTCCTCGCCGCAATCGCTGCTGGAGCTTGAACTGCTGGATTCTGAACTGCTGGAGCTTGAACTGCTGGAGTCTGAACTGCTGGAGCTTGAACTGCTGGAGTCTGAACTGCTGGGGCTTGAACTGCTGGAGTCTGAAGTGCTGGAGCTTGAACTGCTAGAGCACACCTCACCCTCGCCGTCGCAGTCGCTGCTGGAGCTTGAACTGCTGGAGTTTGAACTGCTGGAGCTTGAGTTGCTGGAGTCTGAAGTGCTGGAGCTTGAACTGCTGGAGTCTGAACTGCTGGAGCTTGAACTGCTGGAGTCTGAATTGCTGGAGCTTGAACTGCTGAAGTCTGAACTGCTGGAGCTTGAACTGCTGGAGTCTGAACTGCTGGAGCTTGAACTGCTGGAGTCTGAATTGCTGGAGCTTGAACTGCTGAAGTCTGAACTGCTGGAGCTTGAACTGCTGGAGTCTGAATTGCTGGAGCTTGAACTGCTGGAGTCTTTACTGCTGGAGCTTGAACTGCTGGAGTCTAAACTGCTGGAGCTTGAACTGCTGGAGCACGCCTCACCCTCGCCGTCGCAGTCGCTGCGGGAGCTTGAGCTGCTGGAGCTTGAACTGCTGGAGCTTGAACTGCTGGAGTCTGAACTGCTGGAGCTTGAACTGCTAGAGCTTGAACTGCTAGAGTCTGAGCTGCTAGAGCTTGAACTGCTGGAGCACGCCTCACCCTCGCCGTCGCAGTCGCTGCTGGACCTTGAACTGCTAGAGCTTGAACTGCTGGAGTCTGAACTGCTGGAGCTTGAACTGCTGGAGCAGTCCTCGCCGCAGTCGCTGCTGGAGCTTGAACTGCTGGATTCTGAACTGCTGGAGCTTGAACTGCTGGAGTCTGAACTGCTGGAGCTTGAACTGCTGGAGTCTGAACTGCTGGAGCTTCAACTGCTAGAGTCTGAACTGCTGGAGTCTGAACTGCTGGAGCTTGAGTTGCTGGAGCTTGAACTGCTGGAGTCTGAACTGCTGGAGCTTGAACTGCTAGAGTCTGAACTGCTGGAGCTTGAACTGCTGGAGTCTGAACTGCTGGAGCTTGAACTGTTGGAGTCTGAGCTGCTGGAGCTTGAACTGCTGGAGCAGTCCTCGCCGCAGTCGCTGCTGGAGCTTGAACTACTGAAGTCTGAACTGCTGGAGCTTGAACTGCTGGAGTCTAAACTGCTGGAGCTTGAACTGCTGGAGTCTGAGCTGCTGGAGCTTGAACTGCTGGAGCAGTCCTCGCCGCAGTCGCTGCTGGATCTTGAACTACTGAAGTCTGAACTGCTGGAGCTTGAACTGCTGGAGTCGGAACTGCTGGAGCTTGAACTGCTGGAGTCTGAACTGCTGGAGCTTGAACTGCTGGAGTCTGAACTGTTGGAGCTTGAACTGCTGGAGTCTGAACTGCTGGAGCTTGAACTGCTGGAGTCTGAACTGCTATAGCTTGAACTACTGAAGTCTGAACTGCTGGAGCTTGAACTGCTGGAGTCTGAACTGCTGGAGCTTGAACTGCTGGAGCAGTCCTCGCCGCAGTCGCTGCTGGACCTTGAGCTGCTGGATTCTGAACTGCTGGAGCTTGAACTGCTGGAGTCTGAACTGCTGGAGCTTGAACTGCTGGATTCTGAACTGCTGGAGCTTGAACTGCTGGAGTCTGAACTGCTGGAGCTTGAGCTGCTGGAGCTTGAACTGCTAGAGTCTGAACTGCTGGAGCTTGAACTGCTGGAGCAGTCCTCGCCGCAGTCGCTGCTGGAGCTTGAACTGCTGGAGCGTGAACTGTCTACATAAAAGGCACCACCGTTGGTGGGGCACACTAAGTTGGCTGTACTCAATGACCCCGTCTGGTGAAAATTCTCCTCGCACCGTGCGACACCATGGCCCCAAACGGTCTCAGCTGTGCAGCCAGCACCACCGTTCCGACAAGTACTCTCCAAAGTCAATGTCCCCTCAGGAAGTGTGCACAAGTTTGCACACACGATTACATCAATCAATAAAAATACCACAATCCAAGCTAGTGTCAACATGCTGTAGTACACTGAAAAATGTAATCCAAGAAGCAACAAAATACTCCAAGGTGATGCAGGTTTTCTGGCAATGAAACACACTTCGCCGGTGCAGACACTAGCTACTTTGAACGCAAAAACAAGAAAAAGCAGACAATGGCCATTGTTGGTGCAGGTACGGCGGAGTCGACTGGGATGGGCCGGCAAGGCGAAAATTGTACAGTGGCACAAGCTCAGGAGCAGAACCCGCATCCCACATCCCACATTGCAGATCTACATGCCATGATGTCGAGATGGCTTATTCCACATCCCACACCGCACATCTCCTAGGTCTTGGTGTCCTACATCCCACATGCCATTTCCCACATCCCACATCCCACATCCCACATCCCACATCCCACATGTCCTATGTATTTGCATCCCACATTGCAGACCTACATGGCATGACATATATATTGCACATCCCACACTCCACATCCCACATCCTACATCCCACATCCCTCTCCTCGCATTTTCGTCCCCCATTGCACATCTACATGCGATGACGTTTATATCCCACACCCCACATCCCACATCCCACATCCCACATCTCCTATGTATTTACATCCTCCCATTGCACACCTACATGCCATGATGTCTACACAAACAACAACAAAAACCACTAAAAGACATGAAAAAGCATTAACCCTCGGGAACAGAAGGGGCAAGAACGGGGGTTAAACAACACACTCTGCCAAGAGACGTTGGAGAAACAAGTGGTGCCAAAAAAAGGTAAAAAAATCCTTCCTTGGCACCCTGAGATGCATTTCTACAAAATTACAGAACGAAAAACGGGGGGGGGGGTAGCTGCGAAATGTGAAGCCATGAGGTAAGGCCCATCAAGGGGGGGTGTAAGGCCCATCAAGGGGTGGCGGGGTTAGCCCTTTGGCATACAACCAATTTTTGTTAAAAGTGGCCACGGGGGGGGGGGGTCATCTCCAAAGCGCTCTAGAGTGGTGGCTTTTCCCATTATGCTGCGAGGAGGCAGGCGTCGTAGTTGATGAATACCTTAACAGTGGTGGGCTGCTGGTACAAAAAGGCATAAAACTTATGTAATCTTATCTCCCTCTCCTCATTAGAAAGTTGAGGACAGTGCTGTGACTTGCGGGGCACAATGCAATGCTTGCGGCGGTGGCGGCGGTGTTCAAGCCACTTTGAGGGAATTCTGTGCCCATTTGCTGTTGCATAGTCATTTTCCGTTGTCTTCAAAGGTTGTGAAGAAACGGGCAGGTTTTGAGCACACGGGTCACACAACCGCTTCCACAAATCACGATCAACTCTTGATATTTTGCTTTTCGGCCACCTCCACGAATGCGCTTTGTCCCATGCGGCAAAAAAAGTCAGGTACAAGTGTGCATTTGTCCTTTTTTGGTCATGCAGAAGGATATGTGATGGTAGTTTGTTTCAAAAGTGAAGGATCTTTGCAGTTTTCTATGGTGCCGCTGTTTCACGGGTGTATTCGGGGGGAGGGAGCGGCAACCCCTTCCCTTCTCTCCATCCGTGGTATGCCGCTTGAGTGAAAACGAGGCTCTTACATTGTTTTTCAGTGCTGTCTCATTCTTGTGCACTACCGTGGGACACAAATGTGTTTTCGCGAGCATTTCAGGACCACAATGAAACGTCTGTGGTTGAATCTGCTTTCGAAAGGTGCCATCTGACGGTTATGGTTACTTCTTGCAGGGCTTGCAACAGGCACGCACATTGAAGAGAATCGGTTTGGATTTCGGGTACATGAATGCTTATCCCTACCCACGGGTACAGCATACGGGACCCTCTAATGGGTGCTATGCGTGTAAGTGCTTGATTAGGAGAAGTGCCTACTCTGGTGGCATGTAGCATCCAATTCAGAGATAGCGCTATTGGTAACTGGGTCGTGACAACTGTGATTTGGACATTACAAACATTTTGATGATACCAAAAATCAGCCATTGCATCCACAACATGACAAAGGATCAAGGAGTAGGCAACAATAAGCACACGGGAAAACAAGCATTCAAATTCCCACTTTTCCCCTTCTTCCCCCGGTTTCCCCCCCCATTTTCCCATGCTTTCCCCATTTTTGCATACCAATTACTTGCCTTTCCTGGTTTCCCCCATTTTTCCATACAAATGCCAAAACTTTGCACTCGCCTTGGGTTTCCAAGGATTGGGAACCTCTTGACCTCAGCTACCTACACGGTGTGAAACACCCACACCCCCATCCACCCACCCAGGTCTTGTAGCCAAACAACAAGGACAATCCTGAGTACACTGCGCCCTTTCCATACCGAAGAGGCCGCTTCCCAACGCCCAAGAGCATAGCACGCAATGCACGGCTGCAAGCTTCCGGGAAAAGACCAAGTCAAAACGGGCTTCTAAGCCTTCACGGCCCCATTGAACCCTCTGGGGTAGGGGCATGATAAGAACTTCAAAGAGGCAACAGACCGGGGAGAGCATAAAAAGGTGGCCATGAGGGCAAGAACTGGTTTCAGTTTTCAACAAATGCAAGGGGTGCATCGAGGGCATCATGGCCTCTTTCGTGCAGAGGAGGCCGAACCAGGGAAAACATCGGTTAGGTGGAGGTGTGATGTCTTGTCAAGGCCATGCTTATAGTACCCGCAATGCGAGTAACGGAAGGAAAGTATGCACCAAGCACTTGCCCAAACCTCGGGCCCTATATTGTATTTGTGACATTAAGAATGTTTGGGGCACTAGGAGCCGTGGAGCGGCTCACCCCTAGCAGCCCCACTCGCATACATGCCCTCACCCATCCTTGGCCATAGAAACATCTGCCAAAACATCCCCGTAGGGACATCAAGCAGAGACAGGGCCATGCTGGTGCAACTGCGGTGGGTAGGCTGCCGCAAAGGTTGAGCAACTGCAGCAAGTAGTACTTCCGGGCTTGCTAGGAGGACGTCACCCGCGTTGCTTGTCCACAGGGAGGTGAGAGCGGCACGTGTCAAATGCAAGTCAGTTCCATTCAAGTTCGGAGGGTCAGGGTTACGGCCACACAAGCGAACTCTACACAGCACTACACCTAGAAGCAATCGGTATTCAATGAAAAGAAACTTGCCCGTTGAAGCTGGCGGCTGGCAGCCACCTACCGGTGGTTGACAGCCCACAAGGGCACAAAAAGGGCGCTCCTTCATTCGGCATTGCTTAGTGGAACTAAAGGATCTCTCTGACACAAGACCCGCTTGGGGTGTAGTAGACTTGCAGCTGTGGGCATTGCGGGGCCCAAAATATACCACACCTACTAGGGTGATGTAGCCAATCCACCCACATGTGGGCCCACATCTCTTTTGGTCCCCCGCTCTGAAGAGTTAGGGACGGCGATGTGCCCAACATGCCCACATGTGGGCCCACTTGTCATGTCTTCCCCCGCTTTGAAGCGTTGCGGACCCCCCCAAGACGGTAGGGCTTATGTAGGCAAATCCATGTGGGTGGATTGGCTACATCACCACTACCGTCTAGGGCATCACATACGATTCGGAGCGGGTGACAAACTTAAAAGTGGGCCAAGATGTGGGCAGAGCTACATCACCCCTGCCGTCTAAGGGGTCCCCAAAAAAACTTCAGACAACGGTACATAATCAGAAGTGGCCCCACGTGTGGGTGGATTGGCTACATCAGCCCTTCCGTCTAGGGGTCCCCAAAACTTCGGAGTGGGGCACAAAATCACAAGTGGGCCCACATGTAGGCGGATTACCTACATCACCTCTGCCATCTTGGGGTTTCCCAGCACTTGAGAGCGGTGGACCAAATCAGAAGTGGCCCAAATGCGAGTTGATCGGCTACATCAACCTTGCTATCTAGGGGTACCCCGGCGCTTTGCGGCGGGGGACAAAAACAGAAGTGGGCCCACATGTGGGCGGATGGGCTACATCGTCCCTGCCTTTTCGGGGGTCCCCAACACTTCAGAACAACATACAAAATCAGAAATGGGCCCACATGTGGGCGGAGCAGCTACATCACCCATGGCGTTTGGGGAGTCCCTAGCTCTTCTGAGCGGGAGACAAAATCATAAGTGATCCCACTTGTGGGCGGATTGGCTACAACACCCCTGCCGTCCAGGGGCGTACAGCACAATACAAGTGAGCCACATGTGGGCGGATTGGCTACATGGCCCATACCGTTTGGGAGGTCCCCAACGCTTTAGCGCGGTGACAAAGTCATATTTGGGCCCACATGTGGGCGGACTACCTATATCACGCCTGCCGTCGGGGGGGTCCCCAGTGGTTGTGCGGAGGGCACAAAAGCAGAGCCGGGCCCAAATGTGGGCAGATGGGGCACAACACCCCACCGTCTGGGGGATCCCCAACGCTTCAGAGAGGGGGACGAAATCAGAAATGGGCCCACCAGTGGGAGGATTGGCCACATCACCGCTATTGTCTACGTTGTATGACACAATGCAAGTGGGCTGCATGGGGGCACATTGGCTACATCACCCATGCCATCTGGGCAGTCCCCAAAGCAGAAGTGGGCACACATGTGATCGGATTGGTTATGTCACCCTTGCTGTGTGGGGGGTCGAGGCACAATGAAAGTGGGCCACATGTGGGCGGATTGGCTACTACTGCTAGGTGAGAGGCCCGTTACGCTTCACAACAGGAGACACAATCAGAATTGGGCTCACATGTGGACAGATTGGCTACATCATCCCCGCTGTTTGTGGGGTCGAAGCACAATGAAAGTGGCCCAGATGTGGGCGGATTGGCTACAGCACCCCTCCCGTGTGAGGGGTCCCCAACGCTTGACACCGCGGGACGAAATCAGAAGCTGGCCCACATGTGGGTAGATTGGCTATATCACCCCTGCTGTTTGGGGGGTCCCCAACGCGTCCCTGCGAGGGACAAAATCAGAAGTCGGCTCACGTAACGGGGAATTGGCTACAACACCCCTCCCTGTCTCGGGCGTGCGGGCACAATGCAAGTGGGCCACATGTAAACGGATTGGCTACATCACCCATACTGTATGGGGGTTACCAACGCTTTAGCGCAGGGCACAATGTCATATTTGGGCCCACATGTGGGCGGATCGCCTACATCAGCCATGCTAATTGGGGGGTCCAGAACGCTTCAAAACACGACACAAAAGCACAGGTGGACCCACATGTGCGCGGATTAGCCGTCAGGGGGTTCCCGGGGCTTTTCTGGGAGGAACAAAATGTGAAGTGGGTGCACATGTGGGTGGATTGGCTGCATAACCCATGACATCTGCGGGGTCCCCAACGCTTCGAACTAGGGGAAGAACTTAGAAGTGGTGCACTTGTGGGCGGATTGGCTACATCACCCACGCCATCTAGGGGGTCCCCAAAGCTTCAACGCGGGGGACGAAATCAGAAGAGGTCCCAGAAGTGGGCACATGAGCTACATCACCCATACCGATTGGCGGGTCCCCATCTCATTAGCGCAATGGACGAAGTCATAATTGGGCCCACATGTGGGCGGATTGGCTACATGACCCATGCCATTTGGGGGATTAGGGCACAATGAGGGGTCCGCAGCGCTTCACAACAGCACACGAAATCAGAGGAGGGCTCAGATATTGGCGGATCGGCTACATCACCCATGGCGTTTGGGGGGGCCCCAACGCTTCTAAGCGGGAGACAAAAGGAGAAGTGGGCCTATATTGGCTACATAACCACTGCCGTCTGGGGGGGGTAGGGCACAATGAAAGTGCTACATCACCCATGCCGTTTGGGGGGTCCCCAGTGCTTCGGCGCGGGGGACGAAATCAGAAGTGGTCCCACATGTGGGCAAATTGGCTACATCACCCATGCCGTGTGCAAAGGCCCCACCGATTCAACGCGAGGGGGGGGGGGGGGGGATTCACAAGTGGGCACACATGTGGGCGGATTGGGCTATGCCACACCTACCGTTTGGAGGGTCTGTAACGCTTTAGGGCGGGAGACGAAATCAGAAGTGGGCCCACATGTGAACCGATTGGCTACATCACCCCTGCAATCTCAGGAAGGGGGACAAAATGACAGTGGCCCGCAAGTGGGCGGATTGGCTACATCACCCTTGCCGTCTAGGGGGTCTCCATTGCTTCACAGCGGGTGACAAAATGACAAGTGGGCACACATTTGGGCAGATTGGCTACGCCACACCTACCATCTTAAGGGTCCCTAATGGTTCCAAGCAGGAGACAAAATCGAAAATGGGCCCACACGTGAGCGGATTGGCTACATCAACCCAGCAACATGAGGGAGTGGGGCACAAGGACAGTGGCCTGCGTGTGGGCGGATTGACAACGTCACCCTTGCTGTCTCGGGGGTCCCCAACACTTCACAGCGAGGGACAAAAACAGCGGTGGGCTCAAAAGTGCGGGAATTGGCTACAACAGCCCTCCCCGTATGGGGGGTTAGGGCACAATGCAAGTGGGCCACACGTGAACCGATTGGCTACATCAGCCATACCGTATGGGGGGTTCCCATCGCTTTGGCGTAGGGCACAAAGTCATAATCGGGCCCTAATGTGGGCGGATCGCCTACATCACCCATGCCGTCTAGGGGGTCCGGAACGCTTCAGAGTAGGAGAACAAAACAGCCACACAGGGGGGACAAAATCACGAGTGGGCCCACATGTGGGCGGATTGGCTACATCACCCCTGCCTTTTCGGAGGTCCCCAATGCTTCACAGCGGAGGACAAAATCAGAAGTCGCCCCACATGTGGTCGCATTGGCCGCAACACCCGTGCGTTCTCGGGGGTTAGGGGGCAATGCAAGTGGGCCATATGTGGGCACATGGGCTGCATCACCCAAGACCAATTGGGGGGTCCCCCATCTCTTTAGCGCAGGGCACAAAGTCATAGTTGGGCCCACATGTGAGTCAACAACGCTTCAAAACAGCGGACAAAATCAGAATTGGGCCCGCATGTGGGCGGATCAGCTACATCACCCATGGCGTTTGGAGGGTCGCCAAGCCTTCTAAGCGGGAGACAAAATGAGAAGTGGGCCCACATGTGGGTAGATTGGCTACATCACCACTGCCGTTCGGGGAATGAGAACACAATGAAAGTGGCCCAAATGTGGGCAGACAGGCTACATCAGCCATGTTGTCTGCAAGGGCCCCAACGCTTTAGCGTGGGGGGCAAAATCACAGATGGGCACACATTCCGGTGAATTTGCTACGCCACACCGAACACCTGGAGAGTCCCTAACACTTCAAAGCTGGAGATGAGATCACGAGTGGGCCCACATGTGGGCGGATTGGCTACATCACCCCTGCCTTTTCGGGGGTTCCCAATGCTTCCAAGCGGGAGACAAAATCAGCAAAATGAAAATGGCCCACATGCGGGCGAATGGGCTACATCACCTTTGCCATCTAGAGGGTCCACAATGCTTTGGAGCGGGAGACAAAATCTGAAGTGGCCCCACATGTGGGCAGATTGGCTACATCACGCTTGCCGTCCGGTGGGTTGGGGCGAAATAAAACTGGACTACATGTGGGTGGATTGGCTACATCACACATGCCATCTAGGGGCTCCCTGATGCTGCAAAGCGGGGACAAAATCACAAGATTGCCTACATTCTAGACTACATGTGCGTGGATTTGCTACATTACACCCACCGTTAGGGGGTTCCCTCATGCTGCAAAGCGGGGGGACAACACCAAAAGTGGCCCAAACCTAGGCAGATTGGCTACATCACCCATGTCGTTTGGGGGGCAACACTTTAGAGCGGGGAACAAAATCAGAAGTGGGCCCAAATGTGGGCGGAGTGGCTACATCACCCTTGCTGCCTAGGTTGTCGGGGCACAATGAAAGTGGCACTCATGTTGGCGCATTGGCTACTTCATCAACGCCGCATGGCGCGTCCCCAACGCTTCAGAGCGGGAGAAAACATCAGAAGTGGTCCCACCTGTGCGTGGATTTGCCATATCACCCATGCTGAGTGAGTGGTCCCCAACGCTTCAAAGCGGGAGATAGAACGGAAGGCGACCCACGTGTGGGCGGATTGGCTACTTTATCCTTGTTGTTTGTGGCATTGGGGAAAAAAGTACGTGTCCCATATGTGGGTTGATTAGCTACATCCACGGTGTTGTCTCGGGGGTCCCCAATGCTTCATTGCGGGGTACGAAATCAGAAATGGGCCCCAATGTAGGCAAGATGGTGACATGACCTCCGCCGTCAGTGGCGTTCCGGGCACCTCGGAGCACAAAAGGAAATCACAAATGGACCACATGAGGACTGATGGGCTACAACACCGCTGCGTCCCGGGGGGTCCCCAAGGTTTTGGCAGGGGAGACAAAATCAGAAGTGGGTCCACATGTGGGCCGATTAGCTACAGCACGCCCGCTGTCGGAGGGGTTGGAGCACAAGGAAAGTGGCCCGTGTGTGGGCGCATTGGCTACATCACCCGTGCCATCTTGGGGGTCCCCAAAACTTCAGCGTGCGGGACAACATAAGAAGTCGCGCACATGTGGGTGCATTCGCTACATCACCCTTGCCATGTAGGGGTTCCCCAATGCTTCAAACCGCGAGAGACAAAATCGGAAACGGGCCCACATGTGGGCGTTTGGTAAAATCACCACTGCCGTTTGGAGAACCAGCACACATTGAAAGTGGCCCACATGTGGGTGTATTGGCTACATCACCCCTGCCATGTGGCCGGTCGGTGTACAATGACAGAGGCCCACATGTGTGTGCATTCGCCACATCACCCCTGCCGTTTGAGGGGTCTTCAACGGTTCAAAGCTTGGGACAAAATCTGAAGTGGGCCCACATTTGGGCGCATTGCCTACATAATCCTTGTCGTCGATGGCGTGAAGGCACAATGTGAGTGACCCACATGTGGGTGGATTGGCTACATCATCCGTGCCGTCTAAGGCGTCCCCGGCACTTTTGAGCAGGGGACACAATCAGAGCTAGGCCCACGTGTCGGTGGATTGGGTACACCACCCCCTCTCGTCTAGAGGGTCCCCAACGCTTCAGAGTACATCACCCCTGCATTCTCGGGGGTCCCGAACAAAGGGGACAAAATCAAAGCGGGCCCAAAAGTGGGCAGAAATGCTACATCACGCCTGCATTCTTGGGGGTCCCCAACAAAGGGGACAAAATCAAAGCCAGCCCAAAAGTGGGATGAACCTTGGGGGTCCACAACAAAGCGGACAAAGCAAAGCGGGCCCAAAAGAGGGCGGAAATGCTACATCACCCCTGCATTCTCGGGGGTCCCCAACAAAGGGGACAAAATCAAAGCGGGCCCAAAAGAGGGCGGAAACGTTTCGTTACATCACCGACTGGGAGGACCCCGTGGGGGTTCGGCTCTTGAAGAGGGGCATACCCTTCTCTCTCATGCCGGGCCGGACACTGGCCGCTTACGATGCTGAGCGGGGCGTTGACCAGGACGTGTACCTCGCTTGCTCGGGGGCGGATTCCCTGGGCATCTTAGGGTACAGGGAGGCGCTCCTGCCCCCCCATCGGGGCGTGAACCATTTGGTGGTGCAGGCGCCAACGCCGCCGTACATAGCCGGTCAGGTATGTCAGGGTGCCCTGTGGAAGGAGGGGGACGCCAGCTGGCCCTCCCTGGTCCCCACAGTGACGGCCGTCCCGGCAGCAACGATGGTGCCAACGACCGCAAGCCGCCGCTAGCGTTGCGCAGCGGCAGCCCTACGCCACAATGCCGCCAAGGTATGTACCCTTCGTGAACGGGGGATAAGTGGCCGTTTGGATTGGGCGTGAATATTCACGTGAATGCACCCAAATTTCGAGGTTTTCGGGGGGAAACTCCATATTGTTGGTTTCTTCTGAGGGATTTGAGGGGGTAAAATTCCTCCTCCGGCTTCATTACGCATCATCCAGTGAAGGTCCCGCCCCAAAAGCATCCGCCATGCCCAAACCGCGCCCCAAACGAGAGGTGCCAAAACCCGGCAAGCCTGTAGCCGATTCACCGGCGTGAATTAGCTCGAATTCGTACGAAATTCGCACAAATTTCGTACAAATTTCACGTGAATTCACGTCATTTTACGCAAATGCGACCAGTGTGCACCCCCTCATTTGTCCTAACACCCAACGTACGCTCTACAATGCATCCCTTCATGCACCCTGGCCACAGGCAACAACGGTCTGAGTTCGTGTTGTGATCTCATGTCCGTTTCTTGCGACACCGGAACCGCCGCTGTAGAGTTTGAAGGTGCTGCATGTCGGTTAGAAGCCATCTTCTTGTACGGCTTGCATACATTTGTACACTTATGGGCCCTTGCCCATTTTGTGCCCTTTTGGTCGCATCCCACCCATGCGACCAGAGGCTATCATCAATGGTGTGGTTGTCCACAACCACTTGCACCCCTAGTGTCCCCCGGAGGAGGCTTAGGCCCCCGCTTTTGCGCAACATGCGCTTCAGCCTCCGGTGACTTCCCTCCATGGCAAAGCAGGAGAACGTTGACAAGATTCTCCACTTCTTTGCAAAATAATACATGTGGTCGATCCAAAGATGTGTCCACAGAAGTTTGCCCCACTGAAGCTCATTGTGGGCGGTGCCCATGGCTATGCTATGGTTCCGGAGGCGCCCCAAGTCAGCCCCGGAGAACCATGCGGAACACCAAGCGAATACACACATGCTTGCAAAATTGTCCCACCATGTTTTGCACACCGACTCCCAACTTGTTCCTCCTACTTGATGCTGCCTCACATCACCAGCGCTTTCTCAGGTTACCCAACAAAGGGGACGAAATCAAAGCGGGTCCAAAAGAGGGCGGAAATGCGACATCACCCCTGCCTTCTTGGGGGTCCCCAGCAAAGAAGACAAAATCAATACGGGCTCAGAAGGGGGCGGAAATGCTACATCACCCCTAAATTCTTGGGGGTCCCCAACAAAGGGGACAAAATCGAAGCGGGTCCAAAAGTGGGCGGAAATGCTACATCACCCCTACATTCTTGGGGGTCCCCAACAAAATGGGACAAAATCAAAGCCGGCCAAAAAGAGGGCGGAAATGCTACATCACCCCTGCATTCTCGGGTGTCCCCAACAAAGGGGACAAAATCAAAGCCGGCCAAAAAGAGGGCGGAAATGCTACATCACCCCTGCATTCTACGGGGTCCCCAACAAAGGGGACAAAATCAAGCCGGCCCAAAAGAGGGCGAAAATGCTACATCATCCCTGAATTCTTGAGGGTCCCCAACAAAGGGGACAAAATCAAAGCGGGGCCAAGAGAGGGCGGAAATGCTACATCACCCCTGCATTCTGGGGGGTCCCCAACAAAGGGGACAAAATCAAGCCGGCCCAAAAGAGGGCGAAAATGCTACATCATCCCTGAATTCTTGAGGGTCCCCAACAAAGGGGACAAAATCAAAGCTGGGCCGGGACAGGGCGAAAATGCTACATCACCCCTGCATTCTCGGGGGTCCCCAACAAAGGGGAGAAAATCAAAGCCGGCCCAAAAGTGGGCGGAAATGCTACATCAACGCTGCATTCTTGGGGGTCCCCAACAAAGGGGACAAAATCAAAGGGGGCCCAAAAGTGGGCCGAAATCCTACATTACCCCTGAATTCTCCGGGGTCCCCAAGAAAGGGGACAAAATCAAAGCAGGTCTGAAAGAGGCCGGAAATGCTACATTATCCCTGCATTCTCGGGGGTCCCCAACAAAGGGGACAAAATCAAATGGGGCCCAAAAGAGGGCGGGAATGTTACATCACCCCTGCATTCTCGGAGGTCCCCAATAAAGTGGACAAAATCAAAGCCGGCCCAAAAGAGGGCGGAAATGCTACATCACCCCCGCCTTCTTGGGGGTCCCCAACAAGGGGGACAAAATCAAAGCGGGCTCAAAAGTGGGCGGAAGTGCTACATCACCCCTGCATTCTTGGGGGTCCCCAACAAAAGGGATAAAATCAAAGCGGGCCCAAGAGGGGGCGGAAATGCTAAATCACCCCTACACTCTCGGGGGTCCCCAACAAAGGGGACAAAAACAAAGCGGGCCCAATGGAAGGCGGAAATACTACATCACCCCCACATTCTAAGGGGTCCCCAACAAAGGGGACAAAATCAAAGCGCGCCCAAAAGAGGGCGGAAATGCTACATCACCCCTGCATTCTGAGGGGTCCCCAACAAAGCGGACAAAATCAAAGCGGGCCCAAAAGTGGGCGGAAATGCTACATCACCCCTACATTCTTGGGGGTCCCCAACAAGGGGGACAAAATCAAAGCGGGCCCAAAAGTGGGCGGAAATGCTACATCACTCCTAAATTCTTGGGGGTCCCCAACAAGGGGGACAAAATCAAAGCGGGCCCGAAAGAGGACGCAATTGCTATATCACCCCTGCATTCTTGGGGGTCCCCAACAAAGCGGACAAAATCAAAGCGGGCCCAAAAGTGGGCGGAAATGCTATATCACCCCTGCATTCTTGGGGGTCCCCAACAAAGGGGATAAAATCAAAGCGGGCCCAAAAGAGGGCGGAAATGGTACTTCACCCCTGCATTCACGGGGGTCCCCAACAAAGGGGACAAAATCAAAGCCGGCGAAAAAGAGGGCGGAAATGCTACATCACCCCTGCATTCTCGGGGGTCCCCAACAAAGGGGACAAAATCAAAGCCAGCCCAAAAGTGGGCGGAAATGCTACATCACCCCTGCATTCTCGGGTGTCCCAAACAAAGGGGGTAAAATCAAAGCGGGCCCAAACCTGAGCGGAAATGCTACATCACGCCTGCATTCTCGCGAGTCGCCAATAAAGACGACAAAATGAAAGGCGGCCCAAAAGTGGGCCGAATTGCTACATCACCCCTGCATTCTTGGGGGTCCCCAACAAAGGGGACAAAAACAATAGGGCCCAAAAGAGGGCGGAAATGCTACATCACCCCTACATTCTCGGGAGTCGCCAACAAAGGGGACAAAATCAAAGCATGCCCAAAAGAGGGCGCAAATGCTACATCACCGCTGCATTCCTGGGAGTCGCCAACAAAGGGGAAAAAATCAAGGCATGCCCAAAAGAGGACGGAAATGCTACATCACCCCTGCATTCTCGGGGGTCCCCAACAAAGGGGACAAAATCAAAGTGGGCCCAAAAGTTGGCGGAAATGCTACATCACCCCTGCATTCTACGGGGTCCCCAACAAAGGGGACAAAATCAAGCCGGCCCAAAAGAGGGCGAAAATGCTACATCATCCTTGAATTCTTGAGGGTCCCCAACATAGGGGACAAAATCAAAGCGGGGCCAAGAGAGGGCGGAAATGCTACATCACCCCTGCATTCTCGGGGGTCCCCAACAAAAGGGACAAAATCAAAGGGGGGCCAAAAGAGGGCGGAAATGCTACATCATGCCTGCATTCTCGGGTGTCCCAAACAAAGGGGAGAAAATCAAAGCGGGCCCAAGAGGGGGCGGAAATGCTAAATCACCCCTACACTCTCGGGGGTCCCTAATAAAGGGGACAAAAACAAAGCGGGCCCAAAAGAGGGCGGAAATGCTACATTACCCCTGCATTCTACGGGGTCCCCCAACAAAGGGGACAAAATCAAAGCGCGCCCGAAAGAGGGCGAAAATGCTACATCACACCTGCGTTCTGAGGGGTCCCCCACAAAGCGGACAAAATCAAAGCGGGCACAAAAGAGGGCGGAAATGCTACATCACCCCTACATTCTTGGGGGTCCCCAACAAGGGGGACAAAATCAAAGTGGGCCCAAAAGTGGGCGGAATTGCTACATCACCCCCAAATTCTTGGGGGTCCCCAACCAGGGGGACAAAATCAAAGCGGGCCCAAAAGTGGGCGGAAATGCTACATCACCCCTGCATTCTCGGGGGTCCCCAACAAAGGGGACAAAGTCAAAGCCAGCCCAAAAGAGAGCGGAAATGTTACATCACCCCTTAATTCTCGGGGGTCCCCAACAAAGGGGACAAAATCAAAGCGGGCCCAAAAAGAGGGCGGAAATGCTACATCACCCCTGCATTCTTGGGGGTCCCCAACAAAGGGGATAAAATCAAAGCAGGCCCAAAAGAGGGCGGAAATGCTACATCACCCCTGCATTCTCGGGGGTCCCCAACAAAGGGGACAAAGTCAAAGCCAGCCCAAAAGTGGGCGGAAATGCTACATCACCCTTGCATTCTCGGGTGTCCCAAACAAAGGGGATAAAATCAAAGCGGGCCCAAAAAAGAGCGGAAATGCTACATCACCCCTGCATTCTCGCGAGTCGCCAATAAAGAGGACAAAATCAAAGGCGGCCCAAAAGTGGGCGAAATTGCTACATCACCCCTGCATTCTTGGGGGTCCCCAACAAAGGGGACAAAATCGAAGCGGGCCCAAAACAGGGCGGAAATGCTACATCACCGCTGCATTCTCGGGAGTCGCCAACAAAGGGGACAAAATCAAAGCATGCCCAAAAGAGGGCGGAAATGCTACATCACCCCTGCATTCTCGGGGGTCCCCAACAAAGGGGACAAAATCAAAGCCGGCCAAAAAGAGGGCGGAAATGCTACATCACCCCTGCATTCTACGGGGTCCCCAACAAAGGGGACAAAATCAAGCCGGCCCGAAAGAGGGCGAAAATGCTACATCATCCCTGAATTCTTGGGGGTCCCCAACAAGGGGGACAAAATCAAAGCGGGCCCAAAAGTGGGCGGAAATGCTACATCACCCCTGCATTCTCGGGGGTCCCCAACAAAGGGGGCAAAATCAAAGGGGGGCCAAAAGAGGGCGGAAATGCTACATCATGCCTGCATTCTCGGGGGTCCCCAACAAAGGGGAGAAAATCAAAGCGGGTCAAAAAGTGGGCGGAAATGCTACATCAACGCTGCATTCTTGGGGGTCCCCAACAAAGGGGACAAAATCAAAGCGGGCCCAAAAGTGGGCGGAAATGCTACATTACCCCTGAATTCTCGGGGGTCCCGAAGAAAGGGGACAAAATTAAAGTGGTCTCAAGGAGGCCGGAAATGCTACATCATCCCTGAATTCTTGGGGATCCCCAACAAAGGGGACAAAATCAAGCCCGGCCCAAAAGAGGCCGGGAATGTTACATCACCCCTGCATTCTCGGGGGTCCCCAATAAAGGGGACAAAATGAAAGCAGGCCCAAAAGAGGGCGGAAATGCTACTTCACCCCCGCATTCTTGGGGGTCCCCAACAAGGGGGACAAAATCAAAGCGGGCCCAAAAGTGGGCGGAAATGCTACATCACCCCTGCGGTCTTGGGGGTCCCCAACAAAGGGGACAAAATCAAAGCCGGCCGAAGAGGGGGCAGAAATGCTAAATCACCCCTGCATTCTCGGGGGTCCCCAACAAAGGGGACAAAAACAAAGCTTGCACAAAAAAGGGCGGAAATGCTACATCACCCCTACATTCTTGGGGGTCCCCAACAAGGGGGACAAAATCAAAGCGGGCCCAAAAGAGGGCGGAAATGCTACATCACCCCTGCATTCTCGGGGGTCCCCAACAAAGGGGACAAAGTCAAAGCGGGCCCAAAAGAGGGCGGAAATGTCACATCACCCCTGCATTCTCGGGGGTCCCCAACAAAGGGGACAAAATCAAAGTGGGCCCAAAAGTTGGCGGAAATGCTACATCACCCCCCCATTCTCGGGGGTCCCCAACAAATGGGATAAAATCAAAGCGGGCCCAAAAAAGAGGGTAAATGTTACATCACGCCTGCATTCTCGCGAGTCGCCAACAAAGGGGACAAAATCAAAGCATGCCCAAAAGAGGGCGGAAATGCTACATCACCCCTGCATTCTCAGGGGGTCCCCAACAAAGGGGACAAAATCAAAGCCACCCCAAAAGTAGGGGGAAATGCTACATGACCCCTGCATTCTCGGGGGTCCCCAACAAAGAGGACAAAATCAAAGCGGGCCGAGAAGAGGGCGGGAATGCTACATCACCCCTGCATTCTCGGGGGTCCCCAACAACGGGGACAAAGTCAAAGCGGGCCCAAAAGTGGGCGGAAATGCTACATTACCCCTGAATTCTCGGGGGTCCCGAAGAAAGGGGACAAAATGAAAGTGGTCTCAAGGAGGCCGGAAATGCTACATCATCCCTGAATTCTTGGGGATCCCCAACAAAGGGGACAAAATCAAAGCCGGCCCAAAAGAGGGCGGGAATGTTACATCACCCCTGCATTCTCGGGGGTCCCCAATAAAGGGGACAAAATGAAAGCAGGCCCAAAAGAGGGCGGAAATGCTACTTCACCCCCGCATTCTTGGGGGTCCCCAACATGGGGGACAAAATCAAAGCGGGCCCAAAAGTGGGCGGAAGTGCTACATCACCCCTGCGGTCTTGGGGGTCCCCAACAAAGGGGATAAAATCAAAGCCGGCCGAAGAGGGGGCGGAAATGCTAAATCACCCCTGCATTCTCGGGGGTCCCCAACAAAGGGGACAAAAACAAAGCGTGCACAAAAAAGGGCGGAAATGCTACATCACCCCTACATTCTTGGGGGTCCCCAACAAGGGGAACAAAATCAAAGCGGGCCCAAAAGAGGGCGGAAATGTCACATCACCCCTGCATTCTCGGGGGTCCCCAACAAAGGGGACAAAATCAAAGCGGGCCCAAAAGTTGGCGGAAATGCTACATCACCCCTGCATTCTCGGGGGTCCCCAACAAATGGGATAAAATCAAAGCGGGCCCAAAAAAGAGCGGAAATGCTACATCACGCCTGCATTCTCGCGAGTCGCCAATAAAGAGGACAAAATCAAAGGCGGCCCAAAAGTGGGCGAAATTGCTACATCACCCCTGCATTCTTGGGGGTCCCCAACAAAGGGGACAAAAACAAAGCGGGCCCAAAAGAGGGCGGAAATGCTACATCACCGCTGCATTCTCCGGAGTCGCCAACAAAGGGGACAAAATCAAAGCATGCCCAAAAGAGGGCGGAAATGCTACATCACCCCTGCATTCTCGGGGGTCCCCAACAAAGAGGACAAAATCAAAGCCAGCCCAAAAGTAGGGGGAAATGCTACATGACCCCTGCATTCTCGGGGGTCCCCAACAAAGAGGACAAAATCAAAGCGGGCCGAGAAGAGGGCGGGAATGCTACATCACCCCTGCATTCTCGGGGGTCCCTAATAATGGGGACAAAATCAAAGCAAGCCCAAAAGAGGGCGCAAATGCTACATCACCCCTACATGTCCGGAGGTCCCTAATAAAGGGGACAAAATCAAAGCGGCCCAAAAGAGGGCAGAAATGCTACATCACCCCTGCATTCTCGGGGGTCCCCAACAAAGGGGACAAAATCAAAGCCGACCCAAAACAGGGCGGAAATGCTACATCACCCCTGCATTCTCGTGGGTCCCCAACAACGGGGACGAAATCAAAGCCGGCCCAAAAGAGGGCGGAAATGCTACATCACCCCTGCATTCTTGGGGGTCCCCAACAACGGGTACGAAATCAAAGCGGGCCCAAAAGAGGGCGGAAATGCTACATCACCCCTGCATTCTCGGGGGTCCCTAATAATGGGGACAAAATCAAAGCGGGCCCAAAAGAGGGCGCAAATGCTACATCACCCCTGCATTCTTGGGGGGCCCCAACAAAGGCGACAAAATCAAAGCGGGCCCAAAAGAGGGCGGAAATGCTACATCACGTCTACAGTCTCGGGAGTCGCCAACAAAGGGGACAAAATCAAGGCGGGCCCAAAAGAGGACGCAAATGCTACATCACCCCTGCATTCTTGCAGGTCCCCAACAAAGGGGACAAAATCAAAGCCGGCCAAAAGAGGGCGGAAATGCTACATCACCCCTGCATTCTCGGGGGTCCCCAACAAAGGGGACAAAATCAAAGCAGGCCCAAAAGTGGGCGGAAATGCTACATCACCCCTGCATTCTCGGGGGTCCCCAACAACGGGGACGAAATCAAAGCGGGCCCAAATTTTGGCGGAAATGCTACATCACCCTTGCATTCTACGGGGTCCCCAACAACGGGGACGAAATCAAAGCGGGCCAAAAAGAGGGCGCAAATGCTGCATCACCCTGCATTCTCGGGGGTCCCCAACAAATGGGATAAAATCAAAGCGAGCCCAAAAAAGAGCGGAAATGCTACATCACGCCTGCATTCTCGCGAGTCGCCAATAAAGAGGACAAAATCAAAGGCGGCCCAAAAGTGGGCGAAATTGATACATCACCCCTGCATTCTTGCAGGTCCCCAACAAAGGGGACAAAATCAAAGCCGGCCAAAAGAGGGCGGAAATGCTACATCACCCCTGCATTCTCGGGGGTCCCCAACAAAGAGGACAAAATCAAAGCAGGCCCAAAAGTGGGCGGAAATGCTACATCACCCCTGCATTCTCGGGGGTCCCCAAGAAAGGGGACAAAATCAGAGCGGGCCCAAATTTTGGCGGAAATGCTACATCACCCCTGCATTCTCGGGGGTCCCCAACAGCGGGGACGAAATCAAAGCGGGCCCAAAATAGGGTGGAAATGCTACATCACCCCTGCATTCTTGGAGGTCCCCAACAAAGGGGACAAAATCAAAGCGGGCCCAAATTTTGGCGGAAATGCTACATCACCCTTGCATTCTACGGGGTCCCCAACAAAGGGGAAAAAGGCAAAGCGGGCCAAAAAGAGGGCGCAAATGCTGCATCACCCCTGCATTCTCGGGGGTCCCCAACAAATGGGATAAAATCAAAGCGGGCCCAAAAAAGAGCGGAAATGCTACATCACGCCTGCATTCTCGCGAGTCGCCAATAAAGAGGACAAAATCAAAGGCGGCCCAAAAGTGGGCGAAATTGCTACATCACCCCTGCATTCTCGGGGGTCCCCAACAAAGGGGACAAAATCAAAGCCGGCCCAAAAGAGGGCGGAAATGCTACATCACCCCTGCATTCTCGTGGGTCCCCAACAACGGGGACGAAATCAAAGCCGGCCCAAAAGAGGGCGGAAATGCTACATCACCCCTGCATTCTTGGGGGTCCCCAACAACGGGTACGAAATCAAAGCGGGCCCAAAAGAGGGCGGAAATGCTACATCACCCCTGCATTCTCGGGGGTCCCTAATAATGGGGACAAAATCAAAGCGGGCCCAAAAGAGGGCGCAAATGCTACATCACCCCTGCATTCTCGGGGGGCCCCAACAAAGGCGACAAAATCAAAGCGGGCCCAAAAGAGGGCGGAAATGCTACATCACGTCTACAGTCTCGGGAGTCGCCAACAAAGGGGACAAAATCAAAGCGGGCCCAAAAGAGGACGCAAATGCTACATCACCCCTGCATTCTTGCAGGTCCCCAACAAAGGGGACAAAATCAAAGCCGGCCAAAAGAGGGCGGAAATGCTACATCACCCCTGCATTCTCGGGGGTCCCCAACAAAGAGGACAAAATCAAAGCAGGCCCAAAAGTGGGCGGAAATGCTACATCACCCCTGCATTCTCGGGGGTCCCCAACAAAGGGGACAAAATCAGAGCGGGCCCAAATTTTGGCGGAAATGCTACATCACCCCTGCATTCTCGGGGGTCCCCAACAACAGGGACGAAATCAAAGCGGGCCCAAAATAGGGTGGAAATGCTACATCACCCCTGCATTCTTGGAGGTCCCCAACAAAGGGGACAAAATCAGAGCGGGCCCAAATTTTGGCGGAAATGCTACATCACCCTTGCATTCTACGGGGTCCCCAACAACAGGGACGAAATCAAAGCGGGCCAAAAAGAGGGCGCAAATGCTGCATCACCCCTGCATTCTCGGGGGTCCCCAACAAATGGGATAAAATCAAAGCGGGCCCAAAAAAGAGCGGAAATGCTATATCACGCCTGCATTCTCGCGAGTCGCCAATAAAGAGGACAAAATCAAAGGCGGCCCAAAAGTGGGCGAAATTGCTACATCACCCCTGCATTCTTGCAGGTCCCCAACAAAGGGGACAAAATCAAAGCCGGCCAAAAGAGGGCGGAAATGCTACATCACCCCTGCATTCTCGGGGGTCCCCAACAAAGAGGACAAAAGCAAAGCATGCCCAAAAGAGGGCGGAAATGCTACATCACCCCTGCATTCTCGGGGGTCCCCAACAAAGAGGACAAAATCAAAGCCAGCCCAAAAGTAGGGGGAAATGCTACATGACCCCTGCATTCTCGGGGGTCCCCAACAAAGAGGACAAAATCAAAGCGGGCCGAGAAGAGGGCGGGAATGCTACATCACCCCTGCATTCTCGGGGGTCCCTAATAATGGGGACAAAATCAAAGCAAGCCCAAAAGAGGGCGCAAATGCTACATCACCCCTACATGTCCGGAGGTCCCTAATAAAGGGGACAAAATCAAAGCGGCCCAAAAGAGGGCAGAAATGCTACATCACCCCTGCATTCTCGGGGGTCCCCAACAAAGGGGACAAAATCAAAGCCAACCCAAAACAGGGCGGAAATGCTACATCACCCCTGCATTCTCGCGAGTCGCCAATAAAGAGGACAAAATCAAAGCCGGCCCAAAAGAGGGCGGAAATGCTACATCACCCCTGCATTCTTGGGGGTCCCCAACAACGGGTACGAAATCAAAGCGGGCCCAAAAGAGGGCGGAAATGCTACATCACCCCTGCATTCTCGGGGGTCCCTAATAATGGGGACAAAATCAAAGCGGGCCCAAAAGAGGGCGCAAATGCTACATCACCCCTGCATTCTTGGGGGGCCCCAACAAAGGCGACAAAATCAAAGCGGGCCCAAAAGAGGGCGGAAATGCTACATCACGTCTACAGTCTCGGGAGTCGCCAACAAAGGGGACAAAATCAAGGCGGGCCCAAAAGAGGACGCAAATGCTACATCACCCCTGCATTCTTGCAGGTCCCCAACAAAGGGGACAAAATCAAAGCCGGCCAAAAGAGGGCGGAAATGCTACATCACCCCTGCATTCTCGGGGGTCCCCAACAAAGAGGACAAAATCAAAGCAGGCCCAAAAGTGGGCGGAAATGCTACATCACCCCTGCATTCTCGGGGGTCCCCAAGAAAGGGGACAAAATCAGAGCGGGCCCAAATTTTGGCGGAAATGCTACATCACCCCTGCATTCTCGGGGGTCCCCAACAACGGGGACGAAATCAAAGCGGGCCCAAAATAGGGTGGAAATGCTACATCACCCCTGCATTCTTGGAGGTCCCCAACAAAGGGGACAAAATCAAAGCGGGCCCAAATTTTGGCGGAAATGCTACATCACCCTTGCATTCTACGGGGTCCCCAACAACGGGGACGAAATCAAAGCGGGCCAAAAAGAGGGCGCAAATGCTGCATCACCCCTGCATTCTCGGGGGTCCCCAACAACGGGGACAAAATCAAAGCGGGCCCAAAATAGGGTGGAAATGCTACATCACCCCTGCATTCTCGGGGGTCCCCAACAAAGGGGACAAAATCAAAGCGGGCCCAAATGTTGGCGGAAATGCTACATCACCCCTGCATTCTACGGGGTCCCCAACAACGGGGACGAAATCAAAGCGGGCCAAAAAGAGGGCGCAAATGCTGCATCACCCCTGCATTCTCGGGGGTCCCCAATAAAGGCGACAAATCAAAGCGTGCCCAAAAGAGGGCGCAAATGCTGCATCACCCCTGCATTCTCGGGGGTACCCAACAAAGGGGACAAAATCAAAGCGGGCCCAAAAGTGGGCGCAAATGCTACATGACCCCTGCATTCTTGGGGGTCCCCAATAAAGGGGACAGAATCAACAGGGGCCCAAAAGTGGGCGGAAATGCTACATCACCCCTGCATTCTACGGGGTCCCCAACAAAGGGGACAAAGTCAAAGCAGGCCCAAAGGAGGGCGCAAATGCTGCATCACCCCCGAATTCGCGGGGGTCCCTCATAAAGCGGACAAAATCAAAGCGGGCCCAAAAGAGGGCAGAAACGCTACATCACCCCTGCATTCTCGGGGGTCCGCAACAAAGGGGACAAAATCAAAGCAGGCCCAAAAGAGGGCGCAAATGTTGCATCACCCTTGAATTCGCGGGGGTCCCTCATAAAGCGGACAAAATCAAAGCGGGCCCAAAAGAGGGCAGAAATGCTACATCACCCCTGCATTCTCGTGTCCCCAACAAAGGGGAGAAAATCAAAGCGGGCCCAAAAGAGGGCGCAAATGCTACATCACCCCTGCATTCTCGGGGGTCCCCATCACAGGGGACAAAATCAAAGCGGGCCCAATAGAGGGCGGAAATGCTACATCACCCTTGCATTCTCAAGGGTCCCCAACATGGGGGACGAAATCAAAGCGGGCCAAAAAGAGGGCGCAAATGCTACATCGCCCCTGCAATCTACGGGGGTCCCGAACAAAGAGGACAAAAACAAAGCGGGCCCAAAAGAGCGCGCAAATGCTACATCACCCCTGCATTCTCGGGGGTCCTCAACAAAGCGGACAAAATCAAAGCGGGCCCAATAGAGAGCCGAATGGCTACATCACCCCTGCAGTCTGAAGGATCCCCAAAAACAGGCGGACAAAATCAGAATTGGCTGCCTCAATCCTACCTTCTGGGGGGCCCAAAAGTGGGCGGAAATGCTACATCACGCCTGCATTCTCGGGGGTCCACAACAGAGGGGACAAAATCAAAGCACCAAAAAAAACACAACAGAAAAACTTAAAAAAAAATATTTTCTGCTGTGTGCTTGACCTTGCCTAGGCTCCGGCATGTTGCCCCCATTGGTGATTGAACGGATGACCGTGCAACTGCAGAGACACTACTTTACCCACTAGGGTATGGGCCATCTCTGAGAAACTTCTGCACAGGGGTGGTATTGGTATTTGCTCCAATTTGGTTTTCATCCATTATTGGGTTCTCCTGAAAAAACTGAGTATTTTGAGTATACACATGAGGCGAAAACCGATTTTTTCACCCTCTATCAGGTCTAGAAAATTTTCCTTAGGGCGCCTTCGGTGCCCATGGTCCGGCACTTTCAGGCCAAATTCAAGCAGGTGGGGGGGTCATCATAAAGGGTCCCGTCCCGGCGAGCCCCCCCCCCCCCCCGCCGTGAAATAAAGTCAGAAATTGGCCCACATGTGGGCAGATTTGCTAGAGCATCCCAACTGTTTGGGGGGTCCCCGGCGCTTCAAAGCGGGGGGAAACATCAGAAGTGGACCGACACGTCGGTGGATGGGCTACATCACCCCCGCCACCTGAACGGTCGCCAACGCGTCAGCGCGGGAGACAAAATCAGAAGTGGGCCCACATGTGGGGAGGTTGGCTAGATCATCCCTGCCATCTAGTGGGTCCCCAACGCTTCAGAGCAGAGGACAAAACCAGAAGTGGGCCCACATGTGGGCAGATTGGTTACATCAACCCGCCACTTGGGGGGTCCCCGGCGCTTCAAAGCGGAGGGGGAGATCAGATGTGGACCGACACGTTGGTGGAATGGCTATATCACCCCTACATGAGCGGTCGCCAACGCGTCACAGTGGGACAAAAAGTCAGAAGGCGGCCCACATGTGGGCGGATTCACTAGAGCATCCCTACTGCTTGGGGGGGTCCCCGGGGCTTGAAAGCGGGGGAAGAAATCAGAAGTGGACCCACACGTCGGTGGATGGGCTACATCAGCCGTGCCACCTGAGCGGTTGCCAATGCGTCCACATGGGAGACAAAATCAGAAGTGGGCCCACATGTGGGTGGGTTGGCTACATCACCCTGGCCGTCGAGGGGGTCCCCAAAGCTTCAAAGCGGGGAACAAATCAGAAGTGGACCCACAGCTTGATGGATTGGCTACATCACCCTTGCCAATTGAGGCATCAGCAACGCCTCAGAGCGGTAAACAAAATCGGAAGTTGACCCACAGGTGGGCGGAATGGCTAGAGCACCCCTGCCATCGGGGAGTCCCCAACGCTTCACAACGGCGGACGAAATCATAATTGGGCCCACATGTGGGCGGATTGGATCACCTCTGCTGTCTTGGGGGTACCCAAAGAATCAGAGCGCAGGACGAAATCTATTGCGGGCCAAACCTATTAGGTCCACCGTAGACACTAAAGAGGGTTATACAACCAACACTGGTTACACCAGCTCGGTGAACCTGACCCCAAGCTTTGCAGCGAGCAAGTTCAGCCATGCCAGCCATGTTGATTAGGCGAACAAGATCCCCCAAATTTCGTTCATGGCTGCTTTTGCCACACTTGTTACCGTGGTGCTCGTCCTTCATCCTACATATTTGGGTACATTAAAACCAGGAAATTTACCTACAACGTTTTCAAAATTAACTGCAAAAATTGCGTGTCGTTTTCCCCGGAATCCGCCTTGCGGCAGTGCTTGTTGCCAGTCCATTAAAAATGCACCCATAGCCTACAAGAAATGCAGGTAATTTTACAGGCACATTTGACCGGTCATCCTGAAGGCAAAGCCTACACGAACTGCGGGTACCTTTACAGGCACAATTGACGGGTCATCCTGAAGGCAAAGCCTACACGAACTGCGGGTAATTTTACAAGCACATTGACGGGTCACCTGAAGGCAAAGCCTACACGAACTGCAGGTAATTTTACGGGCATTATGGCAGGGAACGTCCAGAAACTTACAGGTGCACGTACCCGGCAACAAGCATGCATAATCACAGGTTTTTAAAGTGTGCAAATGCACCTGGGGTATACAGGTGATTTTCAAACCTACGGAGGCAAGGAAGCATGGTATGAAAATTGTGTAGGACGAGCATTACGGTGACATGTGACATCGTTGCTCTCCATTTTGGACCCCAACAATACTTCTGACCCTAGCATAGGGTTAGAGCTAGGGCTCGGGTCACCGAGCTGTTGGAACCAGTGTTGGTTTTATAACCCTTTTTAGTGTCTAGGGTGGACCTACCAGGTTTAGCAGCAGCAAGCAAGCGAGCAAGCAAGCAGCAAGCAGCACGCGCGAAGTGGGCAAAAATCAGAACTCCGTCGTGGTGCTTCAGATTCGGCCGAAATTTTGGTGGATGATACCTATGGGTGTGGAGTACAATCACACAAAGTTTGAGCAAGAAACTCAACGGTGGCGGCTGGGAACGGGACTCAGGGGGGGGGGGGGGATGCGGTCGCCGGGATTGGCAAAAAATGCGGAAAAATGCGGAAAAAATGCGGAAAATGCGGCAAAAAATGCGATAGAAAATGCGGTTTTGTTAGAATTGTGTTTGCCCCTCGAAACCCCTATGTTTCGTCTCGTCTTGCACAATTGGGCGCTCAAAGCATGGACGGTTCGATGGAACAACTTAGTGCAGTAGTTCAACTCAAGAATATCACGGACTAGGCTCAAAACCGCTAGGGGCAGAAGCTGCAGCTGCTTGGTCAGGCCAGACCGCTGAATCTCCGCGCCGCATCAGGTGCTCCCCCATTGACCCAAACCGCCGGGCTCCCCGGGGGGGGGGGGGGGATACCCCAACATACATACCTCAAAATGATCCCCATGACACGCTGTTCATTTTGAATATACACAACTGGGGAAAAAATTTTTCAAAAAATATTTGCCCATCAACTCACGCTCCCATCAGCGAAGGTCCGACCCGGAGGTCGGGTCGGGGTCAATGTCCTTTTTTGTGTTTTTCATCCATTTTTGAATTCCCCACAAAATTCTGAGTATTTTGAGCATAGACAAATAGGGTGAAACAAAAAAATTTCCCCCTGCCATCTGCCTAAAAAAATCTCCGGCCCCTCCGGCGCCCACAAAACCCATTGTTCTTCACAACTAACCGACTACAAGACAATGCCACTAGAATGTTTCCTCTTGAACATTACACTAAGGGACCTGCCCAAAAAATGCGAAAAAAATGCGGAAAATGCGGGAAAATGCGAATCGCATATTTCCCCCCCCCCCTGCGGGATTCGCAACTGGCGGACCTCATTTTCAAAAATTGCAGTTTAGGGCCAAAAACAGCCATTTTGGGGCCAAAAAAAGCCCTGGAACACATTCAAAACGGCCAATCGAAGGGAAACGGTGGGTACACTTCATGTTCGGCTTGACTTCCCCGTGTCAACGAGCTCTTTGCGGCCCTCTAACTCCATGATATGTCCCGGAAACGGCCCAAAAAGGCCCCCGGAAGCTCCAAATGCCGACAGCCACAAACCAAGAATAGGCCAGATCTTTGGCTACATGGCTCAAAATGGGATTCCGAGGGCACCTACTCCACCCGCAACCCCCCACTTTTTGTGGTTTCCACCCCTCAAAATTGCCCAAATGGACGTCTAGACCCCCATACCTAGGCCCACTAGGCTGCGGCAAGCTGCAAGCTCAAGCCCAAAAAGGTGGGTGCCCAAATGGGTTAACAAGGTCCAGTAGGGGCAAAAAGATGACTTTTCTCAAAAATGATCCTAGACCATGTGCGACGCTAAAACAAGTGTTTTTGGACTGTTTTGAGCTTGTGGTGGCCCATTTTGGTCCTCCGAAAATCCCAAAATGCCTTGGAAATGGGCTGTTTTGGGACCAAAAATGGGTCAAAAATGGGTCAAAAACGCATTTTTCCAAACCTCATCCTAGACCATTTGGGGTGCACCAACGGGTGAACTGGACCCATTTTGAGCCCATTTTGGGGCATTTTGGCCCCTCAGAAGTCCAAAAAGCCTTGAAAGTGGGCCTCGTGGTGATGGGGTTCACGTGCAAGCTGATTTCACTTTGTCAAGAGCCATCAATGTGCGAATCATTCTTGATGTCCCTCAACAGTCATAGCTGATGTTCCCTCCCGCACCAGCTCGGTCCCAATATGCGGTCTTGATTAGGGCTAGGGTCACGGAGTTGGTGGAACCCGTCTTGGTCCTATAACCCTCTTTAGTGTCTAGGGTGGACCTAACAGGTTTGGCAAGCAAACAAGCAAGCAAGCAAGCACGCGCGAAAGGGGGGGAAATAACAACTCCGTTGTGGTGCTTCGGATTTGGCCAAAATTCGGGTGGATGCTTCCTATGGGTGTGAGGGACAACCGCACACATGAGCCACAAACTCAGCGGTGGCGGCCGGCAACAGGCGTAGCAAGTGCCAGACCTCCATTTCAAACTGTGCAATTTAGGGCCAAAATCAGCCTTTTTTTGCTCAAAACCGCCCTAGAAACCGCTGAAAACGGGCAAATGAAGTTCAATAGTCGCTACTCTACACATGCAGCTAGACTTCCCTATGCTGAAAGGCCCTCTAGGGCCTTGTAACCGCACAATTGGTCTGCGCACCGCCCCCAAAAGGCACCCAAAAGCCCCACAATTCGTGCACGTTGGCCGCCGACAGCCCCAACCAAAAACAGACCATATCTTGGAGTACGTGGCTCAAAAATGGATTTCGAGCGCACCTGCTCCACCCGCAATCACCCACTTTTGCTGCTTTCCACTCCTCAAAATTGCCCTAACCGACGCCTAGACCACGGTACCCAGCCCAGGTGGGCTGCGGCAAGCAGTAGCCCAAAGAGGTGGGCCAAAATGGGTCAACAAAAAAAAGATGACTTTTTTGAAAAAGTAATCTTGGACCACATGGAATGCCAAAACAAGTGTTTTTGGCGCGTTTTGAGCTCCTTGCGGCCCGTTTTGGCCCTCTGAAAATCCCAAAATGCCTTTGAAATGGACCATTTTGCGACGAAAAATGGGTCAAAAATGGGTCAAAAATGTGTTTTTCCAAAAATGATCCGAGACCATTTAGGGTGCACAAACAAGTGAAATAAACTCATTTTAAGCCCATCACAAGCCATTTTGGCCACTCGAGAGTCACAAAATCCTTTGAAAATGGGCTGATTTGGGACCAAAAATCAGTCAAAAATGGATGAAAAATGAGTTCTTCCAAAGATACTTCTGGACTATTTGGGGTGCACAAACAAGTGGAACGAGCCCCTTTTGAGCCCATGTTGAGCAATTTTGGCCCCTCTCAAGGCCGAAAAGGCCTTGAAAATGGGCCAATTTGGGACCACAAATGGCTCAAAAACGGGTCAAAACCATGGTTTTCCAAAAATGATCCTAGTCCAGTTGTGGTGCCCAAACGGATGAATATGTCTCATTTTGAGCCCCTTTTAAGCCGTTCTCATCCACTTTCCAGTGCGTACCTCATTTGTCGTTGAAGTCTCCTAGATGATGTTCCTTCCCTCACCAGCTCGGTACCAATATTTAATCCTAGTTAGGGTCACGGTCACCTAGCTGCTGGAACGAGTCTTGGTTTTATAACCCTCTTTAGTGTCTAGGGCGGACCTAACGGGTTTGGCAAGCAAGCAAACAGCAAGCAAGCAAGCAAGAAGCAAGCAAGCAAGCACGCGCGAAATGGGCAAAAATCACAGCTCCGTCGTAGTGCTTCGGATTCGGCCAAAATTTTGGTGGATGCTATCTATGGGTGTGAGGGAAAAACCTTACAAAGCATGAGCCAGAAACTCATCGGTGGCGGCCAGTAACGGGCTTCGCAAGTGCCGGATCTCCGTTCAAAAAAAGCTGCAATTTAGGGCCCAAGACAGCCTTTTTTTTTGCCCAAAACCGCCCTAGAACCTACTGAAAGCGGCCAAATGAAGTTAAATAGTGGCTACTTTACACATGCAGCCCTCTTGGGCCTTGTAACTGCACAATATGTCCCCCAACCACCCCCAAAAGGCACCCAAAAGCCCCACAATTTGTGCCCATTGGCCGCCGACAGCCCCAAACCAAAAACACACAATATCTTGGGGGTATGTGGCTCAAAAATGGATTTCGAGCGCACCTGCTCCACCCGCAACCACCCACTTTTGGTGTTTTCCACTCCTCAAAATTGCCCTAACCGACGCCTAGACCACGGTACCTAGGCCCGGTGGGCTGCGGCAAGCTACAAGAGGTAGCCCAAAGAGGCGGGTGCCAAGATGGGTCAACGAGGTCCACCGGGTTCAGAAAAATGACTTTTTGTCAAAAATGATCCTGGACCACACGGAATGCCAAAACAAGTGGTTTTTGGCGCGTTTTGAGCTCCTTGCAGCCCGTTTTGGCCCTCTGAAAATCCCAAAATGCCTTGAAAATGCGTTGTTTTGCGACGAAAAATGGGTCAAAAATGGGTCAAAAATGTGTTTTTCCAAAGATGATCCGAGACCATTTAGGGTGCACAAACAAGTGAAATGAGCCCATTGTGAGCCTATTGCAAGCAATCTTGGCCCCTCCAAAATCACAAAATGCTTTGAAAATGGGCTGATTTGCGACCAAAAATCAGTCAAAACTGGATGACAAATGTGTTTTTCGAAAAATACTTTTGGACTATTTGGGGTGCACAAACAAGTGGAACGAGCCCCTTTTGAGCCCATGTTGAGCAATTTTGGCCCCTCTCAAGGCCGAAAGGGCCTTGAAAATGGGCCAATTTGGGACCACAAATAGCTCAAAAACGGGTCAAAACCATGGTTTAAGTGATTCCTTCCCTACCTCCCAAGCGGGCACTGCACTCAATAGCTTCTGTCGCACAATGCAAGTCCGGGGTCGGCGTAGCACGGCCACTTTTGCTCATGAAAGATCTGAATGGTCCCTTCACCCACCGTGCCCAGGCTGCGACAGTCGGGTCTCCTGCGTTTCGTTATTCTTCGTCTCCCGGCCTCTTTCGATTACCCTGCTTGTTCTCCTGTGGACCTTGAGGATGTCCGTTGTTTTGGTCCTTCTCAGGTGGGTCTACTTCCATTTGAGGCATAGCAGGGAGAGGAAGGAAAACAAAAACTCAGTGAGTCTACACAGGAGAGGAGAAGGCACACATGGCTTAAACTTTAGTTTACTGGCGTAAACAGGGGTTTTCCAAAAATGATCCGAGTCCAGTTGTGGTGCCCAAACGGATGTACGTCTCATTTTGAGCCCCTTTTGAGCCGCTCTCATCCACTTTCTAGTGCGTACCTCATTTGTCGTTGAAGTCTCCTCGACAACGTACCTTCCCCCACCAGCTTGGTACCAATGTTCAATCCTTGGTAGGGTTAGGGTTTTCGGGTTAGGGCCTAGGCTAGGCTTAGGGCGAGGGGTAGAAGTAGGGGTAGGTGTAGGGTTAGGACTAGGCTGAGAGTTGGGGTGGGTGTTAGGGTCAGGGTTGGGTTTAAGGATAGTGCTGGGGTGCAAAGTGGACAAAATTTTCCTTTGGGCGGCTTTGGTGCCCATGGAGCGTCGGGTGCCTTCGGCGCCCATGGACTCCTGAGGGAGGCACCTTTGGCAACTAACTGTTTTGGCGTCCTAGGACCCGCGGAGTCCCCCCCCCCCCCCGGGGGGGGGTCGGGATTCTGTGTCTCGGAAAATATGAATCCCCCCCAAACCCTGGAGACCCAGCAGCCTCGGGGCAGTACCCAGTTGGATCTGGACTGCCCTTGCACTCCTTTATGGCTTTGGCGCCCCACTGACACTCCCCTTCCCTCTCTTGTAGTCTGTGGGGCAGCCGGAGATGGCGAGGCTATTCAGTTGCGGGATCTGGGGTCCGACATTGACAGCGAACAAATCATGGATGGCTCCATTGCTCATGGGAAAAGCTGCATGGTTGTTGTTAGCCCAACCTGCCATCCCCCCTCCCCCCTAAAAAAGAACCACCTGCCTCACGCCCACCTGCATCACCCGCCGCCCCGGCACACACATCTGCCCACCCCATCGCCTCCGTTGTCCCCTGCCACGGCGGACGAAACCATTTCCAGCGGGGCCCGGTCCAGTCCGGTCCTAAGCCAAACCCGGGAGGCGGCGCGGTGCATGGTATTGACCTCGAGAATCCCACACCACCGCACCCCCTCCCGCGAGGTAGCACGGTTAGAGTCAAACCCTGTTGCCCGGTGGGCAGATCTATGCGTGCGCGCGCGGGCACATGTGTGCAAGCGGGCGTGCGCGTGTGCGTGCGTGTGTGCGTGCGTGTGCGTGCGTGTGCGCGCGTGTGTGTGCGCGCGCGCATGTGTGCGGGCGTGCGGGCGCGTGCGGGCGCATGGGTGCATGGGTGTGTCGGTGTTTGCAGCACAGCAGCGTTGACGACTGATGCTCTGTGCCTGCTCCCACGTGGGTGCACCAAGTCATCCCTGTTGGCCCTCGACACACCTTCGGTGTGATGTCTCACTGACACCGCCGACGCCCCAGGGCGCCGGCCGCATGCAGTTGTGTGTGTGCGCGCGCGAACAGGCCTGCCCCCTCCCCCGCCCCCCCCCGCACCCACGCATTGCGTGTGCGGAGGGTCATCCCGGTCCCACACGCGACCCCAAGACTGTGCCCCAACGGTTTGTGTACCAAAAATGGCCCAACAACTTTTCTCCAATAATACCTTTCGTTTTGCCCCACGACGGTCACTGTGGTCTAGGGAGGGGGGGGGCTCTTCCTACGGTCGTCGGCCGTTCCAATACATCCTCGCCCCCTTCTCCAGGCATGCAATCGAAGGGGATCCCGCCCGGTGACGTGCCACTCCGTCACGTCCCGACCGCTTCCTCCCATCCACCGAGTCCCCACAACCGCTTTGTACCCGCCCGCTCTTGTCCCGCGACGGCGCCACCAACCGCCAGCACCCGCGGTTTTGCAGTCCCTTCCGGAAGATCCCCTCGGCCCACCCTCGCCAGCCCCACGCCGCACCCCCCCCCCCCAAAGCGCACCCCCTCCTGCGACGCCCGGCGCTTCTCAAATGGGAGTGCCTGTTTGCTTTGTCTCCGGGAGGCAGACCTGCCATGAGCGCCCGCCAGGTCGCGCGTGCTCAGAAGGGGCCGGATCCTACCGAGTTGGGTCCGGGACATGGCCGGTTCGATTCCCGGGTGCGACAGCCCTGGGCATGACCGAGTGGTACATGGCACGGGCTGGACTCCCAACGCAACTCCGTTCCTTTGCCGGACGCCCCCCCCCCCCCCGGGCTCAAACCCTCCCCCCCCCCCCCCCCCTCACTGCCCTCCCCATCCGGTGGAGTGGTCGGGCAGCGCTCTGCATTTGTCTGGCGGTGCACACTGCAATGGAACAGACTGCGACATGGGGACTGCCGCCGTGGGGGCTGCATGGCCGGAAGTGAGTCCTGACTGAAGAGCAGGCCCCAGGGGCTGGACCTGTGCGACTGCGCGGTCCTGTCACGGCTGCTGTCCACGCGGAATCGTCCGGTGCTGCGCATGCCCGCACACGGCGCTGCACTGACCGGGCCCGCGCCGCGATCGGTGGACACGGTTGCGCAGCCGAGCAGGTCTTGCGCAGGAGCTTCGGAACGCATGCGCTGGGGGCGCCAGTGCCGGGTCTGAACTTTGTCAAAGGGGCCCGAAATTGGAGATCGATTTTAGGTACACAAACGTTTGTTTTTTGGGGGGGGGGGGCTCTGACCCCCCTAACCCCCCGGTGTCGGTAAGATTCGCCACTAAACCGTGGCCTGAGCAGGTTCCTGATGAGTTGGGCGCGGGACAGGGCTGGTGCCTACCGAGACCCGGATGCGATGGCGGCGGGTATTACCGAGTGGCACATGGCGTGAGGGCGCGTCACTGCAGGCACGGGCTGCCGGGGCAGTGCGTGGCGGGGTAGAAGCTCTCACACCACCGGCGCTGGCCGTAGGGCTTCGTGAAGAACGGCTGGTTCCCCAAGACGATGTGCTGCAGGTGCTCGAGGGCCCCCGCGGCCGTGTGCTTCCCGTGGAACTTGGGGTGCTCCTGGTACTTCTTCTGCCCGGGCACGTGGTCCGCCCACAGAGTGCCTGCGACACACGCGGCGGCGTTCGGGATCGGGGGGGGCGGTCCGGCGGTCCATGTTTGGGGGGAACCAGAGAGCACAGCGGTCTCCTCGGCTTGGGATCCGTCGGAGGCCAGTGATGCCCGTTCTGGGGCCAACGACGGCGGTCGTGGGCCAACCGACGGCGGTCGTGGGCTAATCGACGGCGGTTGTCGGCCAACAGACGGCGGTCGTGGGCCAACCGACGGCAGTCGTGGGCCAACCGACGGCGGTTGGAGCGGTTGGTACCACCACAAGCAAGGGCAAGCCCCACGCCACGCGAAGTGGGTAGGGACATCTGTGTAAACGGTGGTTGCCTTCTTGCGTGCGTGTGTGTGTGTGTGTGTGTGTGTGTGTTTGTGATGGAGACATGAGGACTGGATGGCGCCACAGAGCGAACCTCTGGCTCTCGCCCCATTTCTTTGCGCCCTTTTCTGCACCGAGAGGCCGGAGGCCTTGCGCCCTCCTTTTGTGCCGTCGCGTTGCCGGGGGCCTGTGCCTCCCCCATGCCATCCCTTGTGCATCCACTCCCCTGGGGCCCACGCACCAGCCCACGTGACGCCCCACAGCCTCTCCACAGACCCAACGGCAGTCTTTTACCCGGAAAAAAACCGGCCCGTCCCTGCGAACATGACCCTGGCAGCCCCGTGCTTTGCGTTGCAGTGGGACCGGTGTCCGTGAAGACCAGTGAATGCTTCAATTTCTGTTTCATATCCCGCGTGCCGCGTTGTACCAATGTTCTAATGGTAGCCCCATGGCGTCGAGGGGAACAAGCCCTAGCTCAAGATTTGCTGCGATGTGAGACTGACGGTGGGCCAGCAGAACCTCGTCGTAAACGGCTTCTGGTGAGTCCATGTACGAGTCGAAGAAGTGGCGTGGGGAAGGGGAAGATGCAGAGGCAAAGGACACAGATAGGCTGCTACATTGCATCTACAATGGGGTCCATGGGTATGGCATTATAGTGAGTGCTGGGTGTAGTCGATGCATTACAGGGCACTGCGATAGCTCTGGGGGGGGGGGGGGACAGACACACTTACACACACGCGGGACGTGGCAAACAGGCACAGAGAAGGCGCTGAGTGCAAAGATTCTCGTCAGGACAACCAGACAGTCAAAAAGCAGGCATGACCATCGGCGGCTAGGCACCTCTCTGCGGGTGGAAGAGTATGATGTTCACCAGCAGCTCATCCCGCAGTGATGGCTGTGAAGAGTACAGGGTGTGGGTCAGCCCAGCCCAGGCCAGCTTACTGCCAGCCCCAGCCCAGCCCAGCCCAGCCCAGCCCAGCCCAGTCCAGTCCTATGCATCCCAGTGCAGCGATGACGTCATGTGCACAGCAAACACCACTCCCTGCCACCCCGTTGGATCCCCGACGAATTCAGTCTACAATACCAGCTTGCACTTGCACCCGGTCACCCGGCGGCCCCACACACACAGTCTGCAGTAGTACATCCCTGTTTTAAAACTGTAAGGCATTCAAAGTCGTCTCCCCAGTCCCCAGTGATGTCCTGTATCACGTATTCAGGTTGCAGTTGCCATGCTGCATACCGTGTGCCGTTCCAATGGGCATGTTTTTGAAGCCAAATTTCTAAACGGTGTGCTATTGCACAGGGGGGGTGCGGAATATGGTAGCTAAGCGAATACACAGCTTTTATGGTTGCGCGTGTGTCATGTTGCGAAGTCACATATGCTCTATGCAGACCCTTATGCATCGCGCGCATCGCCTGTTCATGGCGGTACCCACAGAGCAGGGCCACTTGCAGCCAGGCGGCTACCGAAAAAATTTCAGCAATCCACAAGCATGTCCAATGAATCCCATTTTTTAGTACCCCTGTGAAAATGGAACCCAAATAACCTTTATAAGCAATATCAAGAGAGAGTAGTGTTGGGCCTAAGCGCAGTTGCCATGTGGCAGTCAACGCAGAAGGTTCAACGAAGGCCAGCCCCATTCGCGAAGGTTCCTTGATGAGTAAGTAACCCATAATTTTCGTTATGGACATGCAGCACTTCCCGGTGCATTTTGGCTAACTGGTCATGCAATCACAAACAACTCTTAGGCTCCATGCTTCTTAATGCCACGGACAGTGTTGATAGGGTGCGCACGCTCATGGGGGGGGGTGCATTGGTACCTAGGACAATGTAGCCTCTGAATTGGCACAGTGCAGTGACATAGCGGCCCTGCCAATATGTATATCCCTCTAGTGTAGCGTGGAGATCCCCGAGAGTGCGGAAGAGGTGCCTCTGTGTGCACGTGCACCACACACTGTGAAGATCCTCGCTCTGTGCAAATAAGGGACCGCCCATTGGTATACACAGGTCCCGGCACCAAACCTGTCCACACGCTTGACATCGGTTATTTTGCTCTAGCTCAAACAGCACCAAATCTGTCAAATCCTGATGGCTGGTCTGCTTGAACCCTACTACACTTACACACTATTGCGAGACAAACGGGCAACAACTCAGTTTCCGAGTGTCAGAATCCTCGTCAGTTGGACATCAAACAAGACAGAGCATGTCCGACGCCAATAGGCGCCTTTCTGCAGTACAGGGTGAGAGGAAGAGGCACATCCTGCTCCCGATCACGACCGTCTCCAGCCCTCGGCAGCCGCGCAGAGCGCTAAGCCAAGGGCCTGTGAAGGGCAGAAACAGGGGTCACTAAGCTCTCATTTGGGTTGCGGGAATGTTTCAGAGCCCTCACCTCAGTTACACACACACACACACACACACAGCGGAAGATCCCCACGGCCCATAGCCCCTGCAGGGGGCCACGGTATTGCAGGAGCGACCCACTGCCCACCGCCCTCGGCAATGAGGCAGCGCACTCAGGGACGCCCCACTGCCCACTGCCTGCTGCCCCTGCAATGAGGCATGAAGGGGGGCTGCCACAGGCCACTGCCCCGGGCTGAGTGGTGGTGTGTAGAGGCCGATGGATAAAGGTGTCTCCAAGAAAGCAGAAGACAGTGTATCATGCTGGTTTTGGCTCCAACATGGGATTGGAGGGATTCGTTCGAGCATCGACGGAGGGTCATCGATCCATCATGTTCATCCCTCCCCGATGTTCATTGATTCCTCATCATGTTCAGCTGCCCCGCATCCAAGCAGCACCGGGGAGTACAGGGACAACTGCCCAACGACGGACCAATGCTACGCTGCCTCACCATCTGTGAACGGGCAATGCAGACAACTTCCCAGCACCCAGGCCAGTGTGTACACCCGGAGGTACCAACGGGCGCACTTACTCTGCCTTGGTAGCACCCCTGCCCCCCCCCCCCCCCCACACACACAATGAACGTGACAAACAGGCACTACAACACACACACACAACCTGTGGCAACTCTGATGTCTACCCAGGAAATATCCCGATGGACACTCTCAGAACCTCCGCTGTGTGACATTCCGTCAGGTCGCTGTTTCTTCACGGGCCCTGGACAGTCACCCACTCTTCCCTTCACGTGCTGCATCAGGCCGCTGCTTTCTGTTAGCCACTGCGGCCTGTGCTCCTGCTGGTGTTGTTTCCGCGTCAGCGGAGCCCAGTAATTGGTGCACCGGGGGTTGTGCTGGTTGGGTTCTAGCACAAGGCTGCCCCCCGACCCTTTCAGGCCCTTCTCCGCCCTGGCCCCTCCCAGGCCCTTCCCTGCCTCGGCCCCTCCGAGCAGGCTTACCACGAGCGTCCGCCAGGTAAACGGTGCCCAGAAAGAGTCGCGCCCCACAGTGTCTCCCACGGGACGCAGATGCTTCCTACTGAGACGCCGATCTTACTGAGTGGCACATGGCGCAGGGCTACTTCTTACCCAACCCCATTTCCCCTGCCGGACGCCCGGCGCATGCCTGCCTCCGAGGGAAGTGAGACCTTTGTCAAGTGGGCCCTCGTGGCACACTTCCGGCGGCTCCCCCAACATATGCAACGCCTTCTTGTACGCCTCGAACGGATGCCGCAGCAGGTGCTCGCGGCTGATGGCGAACTGCGCACAGCAGTAGCAGCTCACGCGGGGCTCCTTGCGGGCAGGGAAGCTGTAGTTGAACACCCCCAGGAGGTCCCGCCAACACTGCTCCACCCACGCGCCCCAGCCGTGGCTGGCCCAGTACCCCAGCCCCCGGTTACGGAGGAATAGGCGGTTCATGTTTGTGTACGTGGCGTTGGGGCGGATGCAGTCGACCCAGTTGAAGAAGAAGGGGTTGTGGTCTGTGGGGCGCGCGTGCGTGAAGATGGTGAGGTTTGGGAGGTTGTGATAGAAGTCCACAATGAACTTCATGAAAACCTGAGAGAGAAATGGCGGATGAAGAGGGAGAGGAAGGGGGGGGGGGGGATGAAGAGGGGGAGCGGGAGGGAGAGAGGGTGAAGGGGAGGGGGAGGGAGATTGATTTGATTTGATTTGATTTGAGGGCCGATCTTGAGGCTCACAGGCTGTCGGGGGGGCGCATGATGGCTTCCTGACGACTCTGCATATCGGCCGGCCATGCGTATGATGCACACCCTGTCCACCCACACGGGCCGGGGGGGGGCAGGCCACACCGCCGTGCCCCGGGCTGG
>OZ038385.1:46522451-46539951 GCA_964036045.1 Eutreptiella sp. 'Long Island Sound 2002'
AGGGGGAGGGGGAAGGGGAAATGAAGAGGGGAGGGGGAGGGGGGGGGGGAGGGGGGGAGGCAGAGGGCTTCTGGTGTTTGAGGTGCCCCAAGTGTTAGAACCCACCGTGCACCATCGCTCGGCAGGGCCGTCCGTTGGGGGGAGAAACAAAGAATCCCTTCGTCACACCGACGAAAATAGAATGCCCACCCTCCAACTGCCGTCTGGTACCCCAACTACAGTCGGTTACCCCTCAACCGCTGTCGGTTGCGGCGTGCACAATACCTGCCCCGAAGGGGGAAAGGAATCCGGCCCCTTACGGGCGGCCCGGTCTTGTGAGGGCAAAATGGAAGCAAGAGGCAGAGGTTCGCTCGGTGCCACCATCCACTTCCCACTACCCATCCCGGCCACACACCCCACCGCCCCCCCTTCTCGCCCCCCCATTCCCATGCAGAGCGAGGGCCGGAGCAAGGGCAAGGCCAAGAGCGCCCGGAATGCCCCCGAACGTTCTGCCGCACTGTGCCCCTACAAAACCGCACGGGACCACCGCCGACCCTAAGCAGCGGGCTGGCAAACAACAATGCACCAGCCCCCAACAACCCCACCGTTGGTGGTGAAAAAAGCCTGTTGGCCTCCAATGAGGGTGGCGTTGTGAGACGGCTGCCGGCGGGCTGTGAACGGAGCAACGGACGCCAATGCAGCATCCCTGCGGTTGCCACCCCCAACACCACAGGGGGGGGGGGGCTGGCAACCCCCCTTAGGGATGCATTAGAAGGGAAGGCACCTCCCAGACGGCCCCAGAAGCGGTTAGACAGGCGGTTGGAGGGGGTTGCCAAAGCGGTTGGGGGCGGTTACTGTCGGTTAGCACTTGCTGTCAGGCGGACAGTGGCTGGGCATAGGCTGGGCACGCTGGAGGAGGGGGGGCGCTCCCCCCTTCCAATGCATACCTGCCCCCCCCCCCCCGGGTCCAAACCCCTCCCCCCCACCCCCTCCCCCCCACTGTAAAACACGCCCGTCATGGAGGTGTCGGGTGTGGGTGGGGCGAGCAGTTCGTGTGAGAGCAACGAAGTCGGAACAAAAAGCTCTTCAGCCCCCCCAAACTTTAGGCACCCCCCCTAAACGTTAGGTACCCACCCCCCCCCTCAACTTTAGGTACCCCCCCCAAACTTTAGGTAACCCACCCCCCTGTGACAGCGCCACAGGCGCCTTTCGTGGGAAAAAATATGGACACTCAGAACCCCCCCCCCTCCCCCTTCCGAGAACAACGGTAAAAGTGCTGAAAATGACTGAACACCTCCTGTTGTTCAGAAGGGTGTGGCTTGCACACACCATCAGAAGACACACGCATCAGAGCCATGCATCATCGAGGCCCAGACTGCCAGGTCTATGGAGGGGCATCAAAGTCACTTATGGAAAGGGGGGGGGGGGGGCAAGAAGTGGCAGGATAGTCATCAGCATCCTTGAAATACCATCCCCCAGCCCCGAATAAGGGGAAACACGTGATCACCACAAACCAACAGAAAAGAGAACCACCAAGTTCCCCGGGATCCAAATGTTGCGCAAACAGGTCAGCAAATAGGTCCTGCACGCTGTGCGCGGGGGGTTTTTTTAATTCAAAAATAAAACGCTGTGCACAGGGGGTTTTTTAATTCAAAAATAAAACGCTGTGCGCAGAGGGTTTTTTAATTCAAAAATAAAAAAGCTGGTGTGTCCGGTGGTCAGCAAAATTTGCACAGCTCCAACCAATGGCACTAATGGGGTAGCCGACGGCGGTTGGAGGGTAACCGACGGCGGTTGGAGATTAACCGACGGCAGTTGGAGGGCAACCGACGGCGGTTGGAGACAAAGAGCTACTAGGCCAAGACCAGGTTTTTTAACTTAAAAAAAAATTGTCCCCTAAAAACCCCGTGGCTGTGCGTACTGGGGTTAGCGTAGAGGCAGGGGCAGGCCTGGCCCGCGTGCCACCTCCACTTGCGCAAACCAACGCCTCGTGTTGGTCTGACACTAGGGTTGGTCACGCAAGGTGCGGGGGGGGTAGGTCCTACTGAGCGACAAGAATAATCCGACGGCCGTTGGGGGCTGACCGATCAACTTTGGCCGGTGACCACGGGCGGTTGGCGGTTGGTCGGAGGGGAGGCGCGGAAACCAGGCGCCAACGCCGACAGGGGCAGAGGCGTCGGAAGAGGCGGGGGGGGCACACCCCTGCGTCGTGCCCGAAGTTGTAGGAGTACCGCGGCGCGCGCTTGTTCAGGCGCTGGTAGAGGTAGACGGTGTAGTTCTCGCTGGAGTGCGACCACTCGGGCCGTTTGGACTTGAACTCCTTGAACACCGCCGGCACGAGGACCTTCCACGTGGGCCACGTGAAGTTGGTGTCGCGCCCTGCGGATGCGCCCCAGCAGAGACGCGCTTGGGGGGATCTCCGCCAGCGGTTTGGGCTAATGAAACACACGCTTGCTTCTCCTCACCCCGCAGACCCTCATGGAAGCAAAATATATCGTGTGCCCATGGTCCGTGCATTGTCTGTGCATGTCGCTTGCATGGTCCTCGCATGGTTGTTCATGGTGTGTATGTCACATACCCATGGTGTGTCCACAGTGAGTGTGTGTGCACGTGGCAAGCACGGGTTAGAGAACCGAGAGGTTGCGCATGCTCTGCGCGCACGCGGCGCACGTACAACAACTGCCTAGTGCATACCCTAGGCCTCAAGGAGTGCCCCCCGCCCCCCCCGTTTCATGCCCCACCCCATGTCGTCCCAGTGGGGGTGGGGGTCACCTTGGAACCATCCAAAAGAAAGAGGGCATGCACACACCCACTGTGGCGCCATATTTAATGACGCCCACGCAAAGCTGCAGTACCGGAGTTGGCATTGTGTTGTAAGAAAAGGGGTGGTTTCCATGCAGTACACCCGGTGAATAGTGCTTGGGGGGGGGGGCGTGCCATAAAGGGTGAGCACCTGTGCCATTTGGAACTTTCGGGTGTGCGCACTGGTTTGAGTTTTGACAAATAAGTACCAAGCCCCTGAGGAAAAGTATTTTCAAAAAGCGTTGGGGTCACGACTGGTCGTGAAACTCCACTGGTGTTCTTGCGTATTGTTACCTTACCACAGCAAAGGCTCATTTGAATGTGGTTGCGTTACGGTCCCGCGCGCGACGTTGATTCCCCGCGCGCGCGACGACGATAGCATGATACACCTTAGAGAATGCCGCCATGCGTCATGCACTATCTCAATTAATCATGACCTTTGATTTCCAATATTCGGGTTCTAATTCCGTCATTGCTTGCCATGTTCTCGTCCTAGTCACCGGTAGCTGAGTGTTCAGTGCCCCCGACACTCGGCACCAAGTTTTGGCCAATAGGCTTGGTCCGCCAATTTCTCCTCTTGGCTCTCAGCTACTCAAATTTGTATTTGCACCATTTGCTCCATCCATGACCGTATGGCCATGGAATGCCTACGTTGGGATTCAAGCATGCACGAACGATGCAATTTATACCCGGTGCAAAAGGCACCCGCGTCTTGAGTGGTGCCACAGCGTTGTCCACCGGTTCGGGCGTGGGCAGGGCAGCGTCATCGGCTTGCGTTTCGTTGGTTGGCAACGCCTCCTCTTGCCACTGAGGGTCATCTTCTTCCCTCTTGGTGGACGTGGTGGTGCTCAAAACCGAATCCGGGACCACCTCCTTTGGTACCGAGTGCAATGATGATGCCGCCGTGTCATCCGTCGCGTTTGTGGATCCACTCCGCACGGATGCCACAACCGTATATTTGTGGGGGTCTTCAGCGGCACGCACGTCATCGATTCCAGTGACATCCACGAGACTTTTGGGGGCAACCCCTGCCGCAACAATGCTTCTCCCCGTCCAATAAGAGATCAAGCACATTAGTGCAAGGGACATGCCCAGCACGATCCCTATCTGGCCTGACAGCACCCGCATGGTGCAAGGCAAGCACACTTCTATGTGCTTCTACAACATGGGCGACTACAATAGGCAACGGCAAGCCATGCCATCCTATGGCACATATACGGATGGTGTGTCTCTCGGATGGGGGGTCTCTTTGGATACTCGGGTGGTTCTATCCATGGTTCCCTTCCTCAACCTTTCTCTAAACGGTTGTGCTAATGGCGGCCCTTCAAGGACCAGGTCGGGCACACAAGTCAGGTACATAGGCCACGCGCACTTGAGGCTAGGGGCTATATGGACTTGTTTTCGGTTTGTTGTAACATCATGCGTGTTATTTGCAAATTTGTTGCGTCGTGCCCGTGTCGTCCAAGCGGACACTAGGCATCAAATTGATACGGTCCTCAAAGCACTTGGCCATTGTTAATCACAATGAGGCCGAACAAACTCACGCACAACAAAGGACGCCAATGCCTCGCTCCCACCTTGCATAAGGCAACAACAACCAACGAATTTTGTAGACAATCAAACCAGGAGAAGGACTAGAAAGCAAAAGATAAGGGCATTGGCCACACAACGGAAGTATGATGATGATATGAAGAGGGGTCTACAAGGCACTTGCTTTGCTTTATTTGGCTAGTTCAAAGCCAACCACCGGAAGATGCAACATGGCAAAGTCACCACGAACGAGATGAAGAAGATCGGTATTGTGTAGGAGGGCACCAATGTGAATGTGGCCCAAGTGTTTCTCACAAAAAGATTTTCATGATTGTATTCCCATTCCAAATTGTTCCTCTTCCTCTTCCTATTCCTATTTGCATCCCTTTTCCCGTCTCAATTGCTACACCTAATCTTGTCGCTATTCGGATCCCGAGTACCGTGCGCAAACCTTGGTGCGGGCAACAAATGGCGTTCGCCTAGCGCCCAAGAACTTACTAGTAGAGGGTAGAATTGAAATTCTTTTTAATTATCCAAAGGATGGGGACTGGGTCTCGATCCACTGGACCACTCTCGACGTCGTCAGGTGCTGGTTGTTTTCCCGGGTGCAGAAGACAAGCAGGCGTGGCGGCACAAAAGAAGAACAACACAAGGCAATCCTTTCGAAAAAAAATAGACACTCAGAAAGATGAGTTATTAGTAAAAGCAGCAAAGCGAAGCACAACGCGAGAAGACTCTTCAGATGCAGTTGGGCTGTAGTGCAACAAAGAATCAGGCACACTCGTAAGTGGACAAGCAACGGAGCAGCAAAACAAAATGGCCAAGTTCCCCAAGGGATTGCACTCTCCGGTGTTGATGGCGGAGACTTGGTACGGGCGAAGGAGGTAGATAGGTGTCCACAAGTTTCCACATGTGACACGGGAGCCAAGTGGAAGTGTAGGTGTGGCTTCAAACAAAGATTTTTGGTCGAGGCGAGGTGGAAATGGCTTATTGTTGAGAAAATTTTCCAAATCGCTGGTTATACGACTTGAGCAACAAGCAAATTGAAACCCCGAAGGCTAGCAAACCCTCGTCAGTGGCACGACATGCAGCGGAACGCTTATGTGCGTGGATGTTTTGGAAAAGGGTTTCAATGAGAGGAATAATTCGCCTCCGGACAATTAGACAGGTTTCTTCGACCAGTGCTGGGTTGACTGAGTCAAAATCGACAGGCGGTGACTGAGACTTGACTGAGTCAAAAAATCGATGACTGATGACTGACTCGAGTCAGTCACCGGCGATCGTGACTGGTGACTCAGTAATGACTCAGTCGCGCCAAAAACTTGACTGCGCTAGGGTTCGAACCGATGCCTGCGCAGAATTCCACTGTTTACGATCTCCATCTTAGAGCAACTCTGCTGCCTGCTCCTATTGCAAATGCTGATAAAAAATGATAAAAATTATACGTCATTTTTTCGAAGATTGTAAAAAAACCATGGTGCCGGCCGAAGTACATCGGTGGAAATAAAGTGCATCAAACTGTTACAAAAAATAGGTCAATTATACGTCATTTTTTCGAAGATTGTAAAAAAACCATGGTGCCGGCCGAAGTACATCGGTGGAAATAAAGTGCATCAAACTGTTACAAAAAATAGGTCAATGCATGCAGGAAAAAAAGACAATCAGAGTAGTATGTACAGAAGTTTCCGAAATTGTGGAAAAAGTCTGTTTCTAAACTTGTGAAATCGCGATTTTTTAGCGCACGTTCGGCAGTAATGTACTGTGAAATCGGCATTAAAAATGCCACAGCGTTGGTTCGATCCCTGCTCCCTGCAGCGATGGCCTGCGGTCTGGCGACACAGCCGATACACCGCGCCGCTGGGGTGCGCAGTTGAGGGAATGGCACAGAAAAAGTACCGGTGTCACCGGTCTCAATGGGTGGTTTATCCGGACCGCTCTGGTACTGCGCATTCCGTGTGACGCCACAGCCCGCCATCGGCCACCGGCCTGATGTCCTCAGCCAGGCTGCGTCACCCCCGCACCCGTTGCGTGGCGTGGGGGATTTTCCAAGCGTAATCGACGGATTGAGGGTACAAAATTTTGGACTGGGCTTATTTTTAAATTTTAAATTGTTTGTGGTGGTTTATGTTTCAGTTACACAGCGGTTTTAGCGCGCGCGACGCCCCGGCTGCGGCTGCGGAGTTCCACGCTGCATGCTGTGAAATGCAGCTCCAACAGCGCGCATCTGGGAGCATAGAGAATAGGGGCATCCAAACAAGGCTCTGTTTTAGGCACTTCATCACGCAATCTTATCTCTTAATTCTGTTTGGCAAGAATGGTGCACACAGTGAGCAAAACTGCACACAAATCCAAAGAAACACTTCAAACACACATGTTCACGCCTGTCCACCTCCACATCGCGGCGACAACAACATGCATTTCATGCACTGCATTCTGAGTTACCTTTCGGATGTCACATTCACAGATCTATATTTTGGTTACCACAAGAAACCCTGCCTGCTGCCTGCTGTTAATATGGGCAACCTCCAAAAAAAAGATAATAAAGTAGCAGAGCCAGTCTCCACATGCAGCTTGGCTTCCTCCAAAATGCCACAATATGAGAAACCCCCTTTGCTAGCAATGCCGTCTTACTTGGCATGCTGGGCGTGGCTCATAGGTTAAATCTAGCTGCGGGAATTCTATCGCGAGTCAAGCAATGTGCTGGCGAGAAGCAATGACACCGTTCTATGATGCACAATACTTCCTACCTGGAGAAGCGTTAATACTGGTCAGGTTGGAATCGGTGACGCATGTTCAATTTGCTTGTTGGTTTGTATCGGGTTAGCGACCGATCGCCACAGTACAGACCACAGTAGGATTCGAACCCGCGATCAGTGACTCCTAAGGGCCTATTCAGTCACAGTCACCGCGCGACATCGTGACTTGACTGAGTCGACTGGAGCGGCGTGACTGGTGACTTGACTTGACTGAGTCAAAAAATCGTGACTCGTGACTGACTTGACTGAGTCAACCCAGCACTGTCTTCGACGGCTCATTGAAATATCCCCGCGGGCGCCCCGAATCATCAGGCATCCATTAGCCATAAAAACCTCCTGTGAAAGCCTGTGAATCCGAATCCACCGAATCGACAAATCACATTGGCGCTATTTTGGCTCGCTTCTTGAAATTTCTTAGCCCGTCTCAAACCAGCGACTAAGCTGCAAGGAGGCGAAGGAGGAGGCGAAGAGGGGCAGCGAAGGGTACGCAGTGTACGGGAGGCAAGATGTAGGGTGCAGGTGGTGGGGGCACGCCGAAGCAATCAGTCCTTGAAGGACGGGGGCGTGTAGGCCAAGACAACTTGGTTGAATCGATGTTGCGCACCATGCAAAAAAATTAGTAGCGCCTTCGCAACATATGCCCACGTCTTCGTAGCGTTTTTACTTGCCTAAGATGTACTCGCAACCAATTTATTCCTCCTATGGTACCCCACAATTGGTATGTGATGGTTTGCATGATACGTGGCACCGATGTATTGCTAGTGCCACAGCATACAACACAACTATATCTTTTACAGAGTCCTTATCCACAGCCTTTGGGTGCCTTCCCTCCTCAGTCAGTGACGTACGCGCCGTCCATGCCTCAAGCCATGCCTCAAGCCTACCCTCAGCCTGCGCTCGTCCCTCAGCCAAGTTACGTGCAGGCCCCAGCGTACCAACCGGCTTATGCTCAGCCGGCCATCGGCTCCCAACAGCCGATGCCGTACACTGCTAGCAACGCTATGATTGCTCGCCAAACCGCGGCGAGTAGCGCTGCAGCCTCTTCGGGCCACACTGTTGGCCAAGGCTCGGCCTTCTTCGACTAACATCCCAACGATGTCTATAAGGGCACCGGCAACCCTCCTTCGATGCGAGTGGTCAATTACAGCATTTGTTACATGGCGGTCGGTAAAGCCGCACGTGGTGTAAAGAGGTCCTCTCTTGGTTGAAACCATCAAGGCAGCCGAATGGCAAATAAACAGCCGGTGCGTGTACGAACATGATCTCATACTAACCTCACGTTTGCCCTCTGTACTCTGTCTGGTTAAAGCAGTGTGAACATGGTGTGCCGATCATTTCGCACCCTCCTTGCTACAGAACGGCGGGTTCGCCTAGTGTCACCAGCCTTTTGTCGCGCTCTTTGGATCGCTGACTTGAGGAAAAGGTGACCGTGCACCCGTCGAAGTAGTAGGGAGTCCTCGTGAGCACTGAGTGATTTTATCTTGCACGAAAACATCAAATTAGGATCAATCGACGAACTTTAAGATGGCCTTTTGCCCGCAATATCGCTGGCAATGCTGGCATCGCTGGCATGAGATGCGCTTCACATGTGCCATCCGGGAGAATTGGATGGTTCTACTCATTGAGGATTGGAATGGTCATCAGAGAGGCATGGAGAAACGACACAAATTGGCTTGCGCCTAGAACCGACCGGAAAGCGTGCGAGGCGTGTAATGCATCATCTCGTTCGCAACTATGCCATGCACATGGTTTATGGTTTTGGGGTTCCTTGCCGCAAAGTACGTCGTTACTTTGGGCCCTTCCCGGAGGACCATGCGTTCTCCGGTCTCGGAACACTCGCTCTCCAAATACACGTTGCACAATCGTTGTGTGTGCTCTCTCGATATTGTGCCTTCCCAATATCGGTTGTATGGGCGCAAGCCATTCATGTTTGCCTTCATGCTTGCTCATTTGCGCTGGCATCCATAAATGCATGACACACGAGTGAGTACCAACTCGGGTACAGATGTAGCAAGTCCGGCACAAAAGATGAAGCAAAGAGATGGGGCAATTTATGAATATCGATGATAGCAGATTATTGTTCGCGCTTTTCATCCACCGAGTGCACTTTGCATCGGATTGTCAAGCTTTATTATTTTTTGATGCTCATTTTGCCCGGTGTTTGGCACATTGTGCTTCCATGGCATGCCCGTGCGCTTTGATTTTTCATTTTCCCAAGAGCTTGCTAACTAAACCCATCAATGCATAATGCATGTGAACGAGCTGGTTTTTCCAAGTTTTCACATACTCTAAGATCGAATCGAGATACACCGTGGGCGGGATGACACAAAGCACAAAGTAAAAAACTTTGGGACCAAGCACCGTCGCTGTAAATATGGTCTCGTTTGAAACAATCAATTTCGGCATACGGCATGCGGCATACGGTCGCATCTAAGACGAGGTTAGCGAAAAGCTGCTTAAAACGAAGGCATTTCGGTTCAAATTTTGAAAATTTCGAGACAAAAGATAACGCAAATCAAAGAGATCACGAAACGGACAAAAATGCCATCGAACCAAGTCTGCTGTGCCTTTTTCGTTCCCCGTCGGAGAAAAGTGACGAGGGTCCACTCGTGATAAGAGGTGTAATGAATGGGCCTGACCTATGTGAGCTTCTCCCACAAGGAGCTCGTGGCATGGATGGGCATGAATCAATTGGCACTCTAGAAGCAACGAAACACACAAGGCCCAAGGACCTCGGCTCTAGTTCAACATGGCATCAATTTTGCATTCTACACGCCATGGGGAACGCGCACAATGGTGCGGTTGATCTAGCTGGCCCCCCGAGCTTCCTTACTTCCCCTAAGATAGCCTACACGGGCCATGGTTATTGAACGAAATGAAGCCATTTTGTTGGTGAGGTGTGGCGTAATGCGTTGTGGTGTTGTGTTATCTTCGTCGAGGGTTTTTTTTCCCGGCAAAAATGCATTTGTGACCCGCTTTTTGAGTGCACACCTCTTTGCTACGTTCACAATTTGTGTTGTAATGTGTACGGATCTAGTGCTTTGTTGCTTGTGTGAAGGAGAGATAGATAGGTCGTGTTGTGGCTATTTTGTTCTCGTGATGTTGATGTTGTGTTGCACAGGGTATTTTGGAATAAGTGTGCCTCAAGAATAAGAACCTCGTCGAAATCAACGAGAGATGTGAGTCACTACGCAATTCAATTTAACCTGTTTGGGTGGTCTTGCATGCATTCGAAGAAATGCTTCCCGTTGCGGCATTAGGCAGCCAAGTAAGCGACGGTTTCGCCAGCACACTCCGAAACGTTCGAGTGTTGATTAGTTGAACACCCATGCTTTGCAAGAAGACCGTGGATATATGAATTTAACACAACCTTGTGAACGTAAATACCCCCATCACCCCTTATATTTATTTTTTTCGATGACAATGATCCCCATGTTGGCAATGCTTTGTGCATATAATCAAACACAATGCTAGCATGCACAACATGGGCTCAATAGCTTTAATCTGAATGCAAGTGATCGATTTTCGCCCAAAGTAGATCAAAACGTGCAATTCATATGGTGGGCGTCACGCGTGTTGTGTTTGATCGTGTGTTGGTGTGTTGTGTTGTGACTGTGCATCGTGTTGTGTATTGCGTTGTGCACCACGCAGTCAAAATTGCACGGTGGATGCACCGGATCGGCAGTCAGTTAAAGGTAAGGCCGATGCCTTGTTATGTGCTATGTGTCCCACAACCCAACCCAACCCAACACTACACGACACAGACCTGTCTACCCTTTGGCCTTGTTAGGACATTTTTGCGGGGAGCATCTAAAGCAGCTGGCCTTGGAATGCATTGTTGCGCACGATTTAGCTCGGTAGTCGCGTGATGCCAAGTTGGGAGGTGGAGGTTCACCCTTTGTGAGCGTTGTTGCCTTTCATTTCAAGTCTCTGGGATGAATCTCAACTTGAGAGATGAAGAGGAGGAGCCACTGCCTTTCGAGGGCATTGACAAAGCGACCACCCTCCATGAATCCAAGGCATTCAACCAGTCCACTTTGGACGCTAAGAAGTGCAAGGCTACCCTAATCAAAGTTCTCTATTTGCTAGCCATGGGGGAGACCTTTGCGGCCACGGAGGCCACGGAATTGTTCTTCAACACCACAAAGCTGCTTCAGTCGCAAGACGTCGGTCTGCGGCGTCTAGTGTACATCATGGTCAAAGAGCTAAGCACGTGCGCGGAACACGTTTTTGTGGCGTCCAATACCCTTTGCAAGGACATGAATTCCACCAACGACATGTACAAGGCCAATTCCATCCGAGCGCTCCGGAAAATCACAGACACTTCCATGCTGGGCCCCATTGAACGCTACCTGGCCCAGGCGGTCGTCGACAAGGCCGACATCGTGTCCTCCGCTGCCATTGTCACCGGGATTCACCTCTCTGCGACCCATCCAGAGTTGGTGAAGCGTTGGGGCGGGGAGGTCGGGGAAGCCTTGAAGCAACGAGGGGTGATGGCGCAATACCACGCGCTCGCCCTCCTGCACAAGCTCCGGAAGAACGACAAGCTGTCGGTGTCCAAGCTCGTGCAGAGCGTGAACACCACCCCCATCCGGTCGCCGATGGCACTGTGCCTCCTGATCCGCATGTGCACCGAAGTCCTGAAGGAGGATTTCGAGGCGGCGCCTGACCTGAGCCAGTTCGTGGTCAATTCTTTGAAGCATTCGAGTGAGATGGTGGTCTTCGAGGCCGCCAAAGGCATCTGCACGCTGAAGATCCCCAATGCCAAGGACCTCACCCCGGCCATCCTGGTGCTGCAGCTGTACCTGACCTCGCACAAGCCGGTGCTGCGGTTCGCGGCGATCCGGCTGCTGAACAAGGTGGCCACCACGCAGCCCCTGGCGGTGACCACGTGCAACGTGGACATGGAGTCCCTGGTCTCCGACCCGAACCGCAACATCGCGACCCTCGCCATCACGACGCTCCTCAAGACGGGCAGCGAGTTCAGCATCGACCGGCTGATGAAGCAGATCGGCACCTTCATCACCGACATCGCGGACGAGTTCAAGGTCGTGGTCATCGACGCCATGAAGCTGCTTTGCGTCAAGTTCCCCCAGAAGTACAGCGTGCTGCTGAGCTTCCTGAGCGAGGCGCTGCGCGACGAGGGCGGCTACGACTTCAAGAAGTCGATCGTGGACGCGATCATCAAGATCATCGACACGAACCCGCAGGCCAAGGAGGACGGGCTGCTGCACCTCTGCGAGTTCATCGAGGACTGCGAGTTCACTCTGCTGTCGCAGCGCGTGCTGCACTATTTGGGGCAGCTTGGCCCCACCACCCAGAACCCCCACCGGTACATCCGCTACATCTACAACCGCGTGATCCTGGAGAGCCCCGCCGTCCGCGCCGCCTCCGTCAGCGCGCTGGCCAAGTTCGCCGCCCTCTGCCCCCCGCTGCGGCAGTCCGTCAAGGTCCTGCTGCAGCGCGTCATGCAGGACAACGACGACGAGGTGCGGGACCGGGCGGTGTTCTACACCAACGTGTTGGACGGCAGCGAGGTGCATCCCCTCCCCCCCCTTTCCGGCGTGTGGTGTTCGCTCTGCGCCGTGCCGCTTGGGGCCCCTATACCCTCCGATACCCTCAGATATCCTCCAACACCACCCCCAACACCCTCCAACACCACCCCAACACCCTCCAACACCACCCCAACACCCTCCAACACCACCCCAACACCCTCCAATACCACCCCCAACACCCTCCAACACCACCCCAACACCCTCCAACACCACCCCAACACCCTCCAACACCACCCCAACACCCTCCAACACCACCCCAACACCCGCCAACACCACCCCAACAACCTCCAACACCACCCCAACACCCTCCAACACCACCCCAACACCCTCCAATACCACCCCAACACCCTCCAACACCACCCCAACAACCTCCAACACCACCCCAACACCCTCCAATACCACCCCAACACCCTCCAACACCACCCCAACACCCTCCAACACCCCCCCAACACCCTCCAACACCACCCCAACACCCTCCAACACCACCCCAACACCCTCCAACACCACCCCAACACCCTCCAACACCACCCCAACACCCTCCAATACCACCCCAACACCCTCCAACACCACCCCAACACCCTCCAACACCACCCCAACAGACACCGATCAAGGAGTTGCCGAAGGCAATGGAATCTGCAGGTTGCTCGCACCTCGTCTGATGTTGGGGGGGGGGGGGGGCATCAGGTTGGGGATGTCTTCCGCAGCCCAGATGGGCTGTTTGCGCAACAGGAGCGGGAGCCCATCGGGGGCAGACCAGCCGTGAGGGGGAAAAGGACATATGGTGGACGGCCGGGACAGCGCGTGGAGAAACAGGGCACCTGGGCCTCACGCACACAGAAACACAGCGAGGCAGGCTACGGACGGCCTGTGGACAGAGGCGCGTGGACAGCAAAAACAGTCAAACGACCCCGGCAACAACCGGCACATCCTCAATACGCCAACTATTGGGCGCCGCTGACGCGCAAACGGCACATCCCGCCACATTCCGCACAGCCCCGGCACACCAACTACTGGGCCCCGCAAACGCGGAAACGACACCAGCAAGAGCACCGGCCGCAGCGGCCGACAGAACGCAGCGACCCGACGCAACATGCGAAGGGAAGACCGGGTGACCGTCCAGGGCCCCGTAAAGGAACAACAACGCGACGGAATGTCACACAGGGGGGGTAGGACAGGCCTCGGGAGGGCCCGAGGGAGTGGGGCGGGGGGATCGCCGCGGGAGCGGTGCCCATGCACGCCCCCCGTGCGCAGGAGGACGTGCAGACCTTCATCGTGGACGTGGCCAGCAGCACCGCCCAGCGCCGCGCCCGCCTCAACGACGCGACGGACGACGACGTGGCCCGCTTCACGGACGAGGGCGCTGGCGAGGGCGCGGGGGCCGATCCCTCGTCCCCGGCCGCTGAACAGGTGCGCCGGGTCGCGAAGGGGGGGGGGGGGGGGTGGCACAAGGCACAAGGCACAAGGGTCGCGAAGGCGGGGGGGGGGGGGGGGCGACTTTCTGAGTGTCTATTTTTTTCGGTGCCTATGGTCTTGTAGGCCACTGACGAGCCACATTTCTTTCTGCGCTTTGTGCTGATCGCGTCTTGTGCTCACGCACCATAGCCCAGCATTCCTTCGGGGGGGGGCGACGGCGGAGGTCCAGTGGGCCACGCGGGGGGCAAGGGTTGTTTTTTGGGGGGCCCGGATACCCTATGCGGGGGGGGGGGGGGTGCCTGCCTGCCTGCCTTTTTTGAAATTGTGGGTGCTATGCCTAAACCCCCCCCCACACACCCAGGGTAGGGGGTAGGCCAACAGTGGGTGAGGGACTGTGGTTCGACATGGAATGTAGACCATGTTGCAGGCATTGCGTCAGACATGGAAGGTGCTTGAGTGGTTCATGCTACGGTCCCGAATGGCCCATATGGTCATGGGTTCGATTCCAGGCGCACGCACCTTATTGCACTGTCGGTAGTTCTGTTTCCCCTGTTTTTCGGCCTCTCACAGTGAAAGTCCTATGCAAGTGTGGGTGCTTGCCTCCTGGTCCAGACGCCCCCCCCCCTTTTTAGGGTAGGGGTAGGACAAAAGCAGTGCCTGCTCTCAGCAAGTGCCTGCCTCCTCCGAGATTTCACCCTCCCCCCTCCCCCCGTATCACAACAAAAGGCTTTGCGAGGGGGTGGGCAGCAAAAACCGTAAAAGGACCCCCGCAACCACCAGCACAACCCCCAGTACGCCAACTACTGGGCACCGCTGACGCGGAAAGGACCCCAGCAGAACGCATCACGCGAAGGGAAGAAGGGGTGACTGTTCAGGGCCCCATAAAGAAGCAGCAACCCGACGGAATGTCACACAAAGGGGGTGGGGGGGGTCAGATGCGGGTCGTCCCCCAACGTCGGGGACCCGTTCGGACGGTGTCGTGTGGCCCCGTCCGTGTTCGCAGTGCTGAGGATTTCATAGTTCTGTCCAAACGTTCCATAGTCCTGTAGTTCTATAGTTCTCTACTTTTTTAGTTCTATGGTTCTATAGTTCTATAATTCTGCAATTCTACAGTTCTACAGTTCTATAGTCCTAGTTCTGTAGGTCTATAGTTCTATAATTTTTAAGTTCTATGGTTCTATAGTTCTATAGTTCTGCAATTCTACAGTTCTACAGTTCTATAGTCCTAGTTCTTTAGGTCTATAGTTCTATAATTTTTCAGTTCTTTGGTTCTATAGTTCTATAGTTCTGCAATTCTACAGTCCTACAGTTCTATAGGGCCTAGTTCTGTAGGTCTATAGTTCCATAATTTTTTTAGCTCTATGGTTCTATTGTTCTGTAGTTCAAACTTTCCATAGTTCTGTAGTTCTATAGTTCTGTAATTTTGCAGTCCTACAATGCTGTAAGCTCCAGCTCTGTAGTTCTGTAGTTCTATGGTTCTGTAGCTCTGTAGTTCTGTAGTTCTACAAACCTATAGCTCTAGTTCTGTAGTTCTGTTCTAATTTTATGTTTCTATAGTTCTTAGCCCTCCGGTTCTATAGTTCTATCGTTCAACCATTTGACTGCTTTAGAAGGGGTGTGGAGGCGAGTTGTACCCCAGCTGCATCCCACAGCTGGACTGGAGACCACGAGAATCGCCTCCCACGGCCCGTGGTCCCATCCCGGAGCAGTGATGGTTGAGGCCCCTGGACCGCCCCCCCAACCATTGCGGGCCCTAAGGGCCCCTCAGGGTCGTCGTCGTCGTCGTCGTCGTTGTCAACACTGCTCCGTTGCACTTGTTTGTGTTAGCCGGTCCATACCCCGGCGGGTCTGCACTATCCTGGGGCCCGGAGGGGGGGGGGGGGGAGACTGAAGTGGCTACATAGCCCCCGCCGTCTGGGGGGCCTCCAAAAAAGGGGGGGAGGAACCAAAACGGCTGCACAACCCCCGCCGCCCCGGGGGTGTCATACAAATGGGGGGAAGAGGGTGGCCCGGAGGTCTGGGCCAAGTGGCACTGTCCTGCGTCCGTCGGAAGGGGGGTCACCTGGACCGGGAGTCCCGTGCCACAAAGAGGGGCTGCACAGCAGCACCGTCCACGCGGCCCCCAACCGCCAGGATCGGGCCTGCAGCCGCGGCCCATGGACCCGTGGCTGAGGCACCGAAACGGACGGCCCCCGCGCCCGCACCCATGGCTGCGGGTGTGGGGGGGCGGGGGGGAGTTGGGGCAGAGCCCTCAGATGTTGCTGCTCTCTCGTCAACCGACTTCTCGCCACTCACGAACATCCACCGAGCCGCTGTGTTGGCCCGCCGTTTCTGGCCGTCCATCGGCGGCGGTTTGTGAACGTGGCGGCGGGGGAGGGGGGGGGGTTGGCACAAGGCCTTGGTGGTTAGCTCTGTTAGCCTGTGGCGGCGCCTATTGGCCTCTCGCCTTTGAACCTTCTGCTATGACAAGCAGGCATCTGTACTACTGCGGGCATCCGCACTGCCGCGGGCATCCCCCTGCCGGGGGGGGGGGGATCCAGAATGCAACCACTGCCCATGGCGTCCTCCCCTGACGGCCTGATCAGTGCCCGGGATGCGGTCATCACGAAGACCCCAGGCTTGGGGGGAGGGGGGGGGGGACTGGGCAACCACTGGGCCCCGCAAACGCGGAAACGACACCAGCAGGAGCACCCTCTGCAGCGGCCGACAGAACGCAGCGACCCGACGCAACATGCGAAGGGAAGAACGGGTGACTGTCCAGGGCCCCGTAAAGAAACAACAACCCGACGGACTGTCACACAGGGGGGCATGACACAGGCCTGGTGTCGGCTCGACACTGTGTTCTCTGTTGGTGCATCGACTGGTTTGTTCGTCACTGCGCCTATGGTACCACCACCACCACCACCACCGAAAGGCGCCTATGGTACCGCTGACGAGGCTTTTCTTGTGCTGACGTGTGCTTGCCTCCGTTGACCAGCACACTACACGCCCCCGCGCGGGGGGGGGGGGGGTGCTTTCTGAGTGTCTATTTTTTTTCGACTTTGGTGAAAGGCACCTAGGGCCGGTCGCTCCGGTCCGTGATCAGCCTTGATCTCTTTTCTTTGGCTGTGCATGTTGGTGCCTGCGCAATCTCCTTGATTGCAATCATCACTTGACACAACCACGTGTCACCGCACGGGGGGTGCTCTGCCTTGGAAACAGAAGTGGGATTGCCGTGCCGTGCGGCCGCCCTAAACAGGTGGTGAAGCAGCACAAGCAGATCGAGAAGGCGATCGCGGACCTGATGGCGCACCCGAAGCTCAAGGCGTACGGCCGCCCGCACAAGACCTCCGAGCCGGAGCACATCACCGACACGGAGTCCGAGTTCGTGGTCACGTACCTCAAGCACGCGTACGCGGACCGCGTGGTCTTCGAGTTCCGGGTGCACAACAACATGGACGACGTGCTGCTGGAGCAGGTCTCAGG
>OZ038385.1:46544951-46672451 GCA_964036045.1 Eutreptiella sp. 'Long Island Sound 2002'
CGAGGCACTTGGCGAGGCAGCTAGCCACGCGCCTCGTGAGGCACCTAGCAAGGCACCTAGCGAGGCACCTAGTGAGGCACCTGGCGAGGCACCTAGCGAGGCACCTAGCGAGGCACCTGGCAAGGCGCCCAGCGAGGCACCTGGCGAGGCGCCCAGCGAGGCACCTGGCGAGGCACCAAGCGAGCCACCTAGCGAGCCACCTAGCGAGCCACCTAGCGAGCCACCTTGCGAGGCACCTAGCGAGGCACCTAGCGAGGCACCTAGCGAGGCACCTTGCAAGGCACCTAGCGAGGCACCTAGCGAGGCGCCCAGCCAGGCACCTGGCGAGGCACCTGGCGAGGCACCTTGCATGGCACCTAGCGAGGCACCTAGCAAGGCACCTAGTGAGGCACCTAGTGAGGCACCTAGCAAGGCACCTAGCGAGGCACCTGCAAGGCGCCCAGCGAGGCACGTGGCGAGGCGCCTAGCGAGGCACGTGGCGAGGCGCCTAGCGAGCCACCTTGCGAGGCACCTAGCAAGGCACCTAGCGAGTCACCTAGCGAGGCACCTAGCGAGGCACCTTGCGAGCGACCTTGCGAGGCACCTAGCGAGGCACGTGGTGAGGCACCTAGTGAGCCACCTTGCGAGGCACCTAGCGAGGCACCAAGCGAGGCGTCTAGCAAGGCACTTAGCGAGGCACCAAGTGAGGCGCGTAGCGAGGCACCTAGCGAGGCACCTAGCAAGGCACCTAGCGAGGCACCTAGCGAGGCGCCTAGCGAGGCACCTAATGGAAAAGTTGCCTAGTGAATGGGCACGGGGATTCATGAGCAGATCCTCAAAATGCATTTTCCGAGCTAGCATTGCAAAGCTTCGGCCTATTGCTTTGCTTTGCCTTTTTGGGAGGGTGCTTGTTGTGATCATTCACTTGCTTTTTGGCCCCCATAAGGGTGCTCTTGCCACAGTGGTGTGCAGTGCATGCACTGTGCAAACTTTGGGACATCCACCATGTGAGCTATGGGTCTATGCCTCGTGCCCTCGTCTTGCTAGGGCTGCAGTGTATCATAGGAGTCCAATGCCTGCTTGCTGAAAAACAATTTTGAGAATTTTGCTTTGAACAAGTTTGAGTCAGTCCAAAACAAAAAACAAAGGCCGAGTACACTTAGTTATGGACTGTCTTGGCAACAATCCCAGCTTGAGGGGCCTTGGGAATGTTTACAACCTCGTGATTCAGCCTGACCCTTCCCTCCCCCTGTTCATATCACCCCACACCACCCTGCTAACAATGTTTTTCCCCGTGGCGGGGGAGCACTTGACGGTGCGCGCGCGCGGCACAGAGTTTTGGCCACCTATTCCGACCGAGCAACCGTGTTTACCACCAAGAGGTTTTCTCTCCGTAGAGGCGGTTTTCGGAGGGGGAAAATCCTAGGCCGTTCCGGGAAAACACGCTGTAAAAGTATCGCGTGGAGCGCGCATGGCGCAGATACTCCCCATGGGACAACCACTGAGGATCTTCCACCTAAAAACCCAAACCGCTGCGTTCATGTGGAAGTGCCAACCCGCACACTTCGAGGGTGCACCAGATACTGTGCCCAGATTCAGCTATTTTGGAACCCCTACCAAGAAAGAAATGCGCCGTGATGGGAGCATAGGCCACCTAAGGGCATTGTGGGGGTTTTGCCCAAAAGGTGTGCACACTGTGCATTTTTTGGGGGTACTGTTTGTTCCCTGGATCCACAATGTCTGAATCAGAGTTGCCCTCGCTTGTCCTTGGGCTGACTGTGTACTACCACCGCACCAGTGGGGAGAGGGTGCCAGCCACTATTGTTTGCCCTTGTCCAAAAGGTGGGCGCCGCATCTCTATTCAGTACAAATTGGGAGGTCAAGAGGTCTTTTACGGGTATGCCCCAAAGGAGCAGTTGGAGTTTGCCATTGCAACTCCTTCTTCGCCAAGCTGCGCTGAAAGCCCCAAGCCCCCCCCAACTCCTGCACGATGAGGCATTGACGGACGCTTTGGTGGAGCCCCCCAAACCTGGAGTGGATGCTGAAAGCCCCCAGCCCCCCCAACTGGAAGATCAACCCCCACACGAGAGCTGCAAGGTGGAGAAATTGGGACCCTGGGACCTGTGACAAGCATCAAACTAAAAATTACAAATTCCTGGTATGCCCACAAGGGCCACAGGGTGCAGAAATTGGGACCCTGGGTGTGGTTCTGTGAACATTCCAAAAAGATTGAACCATGCGCGCACCGTGCGACACCACCCCCTATGTGCATCAAGCCCCCTCTTTTCCAATGGGGATTTGCTGATTTCAAAACGCTCATGTGGATGAATGGGTGGAGCTGCACGGCACCTTTGTGTTGTGTGTTGGGTGGCCCTGGCCACTGCTCAAGGGAGCCTTAACAACCCTGAACCCTTACACCTCCCTCACCAGCCTTCCGCAATCCTTTTGCCAAGGCTGCTTCGTGCCCCCGGTTTTGAGGGTGGTTGAGGGCCATGCGGAGGGTTGTTGAGGATTGCTGGCGGTTGTTGAAGGCTGCAGAGGAGTTTGTTGCCAGCGGTGGTGGCACTGCCACTCGGGGTCGCCCACAGCTTTGCGAGTTGGGGGAGGGGTCGGCGTCGTGTGGGGTGAGTTTGCTGCATCCCCCACGATGTGTGAAGCATTAGAGCCCCCCTGGAACGTGGGGTGAACCCTGCCTGTAGGGATGGCCACAGCAGCTGCACGTAGTGCTGGGCATTTGTGCCCAAGGGCATTGTTTGTTCTCATTTGTTCGTACTCCTGCATTTGCGCAGCAACACACACCCACACCCACAAAAAGAAACGTGGGGTGAAACATGCCACAGCCAGTACCACTACCACTGGCAGCATATCACCACCATCCCCGACCACTAATATCATCCTACTGTCCTTCTGGGGCGCACTGGGTGTCCCGCATGGTGCCACCAGGCGATGCAGTCAGCTTTTTTTTTTTTTTGAGTCTGGAGTCTTTTGTGCCTCATGTGCACACTGGCAACCCTCCCACTGCATCATTTGGGAGGCGACTCAGCTCATCTGCTAATTGTGCGGGTGTCCAATGAATTTCCTTCTTTTTTGTGGGAGGAGGGGGGGGGGGGGCTGGGGGGCAGGCCAAGGTGAGTTGGTGTTGCCTGGTTCGTGTATGGTGATCGAGAGGATCAAGGCTCAAAGCAGAGCTGACACTCAGTGAGCTCTTCCTTGGCCTCATGGTCCGCAATGATCTTCCGCATGGCCTGCCTCCAGACTGCCGCCATTAGGGCCCCCCCACAGCGTCGCACCCTTTCTCTCAGCTCCGCCCCTCTTACTTCCCCATGTCGTGTCTGTCATGCAACACCATGGCACTCCTCCCTGGAAGCACCGCTGCCCATTAAATGGTGCCCCAGCGGACCATTGATGCCCGAATCTGTTGCGGTGCACCCGGTACCGCCCGGTGGCAGTCCCACTCCCGACAATGACTCTCCTGTCGCCTCCTTGGACGGCGGCCAACGCCCTCTGGTCGTGGAGGGGTCCGACGCCAGGGAGGACGATGCGGGGCCGGAGGGCCTGCCACAGGAAGTGAGCGGACCAGGCCTTTCGCCCGGCGACGGCGATGGGCAAGGCTCAACAAGCCCCGGGCAGAGCCCCCGTGGGGAGGACGACGCCGGCGTCTCGCCCCGCCTCCTGGTCCAGGCCATGTGTCGGAAGGAGGCCACAGCCGCCAAGCTGCAGGACAAGATCAGTGCACTGCAGGAGGAGCTGCACCAGGCGTATGCGGTGTGGCACTCTGGTCATCTGTTGTGTGGTGGGGGAAGGAGGAGGAGGAGGAGGAGGAGGAGAAAGGGAGAGGGAGTGTGAGAGAAGGAGAGGGAGGGAGGGAGCAAGAGAGAGACAGAGGGGGGGGGGGAGGGAGACGGACAGACAAACAGACAGACAGACAGACAGACAGACAGACAGACAGACAGACAGACAGACAGACAGACAGACAGACAGACAGACAGGCAGGCAGGCAGGCAGGCAGGCAGGCAGGCAGGCAGGAAGGCAGGCAGACAGACAGGCAGAGAGAGACAGACAGACAGACAGACAGACAGACAGACAGGCAGGCAGGCAGGCAGGCAGGCAGGCAGGCAGGGAGGGAGGGAGGCAGGGAGGGAGGGAGGGAGGGAGGGAGGGAGGGACGCTGTATTTGCAGACACAGGACTGCCCCAGATTCCTACTGAGTCCAGAACTCAGATATCGAGTTAAAACAAACCATGTTTCACGCTGAAAATGCTAGATTGCTGTCAGTTGTCTGTCTACATCTGCTGCTTTTGCGGTGGTGGGTGGTTTTCAGGGTGGTCATGGGAAAGCTAAATCCCCATCGGGAGCTGTGCCTGCGCTGCGCAGAAATGCGCCAAAAGGGTTTGCGTGGGAGCCGGATCTGGAACAGCGGCATTCCCGCGGGCCTTGCGCACCCCGTCCCTCGTCCCTTCGCGCGCAGATGGTGGACCTGCTCCGACGAGACATCCAGAAAAAGAACGAGGAGATCGACCACTTGTCCAAGTTGTACACCACCACCCGGTCCCAGGCCGAGTTTCTGGAGAATGCCAGGTGCTGCTGCTGCTGCGCGGGATGGGGATGGAGTCCAGGACCAGCCCCCTCCCCCCTCCCCATTCCAGCGACCGGAATTGCTTGGACGTGGGCCACGCAGCCCGCCACCTGAGTCCCCAATGACCTCGGGCTGAGCTTCTGAGACTGGACAGTGTCATAGACCCCGCCTACACCAGTGCCACTTGTGACGTGGTTGAAGGTGGAGCGTTGCATATGGCCTGAATGAGGGTGATTTGCTCCCAATCGGGTGCAGATCTTGACCATGAAGACCCGCCCACACAACACACAGAACACTGAAAAGGCGCAGGGACGCCCCCCCCCCCCCCCAATGAGGAAGCGCTGGGCAAGCGCTTATGCCCTGCGGGGCGCACGGTGGAGCGGCACAGCCGTGCAGGTACGGGGCGAGGGGGCGGCTGCAGGGGGGCACCGGCAGCTCACCCGTCTCCGGGATGACCGCGACGCACAGAGCGCCCTTTACGCAGACAGCTGACCCACAGACCCATGCATGCCTTCCCAGGCCTGAATTAGAGTATTGGTTTTGGCAACGGTGTTGTAACGCCCCCCCCCCCATTTGGACCCCCCCCCCCACAACACCCCCTTCAAGCTCCGAAAAAAACAGGAAACGTGAACATTTCCTGACCCTAGTACTGTCAACATGGAGTACTGTCACATGGATTGTATGTCATTCATCCAGCCAAGCAGTTTTGCCCAAGTGTTTTACCAACCCAGGGGTTTGGGTGTTTGTTGTCGCAATGTCAATGGTGTACCCCCCCCTCCAGCCTGGAACCCCCCCCCCCCCAAGCCAAAACTCCCCATCCCCCCAACACCCCCTTCTAATTCAGCCATGGGCCTTCCTCTATAATATGGTGACCCCCCCCTCCCCCATGCCCCTTCTGGCCCGCCCAACCCAACCTCGTGTTGCCGACGTCTGTGCTGCACAGCTCCTCACTATCTGGGCTGTCCTGCAACCCCACGTCACTCAACTCGTGTTCACTGCTCACTCTACTACTGGAGTCCCCCCCTCCAGAGTCCACAGCTGAGGTCACCCGTAGGTCAATGGTTTCCACGTTGGGCTCCAGGCCCAAGACGTCGCATTGGGGGCGTATTCCGCGCTAAATGGCATTGGGATTAACTTGGGATTAACCCCAAAATGTGGGCCAAAATGGCATTGGGATTAACTTGGGATTAACCCCAAAAGTGGCCATGCGCGCGCTGCACACAAGGTTTGTAGAGAACCATGCCCAAGGTAGGTAGGTAGGTATCTTCGGGAGTTCGGGATGCCTCCTTTGGCATTGCGAGAAGAAGGCCTTACCAAGGGGGCGACCACCCCTCCCACTGCCCTATGGAAGGCGCCTCACAAAGCCGCTACACGGACCGACTATGTTTCGCTATAGTCCCGCAATGGCTATTTCTATGGCTTCAAAAGCTGGAGTACTCAATCAAGAAAACGTTGTATGAGTCCTTGGCAAGTTAAGGCATCGGTCACATCTTCGAACGTACCCGACGTCAACCAACCGCCTTTTTATGGCCGCCACCTCCGCAAAAAAAGGTGCTTTTTCGGTTGCCGGAACGCAACATTTTTGGCGCCAGCACCGGGCGGTGGGGGGCTGTAGGACTGGGGCCAGTGGAAGCTTGATTCGCATCACATGCCCCTGCCCCACGCCACCATGACTTGCCGTACCCCGCCATGCTGCACCCACCGCCTGCGTGCCGGACCTGAGCAGCAAAGAGGGAGCACCGCAAGGGGGGGGGGGTATCGCCGTTGTTCCGCGGAGTCGGCCAAGGGCCTGGTCCAGGGGTTGCACACCGGCAGCGGGCGTGCGGCGCGCGCGCAGACGTGGCTCAAGCCCTTGGGCCACCAGTTTGCCTTTGGCAGGCCCTTTCAGATGCTGCAGGCCAGGCTGCCAGAGGAGGTGCAGGTCCTGACTTTTTTTGGATGTAGGTTGCGTGTGGGTCGCACTTTTTGGGGGTTGTACGTCTTATTGACTTCTTTCTGATGTGTGTCGTGCAAAGACAAGGACTTCCGGAGACCTGGCGCTCTTACTAAGCTTGTAGCGGGGATCAATGGTGGACGGTTGGGGGGGGGGAGGGGGGCTGGGGGGTGACAATGGGTGACTCTTTATGGCCAGTTGTACTTTTTCGGCACATCAAATGAAGCCGTTGCCCGGGGCACTGCACTGCACAGCAGTCCTTCGTGAAGAAGGGAAACCCGGCCGGCCTCTGGTGTACCCAGACCTCCGTGTAGCACTGGCCAACGAGGGATGTGGGTCGTCGGCCAACCGGCGGTGGTCGACCATCGGCTGCAGTCGGGTAAGCACCAACCTCCGTCCAACCGCTGCTGGTCAACCAAACGCCGCCGAATTCAGGCCACCGTTAGTGAAACGGTCAGAAGCAACACGTCATTTCTACAGAACGGCCCTGGCGCACCATCGTCGCGTTGTTGAACCTTGGCATGTCCTACGCCAGGTGGGGTGGGGGTGGGGGGGCGGGGGCAGGGGGGCTTGCACGCCACAACGGAACGGGTGGGGGGCTGACGCGCGGACCTTCCCGCGCCAACGGGTTCGGCATGGAATGCCGGCGATCCACCAGGACCGGGCGCACCGCGATGGGGCTCTGCGTCCTGCCACTGGGTACTTCGGGTGTTCAACGTCGGGAGGGGTGGGGGGGGGGGGGGCGCCAACCCACATTTTGTAGTGGGCAAACCATGACATTTACCGAAGGAAAAATCGATTTGGGCCATGTTTGGTGCACAGACTTTTGAGTTCCAGACCCCCGCCCCCCTCCTCTCATACACACAACCGTTGCACACCCGCCCACCCCTGCGGCTCCCCCCCCAGCCCCTCGTCCCTCTCTCGCTCAGGATGGCGGACGCCAAGAACCGACTGAAGGACACGGCTCAAAGATTGGCCCCGGTGCTGACCTTCGTCCGCAGTTTGCGGGTCCATCACAAGCGGATCGTTGGCGCTGTCGGGACCGAGTTCCGGCGGCTTTGGGCAGCGATGGCCGAGGTCTGCGGATGCGCTGCCGGCAGTGCCGATTCAGTGTCGAGGCTTCAGCGGAGGATGCGGTCCGTGGGGCAGAGGGACGGATCACAGCCAATCGGAGAGGCACGGAGTTTTGGCTCAATGTCGACAGTGCCTCACAGCCGCACGCAAATGGCCTCCACCCCATGGAAGTATTACAGTGGCCGTACAGCGAAGGAGGAGGGGGGGTGAGAGAGACTGAGAGAGAGGGAGAGAGAGAGAGACAGAGAGAGACATAGAGAGAGAGGGAGAGAGAGAGACAGAGAGAGACATAGAGAGAGAGAGAGAGAGAGAGACAGAGAGAGAGAGAGAGAGAGAGAGAGACATAGAGAGAGAGAGAGACAGAGAGAGAGAGAGAGACAGACAGAGAGAGAGAGAGAGACATAGAGAGAGAGAGAGAGAGAGAGAGACAGAGAGAGAGAGAGAGACATAGAGAGAGAGAGAGAGAGACAGACAGAGAGAGAGAGAGAGACATAGAGAGAGAGAGAGAGAGAGAGAGAGAGAGACATAGAGAGAGAGAGAGACAGACAGAGAGAGAGAGAGCACTGCCCATTCTGCACACAAGGGCGTCGTTTGGGGGTGCTCGGACAATGGCGTTGCCTGCCTCAAGACGAATGGACCAGGTCTTGCAGGATGTGAAGTCCACACCAAGGCCTTGGGTCAAGGGTTCATCAGTGAGAGCCAACCTTTTGCCCTTGTTCTTCATCAAAGAACACATAGCGCAATTTTCCTGGTGCCAAATTTGCCCAGACCCTTTGTCCCGACTCGGCCATTGCTTGGTCCCCCCCACCCCAACCCTGGGGGTTGGGTGGGTGAGTGGGTCAGACGCCAAAGAAAGTTTGCTTCCCCAAGATCCAACTTCAGGCCTCTCCAGTAAATTCCGCTTTCCCCCTGCGGAACACTTTTCTGATGTGGGTGGGGGGGGGTCGGCCGCGGCTGGGCATACCCTCCAAACGCCCCCCGCCCCCCCCCCTTAAGCAATGGCCTGTTCCAGATATGATTTGTCCCATACTAGATGCCCCCCCCCCCTCCGCGTGCGGTGAACTCAAGGCAACGTCCGGCACTGGTCTGGTTTGCGCTGCGGTGCAGCAAAGGCAAAGCACTGCACTGAGAGAGTTGTGGCCATGACCATGTGCCCGTGCCACGGGGGCGGATGCGAGAGCCCTGTGTCCTTCGCCTCAGGGCCCTCCGCGTCGTTGGATGGTACCCTTTTTGTGTGACAGTTGCAATTGTATCATGCGGAAGTGCCCTGCGGAGGAGGAGACCCCGGACCCCCTCCCCATTTCTTTTCCCGGCTTTCCTGTCCACAGCCTTTGTGGTACGCCCCTCCCCTCCCCCTCAGCCCGTCTCCGGGACGGCCGACCCCCCGGAGTAGTCAAACACGACAAGTCATCCGGGGGCTCCGTTGACACGACCAAAACACGTTCGGACCCACAGAGGGTCAGAATGAGCGGTGGTGAGAGGCCAATAGGCGCCGCCAAAGGCACACAATCAGATACGGAGGCCTTGTGCCAACCCCCCCCCCCCTCTGTGCCCCAGGACCTGACCAGAGGAATGGAGAAGTGGGCCGACATGATCCAGAACAAGCCCGTGGCCAAGGAGGTGTTTGCCGTGGACGAGGGCGCCTCCAAGATCTACCTGACGTGGTCGGAGGCCGCCGGCAACTTGGAGCCCGCCCGCCCGGAGCTCGACCCCCGACTCGTGAAGCATTTGGAGGACACGGTGATGGAGTTTGCCGACTACATCAATGCCACGACCCACAAACTGCAGGTGCAGGGGCCCCGTGCACAGGGGCAGCCCCGACTTATGGAAGGGTCAAACGCCACGGAAATGGCCCTTCAGTGGCCCGCCGGGCAGTGGCAAAGGGCAGTGTACGCGCGCGATGTCAGGGGCCAAGGCCGCGACGCCTTTTGCAGACAGCGGCCCCTCGAATGGCCCTCGCCGTTCTTGTTTCTTGTGGGCCTCCGTGTGTGACACGCAGCCTCTGCGGTGGCAGTCGCACCACCTCCTCATTTCTGCGAACCAAAGGCCGCAAGTGGGGGGTGGTGGCAGTTGCCTTTCGTAAGTCGTATGTGTGTGTGTGTGTGTGTGAGCTGCGCAATGAATGGCGCCCGGACTTGCATGGACTTGCTGCGCGTCGGAAAAAAAACCCATGGACAACCCCCCCAAAGCACTGGCCGGGTGTGGCCGAATGGGCCCAGCTGCATCAGCCACACAAGAAGGCAGGGGCCCCTGACCGGGACGTACGCATAACCCGATAGAGCCCGGAACGCCGGTACAGCCAGTGGACGCAAGGCGCCGAGGGCTGAACGTGGGATCACCACTCGCGCTGTGAAACGCGCCGTACATTGGCATTGGTGGACAGAGGGCGATGACAGCCGTGGGGCGGGCGCGGCCGGAGTGCTGAGTGCGGACATTGCAACCTGACCATTTGAGGCCCCCCCCCGGGTTTGTGAGCGCTTTTGCTGAAAAGTAGCGCCAACCAGGGCGGTCCTTTGGGACCGGGATTTTTTTTTTGTTAAGGACCGCCCTTAAGGACCGCCCCAAGGGACCACCAACCGCCAACCACCAACCGCCAACCGCCACCAACCGCCAACCGCCAACTGCCGCCAACCGCCGGCGGCGACCAACTGCCAACCGCCAACCACTGCTAACCGCCATCAACCACCAATCCCCAACCACCAACTGCAGCCAACCACCATCAACCGCCACCAACCGCCATCAACCGCCAGTCGCCAATCGCCAACCGCCAACCGCCAACCGCCAACACATGGTGTGCCCGTGGGCATTTTTGGGGAACCTGGGTACAGGAACACTTCTTCTTTTTTTTTTCTTCGTTAAGGACCGCCCTGGCGCCGACAAGCGAATAGGAAACGGGGGAGGGCAACCGATGAATCTCATCCCAGATTGCCTACGGGAGCGGGGGGTGGGGGGGGGGCTTGAGGCGGGATAGGGAGACCCAAAGGGGGAAACAACAATTTGTTGCCATGCACCCTGACAAGTAACACAAGGAGTGAAACAATGGAGGTGGCTTCCGTGCAATGCGCCATGTGCCATGGACCCCCCGTGAGGAGCCCTGGGAGCTTGGCCCTGTGTACAGCCCTGTGCAGGGCCCTGCGTGCAGCCCCCGCGCACGGCGGGTGTGTCGCCCGGTATCCTCCAGTCAGCTCCGCGTACACGCTCAGCGGAGGAGGGCCGAGACCTCGGGTTGGAGCTTCAGGGTGCTGCTTGTGCCACAGCACCGGAGGCCCATGACAATGTCACTGAAGCGCTTTCTGTTCTGACTGTTGTTGCCGCTGCTCTTGGGGTGGGGCCTGACACGCTGCGGTGGTGCACTCGCAGTACCCTCCAGAGCCCGGACGGCGCCCCCTCCTCCCCCTCGTGCGCCAGATCGACTGCGCGCCGTTGGCCGTGACGAAGCCGCACGTTCCCGAGGTCATGACGCTGTCGGAGGCGGAGTCGCTGATCCACTTCCACACGGACCTCCTGGGTCGCGTGGACAGTCAGTTCCGGAAGGTCGTGGCGGCCCTGCTGGACCGCATCCGGGAGTTCCGCCGGCCCTGCGCCGCGTCCCCGGAGCAGGAGATGGTCATGACGTCCCTGCAGGCCGAGGCCCGGACCGCGCAGATGGAGCTGCAGAACAAGTGTGTGCGGTGCTATGGGGGGGGCCTCCGGGGGGGCATGGCCGCAGACCTGCGCGCCGGGGGGTGGTATGGCGCGTGGTCACGGACTCTTCTGCGGGGCCCTCGGGTGACCGACCAAATGAAATGGAGCTGAGGCGAATCAATTGCCGGATTTCGGGTCCACCAATTCAACATTTTTGATTCGATTTGCATTTGCTTTGATTTGATTTACAAGGGAAACTCGATTTCATTGGTTCGTTTTGCTTCCAAGAGCAAACAACAAAATGCGCAGAAAATGAATATTTTGGGTACCGATTTTGCAAACATAGGGGGTGGGATGGGAGGTCAAGCACACGCGGCGGGAGTCCCTCTGACCAACAACAATCGTTGCAGTGGAGCGGAAAGTGGGGCGCGGGACGCGCATTGCGCCACACGGGATCGCTCACAGCCCCCCCCCCCCCCCCGCAGGGGACGTGACCCCGCAGGTGGACACCCGAGGGCCCAACAGCCGCCGTTGGGGCGGGTGTCCCCACCGCCGGTTTGGGGGTGTGCCTTTGGACGCCCCCTGGCCAATGGCGGGGGCCGTTGCCCTCCTCCGTGTGGCCCCGACACGGGGCAGTGGGACAGGGGCAGTCCGGGGGCTGCGTTGGCACGACGTACCGAGAGAAGGGGAAGGGGGTGTAGTGTAGGGGGGGTGAGGGGAGGCAGGCCTGGCAGATCAAGGGCACGAGGGGGCGAGAGGCTGATGGGCACCGCTACGAACGGAGGGAGGGAGGAGGTTCAGGGGGAAGTGGCGAGAGGCCAGTGGGCACTGCCGGTTTCAGAGTTCAGACAGGGATCCGAGCAGGCCCCATCCCCCCCCACCCCCCCCACCCCCCCCGACCCCCGCCCTGCCCGCCAATCTGACATTTCGGAGGCAACCCGTTTTGCAAGGCCACAAAGGGAGTCACGGGGCACATCGCGCCGTCAATCCCTCGACCGCCCCCGGCGCACTTGCTGACCCCCTGTTTGGGGGTTGGGGGTTGCTTTGCAGTGCAGCCGCTCCGGTAGGCCCCCTCCCCCCCCCCAGGGCCCAGCACAACCCCCATCGGCCTCTGTGCTCTGGCGAGGGGTTGGGGGGGTTGTGCACTGCAGGGCACGTGCCGTGGCCCCTCGCCGCCCACACCAACGTCCCGCAGAGAAGTGCAGGCGGAGGTCTGGGCGCTGGCGCGGCGGATCGAGTCCGCAGAGAAGACCGGCAAAGTCAACACCGAGTTCCCCCGCCAAGACGTGACGTTCCTGCAGTGCCTCGGGGCCGTGCTGAGTGTGAAGGAGTCGAGCCGCATGACCGCCCTCCTCAAACACCAGCTGCAGGAGAAGGTCTGTGACTGGGGACGCCTCCATCGCTGTAGCGCCCTCGGGGCGCGCCTCAGGGGCAAGGAGAGCACGGGGGTTGCGTGGGGGGCAGGGATGCATTGAAAGGGGGTTGGGGGGGGGGTACCGCCCCCCTCCCTTCAGGGCGCCCAGCTTACGTCCAGCCACTGTCTCTTTGACGGCAAACGCCAGCTTCAATGGCATTTGTAACCGACAGTAGCCGCCCCCAACCGCTTTGGCAACCTCCTCCAACCGCCTGCCTGACCGCCTCTGGGGCCGCCTCTGAGGTCCCTTCCCTTCGAATGCAGCCCTGGGGAATGGGGGTTGCATGGGGCGTCCGATTTGTCGGTTATCACTCGGGGACGCCGCACGCTCGCTCACTCCTACTGCCAACAGAAAGGCGCCTTTGGTCTTTGTCAGACCTGCCACTTGTGTCCGGGCACTGTGGCGCGACTGGGGGGGGGCGCTGACGGCTACCGACTCAGACATCGGAGATGGGCGGGCCCTACCGAGTACATGGCTGTCCTGAAGAACCACAATTTTTTTTTGTTACGGACAGCCCCCAAGGACCGCCAACCGCCAACCGCCAACTGCCACCAACCACCACCAACCGCCAACCATTGTTCAACACTGTTTCTGTGGTCTGGTGTTTTGCCCATGTCTTGACCATGAAGCAGCGAGCGGCCTGTGTGAACGTCCATTCCTGTTGGTGGTATGAAGGTCTGCTTTTTCCTTCTTCTTCACCAGGACAGCCCTAATCCCCCCCCCCCCGCCCCCCAGAAAAACAGACATATATCCTCCGTCAGGCCTGGGCATGTCGAGCGCACACATCATTGCCCCGTGCGATCCGATGAGGCCGATGTGTTGAGAAGTCTTGTGTTGTTCGCAGGACGCGTGCCAGTGCCCCCGTGCACACGGTCTGCATCGCGCTGTCCGCGGGCCCGCGTACCCCTTCCCGGTGTCCGCTGCCCATGTGCTCAGGTCGACCTCGGGTTTCAGTTGATCAAGACAGCGGTGCAGGGCATCATGACCCGCGTCCGGAACGCCATGACCATCCGAAAGGCGCACTTGGAGGCCACCATTGAGGCCGAGGAGCGGGTCCGTCAGCTGGAGCTCGCACAGCTCGTGTCTCTGCCGTACCAAAAGCAGGTGTGCGGCGGGGCACCTGGACCCACCTTTGTGCCCTGTCAATACTTCAGGGGTGTAGAACATAATAAGACTGATAATTTGATAATGATAATAAGGGGGCGTACCGTGCGCTGTGCGCGCGCTGTGCGAAAAGTAGGCCATTCTCCACCACCGGTAGGCAGTTTTTTGGGTGTAGGATTGCCGCAGGGTACTATTGCCGTTGTGTGTCCTTGTAGCATCAACCCTCCCCCTTCTTGCATGTATGTACCCTTGCAAACGGGCACCCTGAGGCCGGTATATGGTGATACATTCTCAGGGTGTTTGCTGCGGGGCATCATCTTTTGCTCTCATTTCTCAGACCCTCTATTGCATTCACCATGGACTTTAATGTTGGAGATAGGGTGTTCTACACTCGCTCCAATGGGATGGATAATTCTGAGAACACGACACGTTTGAATTTCGGACTTTTGAATTGCTCATGCATGCTTCTAGAGGTGGCAGGTTTTCAGGGCTGTTACCGGGGTAAACACCGTAATAACTGGCGCTGTGCGCGCGCTGTGCGAAAACGCCCCGTAACAATGAATTGATTCCCAAAACCATATCTTGAGTCAAAGTCATGACAGGAGATTGAGTTAGAGTCATGACAGCAGATCCATTTGCTGAAGAAAGCCAAATCTTGGAGGCAAGCAACAATAAATGAACATGCTTCTGCTCGAGATTCAGCAGATCATGTATTGCCATGTGATATCCATCAAAATCAGCATTGTTTTGCTGGATTTGTTGTGCGCCTCGTTACATGAGGCGCAAATCAGGCCGGTCATGCGCCCCTTTGGCAACCCCCCACCCCTCTTGCGCCTCATCAGCCCCCCCCCCCCCCCCAAGGGAAGTATTAGAATGGCTCCACAGCCCCCCCCCCCCCCAAGACCAAAGTGACCACAGTGGGAAAAACGAAATTTGTCGCTGGGAAAATCTTGCTGGGCCTTTTTTGGTAAACAAATGCGCCAACCCCCCCCCCCCTCCACGCCCAATGCACCTTGTCAGCGCCAAATCCCTCCATGCGCCAAACCCACTAAAGCCCCCCCCCCCCCCCCTCCCATGCGCGCGTGCGCTCAAGAGACACACCCAAGTGCACGAGTAAACGATGTTAGCAGACCGTTTTTCGGGGAAGGGGGCCTTTGGCCTTTAGGCCCCTTCCCAAATATTGTCACTTTGTGTCTACAACGAGGGGGGCAGCCAGTTCGAATCCACCCCCCCCCCCGTCCCCTCCAGACCCCCCCAAGTTTTTGAACACGTCTTTCTCCAAATTGAGATGTTTGGGAAAGCAAGGGACACTGCAGGCACCGAAGAATTTGGTCTGGGCACATGGTATGGAGTAAATTGTTCATCGCCCCTGTGTGTGTATACTCAAAATGCTCAGCTCACATTGGGTATTTCAAGAGTAGTGCATAGTATGCTTAGTTGGAACCACTTCGATCTTACGCCACTGTGGGGACCCCCGAGAAGGTAGGGGTGAGGTAGCCCCACGGATCTCACCCCACTTGTCGCCGCGTGTATTGCAAGCGGCCCAAGAAGGAGTATGCATGCCGCTTCGGTGACATCCTTCTTTAGGGAAGCAACCTTCCCTGTTCTGTGGTTCTCCAAAATTCTTACTTCCCTTACCTTCAAAATCACCTCGAAGAGAGGTTGTTAGATCAAGCCCAGGCGCGAGCATTGGAAACCCCCTTTTTTTGGGGACGTTCGCATAGCATACCCCAATGTATGGTTTCCGACGCCCAACCCCTTGTAAAATCATCATTTTAGGACCAAAAATGATCCCTCAATGATTTTTTGGATTTTGACCCCCGTACCCCCCCGCACGTGGGTACCCCTTTTGGGGGGGGGGGGTTCAAAACGTCTTTGCGTATTGCGGCCGCTGTGTGTGTGTGTGTGTGTGTGTGTTTTCATGAAACCGTTCTGTTGCCCTAGGATGGTTTGGGTGATCATTTGGTGACAATAGGGGTACTTGAGCACCCATGGGGACCCACGCAGTGGCCGCTAGGCCTATGTAGCCCGTGCCATGGGCCCTCGGAGAGCCCCAAAATTGCTGTTGCGTAAGCTGTTTAGGTACACTTGAAAACCACCTCGAAGAGAGATTGCTAGATCAAGCGCAGGCGCGGGCATCGTATACCCCCCCTTTTTGGGGTCATTCGCGTAGCATACCCCAAGGCATGATATTGGATGTCCAACCCCTTGTGAAATCATTATTTTGCCCAACAACACAATTCCCCAATGGATTTTTTGATCCTGAGGCCTCTATCCCCTAAAACTGGATAACACTTTTTTGACGGGGGGGGGGGGGTTGGGGGGGGGTCAAATGTTTTGATCAGAAGACTCGAAGCAGTGGGAGGCACAAGATTGTCACATCCAACCCTGGTAACGCACCCGAGTGCAGAGTTTTGGGTCGGCGATTCGAATCCTGGTGGGTTGACTACCGCCGGCGGCACCGCTGCCCTCTTCGCCCGATCGGGGTTCGAACCGCCGACCAAATAGTCTACGGTCGCCTGCATTACCATTGGGCCACTGCTTGTATTGGGACCAATGGGTTTCCCACTGCTTGGACCCGTGTCTGCCACTGACAAAAACCCCAAAACTGCATGTTTCTATCTGACTAACTGCTGGCCTGTCTAACTGACTGATTGGCTGACAGTCAGCCTCGTGCACTGCCGAAGGCAATAGAATTTTTCACATTTGGACTTTTTCCCGAAACCCTTGTGTTGCCCCTACGATGGGTTTGGGTGATCATTTGGTGACAATAGGGTACTTGAGCACCCATGGGGACCCACGCAGTGGCCATTGGGCCCATCTAGCCCGAGCCATGGGCCCCCAAAAGCTTCAAAATTGTTGTTTGTAGGTGGTTCAATGGCATTTGGTGTGTGCGCAAACTGCTTAAGCAGTCTTCCACCCTCTACAGGTCAAAATGGAAAATTTTGCAAAAACATTTTTGATATTGTGACCACTCACAATGATGAAATATGCTATGTCAAGCATGTTTTTAGCCCCTCTTTGTGTGTTTTTGAGGCCTCTTATTGTGTGCCTGCACGTGGCGAGGCTGCATTAGCCAAGCCGCAATCACCATGGGGGGCCCCCATGAAGGGGGAGCTCCCCTGGCACCGTTTCGTTACATCACCGACTGGGAGGACCCCGGGGGGGTTGGCTCTTGAAGGGGGGCAGACCCTTCTCGCTCATGCCAGGCCGGGCACTGGCCGCTTACGATGCTGAGCGGGGCGTCGACCAAGACGTGTACCTCGCTTACCCGGGGGCGGACCCCATGGGCATCTTAGGGTACAGGGAGGCGGTCCTGCCCCCCCCCATCGGGGCGTCAACCATTTGGTGGCGCAGGCGCCGCCGCCGCCGTACGTAGCCGGTCAGGTATGTCAGGGTGCCCTGTGGAAGGAGGGGGACGTCAGCTGGCCCTCCCTGCCCCCCGCGGTGACAGCCGTCCCGGCAGCAACGATGGTGCCGACGACCGCAAGCCCGCCAGTGTCGCGCAGCGGCGGCCCTACGCCGCAATGCCGCCAAGGTAGCGGCCACACTAGCCGCGTCGGCGGCCGCACTAGCTGCCGGTTTCTTGAGCAGTTGTCAGGGGGGCTTCTGGGACACCGGGGGCTGGAGGGGATGCACCCCCCAGCACCCTGGCCCCACAGGCTCTGCCCGGCGCGGGGTCATGGGCCAACCTCATGGACGCCGACAATGCGGCAGCAGGGAAGGCCGCGGGGCTGGGCGCAACTGCTCTCTGGGGCAGCCAGCGGGCTGCATATGGTGCGGACATTGTGGGGAACGCCGTGCACATGCCCTTGGGGTGCCCGGGGGCCGACTTGCCCCCCCACCTGGAGGCTGTCTATACGGCCATAGCCCAGGTGGGCGCCGTGGAGGGGCACGACGTCCCTGGGTGGGCTTCAGCCCCTCCGTCAGTGGCGCACCCAGGGCACCTAGGGCTGGCGGGGACACACCCCTTGCAGCCAGACTGCCGTGCCTGCGCCCCTTGGCAGCCTCCGCGCATCAAGTGGCGCCGATGGCGGTGCTCCCAGGGCACCTAGGGCTGGTGGGGATGCATCCCCTAGCGCCCAGAGCGCCATTCGTGCAGTTCTTGGCAGCCACCGGGCTGCAGGTGGCGCCGCTCGCAGGGCACCTGGGGCTGGAGGGGCTGCGTCCCCTAGCACCTAGCCATTCGCACATTCTCTGGCGGCCATCGGGCTGCAAGTGGCGCCGCTGTGTGACGCTCTCTGGGCACCTGGGGCTGGCGGGGAGACATCCTCTAGTGCCCAGAGTGCTGTACCTGCACCTGCAGCTGCGGGTTTCCTGGGAGGGGGGGAGGGCACCGACCAGCAGACCCCCCCCCCCTAGTTTGGGGTCCTGCAGGAGGAGGAGGGATGCACCTGCAGGTGCATCCAAGAGGTGCAAGCAGCAGTGCTAGAGCTACTGCTGCCAAATTTCCGGGAGGGGGGGCTGTGCGCTGCACTGCCCCCCCCCCCCCCTCCCCTGTTGATTTATGCACTAACCCTCCCCCGGGCCGCCTACCCTGTGCGGCGCCCTGGTTAGGCGCCCAACTCCCATCAACCACCAACCGCCACCAACCGCCAACCACCAAACGCCACCAACCGCCAACCACCAACCGCCGCCAACCGCCAGCGGCGACCAACCGCCAACTGCCAACCACTGCCAACCGCCACCAACCACCAATCACCAACCACCAACCGCCGCCAACCACCACCAACCACCACCAACCACCAGTTGCCAACTGCCAACCGCCAACTGCCGCCAATCGCCAACCGCCAACCGCCACCAACCATGGTTGAGCACATGGAGTGCCCGCGGACTTTTTTTGGGAAAACTGGTACCGGAACACTTTTTTTTTTCCCGTTAAGGACCGCCCTGCATGCAACGCACCCACACACGCATGGCATATCCACGCGTCACCGTACAGGGGGCGCATGGGGCGTCCGACCGCCCGCTCTTGTGCCTCTGCAGGAGAACATCCGCGAGCGCGGCACCGTCCTGGCGACGGTGCTGCGGCTCCTGCACACGCACTTCGCCTCCGAGGCCGACGCGATCGCCGCCTCCGTCCGCGAGCTCAAGCGGCAGAAGAAGGAGCGCGAGACCCCGTCGTACGCCCGCGCGATCGAGCGGAAGACGCGGAGCTTCAACCCGGAGGCCGAGGTCGCGGCGCCGGGCTGGAAGGTGCGGCGGGTCTCGCCGCGCCCGGCGCCGAGCGACGGGGGCGCGCAGTCGCCGCGCGGCCGTGGCCCGGCCAAGGCCCCCGACGCCGACCCGGCGCGGGCCAGCGCCGCCACGGCGGCCGGGGAGGGGGGCGCCGCGCCGGAGGCCCCCGCCGACCCGGGCCCGCAACCTGCGCCCGCGGAGCGCCAGAGCCACCGGCTGCGGGTGCGGGCCGCGGCGGTGGCAACGGTGACGCGGCAGTACAACGGCGTCCTGGACACCCCGAAGCACGGCGCCCGCGAGGGCGGGAAGGGGGACGCCGCGTTCGGGGTCCTGGCCGCCGGCCTCGCCCGGGACCGCGACCGCGGGGCAGACGGGGGCCCCCGGGACGGCCCCGGTGCCGCCCGGCCCCGGCAGCTCAGCATCATCAGCCTGGACAGCGCCGCGGTCCACACGCCGCCGACGGCGGGCCAGCGCCGGGCCAGCGCGGCGGCCGCCGCGCCCCCAGCGGAGACCCCACCGCCGGGGGCCGTGGCGGGCCCTGTGGACCCGCCGGCGGTCGAGCCCGCTGCCGCACCGAAGCTGACGGTGTCGTGGGCGGACACACCGCTGGGGCCGGTCGCGGGTGCGCCGGCTGCCCCGGCGGTTACCTCCACCGGGGCGTCAGTGGCTGCACCGGCTGTCGCAGGTGCCCCGGAGGGTACACCGGCGGTTACTTGTGACCCCCACGGACCCGTGCCCCCCCCGGGCACCCCCCCCGCCGCGGCGGCTGCCGCACCCGCGCCCAAAGCGTCATCGGCGGCGCCGGTCGCGGGTGCCCCGGCCGCCCCGGCGGTCACACCGGCGGTTGCCTCCGCCGGGGCATCGGTGGCCACACCTGCTGGCGCCCCCGCGGCGGCCCCCGTGGGCGCGCGTGCGGCCACACCGGCCCTGAAATTGGCGGTCCGGCCCGTGACACCCGTGGTGTCCTCCGCCAAGGCAGTGGCGGTTGCGGTGGCGTCCCCCGCGGTCGCGCCCGCAATGGCCTCGGCGGCGGCGGCTCCAAAGGCCTTTGCGGCGGCGACGGCGGGCTCGCCGCGCGCGCGACCGGCCGCGGCAAAGGCGGCCGTCGCGACGCGGGGCCACGTTGTGAAGACCGCGGCCGCCGCGCGGGAGGCGCCGCCGGCCACGGCGAGTCCGGTCGTGGGCGCTGCCAAAGCGGTCAAGGCGGCCTCACCCGCGCACGCCCACCCCCACATCGTCGCGCTGGTGAGTGACAAGGCGCCCCCGGCCACGCCGGTGGCCTCCGCGTCACCCCCGAGGGGCACCGAGGGCCCGGGGCCTGCCCTCGCCACGGCCCCAGCGGAGTTTTTGGCCTGCGGACGGGGGGCGGCGGCGCAGGGCCCCGTGTCGGCCCCGGCTGTGGGGCACCCGAAGGTACCGCAGGCCGCTGAGCCGGGTCTGGCGCTTCTGCGCAGTGAAGTGCGATTGGAGGTCTGTCTCTGTCTCTCTGTCTCTGTCTCCCTCCTCCCCTCCCCCCCCCCCTCTCTCTCTGTCCCTCGCGCTCTCTGTCTCACATGGACGCACACACACACACACACACACACACGAGGGAGGGCCGGATCTCCCTGCCTCCCTCCATTTCTCTGTTGTCTCACCGCCACCCCGTCTCTCTCCCCCTCCCTCCCCTCCCCCCCTTCAGGCCTCGGACCGCCCCCTCTCCGCCCTCTCGCCTACCGCCCGCGCCGCCCCCAAGGGCCTTGTGGCGACCTCCGAGCCGCCCCGGCGCTCCGACTCCGACCCGCGGCTGCGACCGCCCGGGGCCCCGTCCCTCCGCGCGGCCGGCTGCTCGACAGCGGTGCCCCGGGCCGCTCCCGGCCCTCCCCCAGCTCTGACCATGACCGGGGCCGGCGTCCGGGCGCCGCACCGCGACGGCGGCGCCGAGCCCAGCCGCCGCCCGGACGGCCACGCAACGCCGCCGGGGTCGCCGCGCCCCCGCTCGACGCCGCCGGGGCCGTCCCGGGAGGCGCTGGGCCCGGCGCATCCCCGCGGCTCCGCGCCCCCGGACCGCCCCGCGACCGCCGCCGGGGACGCCGCCCGCCGGCCGTCCCCCGGGGGCGCGTTCCCGGTGCTGCGGGAGGCCCCCGCGCACCCCGACCCCTCCGGCCCCCCGGACCGCGCTTCGCCGAAGCCACTGGGGCTGCGGCCGGCGTCGTCCCCGCACCGCGGCCCTGCCGACCCGCGGGACCTGCAGCCGCTGGGGACCCACCCCAAGGGCAGCGCGCGGGCCAAGGCCACCGCCCAGGCCCGGCTGGTGCACACGCGCAACGAGGTGCTGGCGGCCACGCTGAGCGTGGCCCGGAAGAAGGCGGGGGTGATGGGCTCAGGGACCGGGCACTTCCTTCCAAGCCCCTGACCGCAGGGCGGGGCTTGATGGGGCGGGGGCCGGATCGTTGGGTTGAAAAGTGGTTGCCAGAAGCGGTTGCTGGTTGTTGGAAAAGCGGTTTTGGGTTGGGGGGGGGGTCTGGCGGTTACCGAACGGTTGGTCGGGCAGACACCCGTCCGGTGGAGGCGGACCGAGGAGGTTGGGGTGGAGAGAACTCTCACAGGCGGGGGGGGGGGGGGTTGGCATGAGGCCATGGTCATGGTTTGTTTGCCTTTGGCGGCGCCTATTGGGGTCTCGCCACTGCTCATTCTGACCCTCTGTGGGCCCAAACGTGTGTTGGTTGTGTCAACGGAGCCCCTGGACGACCTATCCCGTTTGAGAGGGGGGGAGGGGGGGGGGAGAAAGAAGCGCGACCCGACGCAACATGCGAAGGGAAGAACGGGTGACTGTACAGGGACTGTAAAGGAACGACGACCCGACGGAATGTCACACGGGGGGGGGGGGGGAGGTCAGAGGCCAAAAAAAAGTTTGTGTACATTCAGCACAGCCCAACACACCAACTACTGGGCTCCGCGAACGCGGAAACGACACCAGCAGGAGCACCGGCCGCAGTGGCCGACAGAACGCAGCGACCCGACGCAACATGCGAAGGGAAGAACGGGTGACTGTCCGGGGCCCCGTAAAGAAACAACAACCCGACGGACTGTCACACAGGGGGGGGGGGGGGGGGGGGCTGTGGTTCCGCTGTGCCACACCTCCGCCTCAGTCCCACACTGTACTGTACCGATTGCAGTTGATCGAGACGTTGCCTCGGTTCCCACACGATTTGAGGGCCCGTCCCCCGCTCCGTCGAACGGGCCTCTGTGCGAAGGGCGCCTTGGATCGTGGTCGGCCCTTGGCAAGCCCGCGCCGCTGCATGTGGTCCCCACCCCCTCCACGCGCCACAGAGTGCGTGTCGCCCTCGGGTGTGGGGGTATGGGGGCGTGGGGCCCTTCCCGTGCCCAGGGATGTATTGGAAGCCCCCGCCCCCCCTCCAGGGTGCCCAGCCTATGCCCAGCCACTGTCTCCCTAACACCAAGGCTCAACGGCATCTGTAACCGACAGTAAACCGCCCCCAACCGCTTCGACAACCTCCTCCAACCGCCTGCCTAACCGCCTCTGGGGCTGCCTCCTCTCTAACACAGCCCTGCCGTGCCCCCCTTCCACGCACACCACCTGCCCGCCTGGCCTATCTGCCTCTGCAGCCCCATTCCCCCCAAACGGGGCCCGCCATCTCCCCCTCAGTTGGCCTGATCGGGTGCCCCTGCGTGTCGGCTTGGGCCGCCCCAGGGCATGACACTGCGGAGGTGTGTTGCGGCGATCCCCGAACATTCATCTGATCCACCGGCCACGTTGGGCCTCGGGTACTGCAGGTGCCCATGGCCTGGCATTCAGGGAGGGGTATGATGTTCGCGCCGCTCGGGCGGGGGGTACGTGGGGTAGGGGGGGGGGGGGGGGCTAGTGAATCGTGGTATGTCACGATGTATACGAAGTATGAGGAATGGATGCGACCAGTTTGCCATGGGTTTGCAGCAGTTAGTAAGACAGTTGCCGCCCGATGGGGATTGGGTAATTGTGCAGACTGATTTTGTGAATGCCTTTAACCTCCTCGAACGACAGGCCATTTTGTTAGTCACGGCCGATATCTTTCCTTCTTCGTACCCGTGTGTAAAAAGGAATTACTACCAAAGGGGGGGGGGGGGGGTCGGGGGGGGGGGGTCCCACAAAGGGGCCGCTGATTCAAATTTGATTTTCCCTCAGCCAAAGTTTGGGTCACGTTTTTTTTGGGTGGGTGGGTCTCAGAGCCAAAAGAGCGCCCCCCCTCTTACAACCAAAGTGTGGTGTGTGGGGGGTGGAGAAGTGGGACCCTTCCCCCCCCCCCCCCCCCCGCAGGTTATACCCATCCAGGCTGTCATTGGCCACTGGCAGGCATCTGTCTTCTGTGCTGCCGGTGCGTGCTGTGGCACAGCTTTCCACTGGGGGCGGGTCTGAGCCCGCTGCCACAACAATGCCCGCATGCCAGCCATCGGTCATGCAGCCCCCGTCGGTGCCTGTCGGTGAACGTACAGTGCCCCGACGTTGTGTTTGCTGGTGTGTCTGATGGTCCGACTGGTGACGATGGTGCTCCTGAAGTTGGTGGGCCTGTGGCGGTTTCGGATGATTTGGATGGAATCCCCGCTTTTTTCGCTGGCCGTCCGCGCGTGTACAGACATTGGACCGCATTGCAGTTCCGCAGGCTGCGCGGTGCAGCCGGGGGGTGTGGCAGCTGCAGTGAGCACTCCTCGGGTCATCATCCCAGACCAGCCGTTGTACCACTTCAGGGGGGGCATAGGCAGGGGTGTATTTGACTGTCCCCACTGCCACTGTCCCCCTGTTGGCCAGTACCAGCCTCAGTGGCGTTTGTAACTGACAGTAACCGCCTGCAACCGCTTTGGCAACCCCCTGCAACCGCCTGTCTAACCGCCTCTGGGGCCGCCTCTGAGGTCCCTTTTTCTTCCAACGCATCCCTGGGGCTGGGAGTGTCGCATCCGGTTTTATTCATTCATTGCTGCTTCCTGTGCGTTTACCCTCCTTCTGAGCTTTGCCGTCTGGAACAGCGGCAGGTCTGTTCCCATTGCCTTGTTTTACGAAACTGGGCACTTGTCGCTGTGCGTACCTGCGACCAGCCATCATCCGGACCATGTCCCACACGTACCATGTGTGTCCTGTCTATTTCATGTTGTGTCCCCTTGGGACATGGTCCGCGCACAACTCTTGTACATAGGGCCCGGGAAAAGGGGGCGTTCAGGCCCCGAAACCGGGTTCAAGGGCCTAAGGCCCGGGGGAGAGGGATTTTTTGCATTTCTCCTACTCTGTGGCCTGGATGTGCAGTCCAGACCTGCCGCCAGCACCTGCCGGCTCAGAGGTGATCGGATGCAGCAGGGTCCTACTGAGCCACATGCTGGACGCCGCACGTTCCTACTGAGTTCTGGTGGTGCGGGGGGCGGGTATTACTGAGTGGCCTTTCTCAGAGGTGATCAGATGGAGCAGGGTCCTACTGAGCCACAAGCTGGACACCACACGTTCCTACTGAGTTTCGGTGGTGCGGGGGGGGGCGGGTATTACTGAGTGGCCGTTGGTATGGGGCCGCCTGCGACTGAGCACCAGTTGCCCTGCCAAACGCTAGTGGCATGTCTGGTGCAGCCCAGGGGTCCCGGCAGCTGACCCCACGTTGATGCCAATAAACATGAGTTGAAGGTGACCCGTGGTGTGGCGCTTAGACTCACTGAGTTTTTGGATGTGGCTCGCCAACCCCCGAATGCGATGTCGAGTTGTGCCCACCCGGGACGTGGGGACACACTATGACGGTGAAACACAGCGTACCGCCGTGGGGCTGCGGAGCACTCACCGGCGTCCCACCCACAGACCACCCCCTCCGCACTGTTTGTGACCCTTGCACCTCTGGTCTTCTAGTATGGCCCCTAGCGAGCCGTTCATCGGCGGTTGTATCGCACGACGCAGCCTCTGCGGTGCATGCCTCCCTGCCATGCACGCAGTGCGAAATTTTGGATGTCGGCAAATACTCGGACCCTACTTTTGGCCCCTTTTGACAAGTTTTTGGTTCCATACTGGGTTTTTTTTTTTAGCTTCCTATGCATTTTGGATGTGGCACATTTGAATTGTCACCCTTTTTTGCCCATTTTCAACCATTTTTACCCATTTTCCATCCTCCATATTGATCTCTCCCCACTATGGGGACCCCGAGAAGGCAGGGGTGATGTAGCCATATTGATTTCTCCCCACTATGGGGACCCCGAGAAGGCAGGGGTGATGTAGCCCCCTATGAGGGCCGCTTGCACACTGCTGTACTTTATATTGGTCGGAAAACTTTGGGTGAAGACCAACAAGAGTATAACGATGTCCATGGCTTCTATTGTGCAAGGATGGTGCATCTCTTTGCGCGGTTGTGGCAATGGAGGATTGTCCGCAATGTTCAGACACGCTCTGCAACGGAGCTGCATGGCCATGTGCGTATTTTGCTCCACCTTACTCAGTTTTGTATTCGCAGGCAGACTAGGTATCAACCCTATGGACCTTGGCCTCATGTGCTTGAGTCTGTGTGGGCAAAGGAGGAGGCAACCATTGAGGAGGAGGAAAATGATGATGGTTTTTGTTGCCAACTATGTGGCCATCGTCCTGGTGATATATCCGAGTGTGGCACTTGCCACTTGAACATGTGTGCATCTTGCATGCCCCTGCATAGTTGTACCTTACAAGGCTAAGTGGTTTGTTCATGGGGACAGTGGAGTACCAAGTTGAAGGCAGTTTCGTTGTTCTCATGTGGGCTTTGCTGCTTCGCCGTACTACCAGACAGGTGACACTTATTCTTGGGTGAGTCCCCCGGCCTCTGCGTGCGCAGTACGCACGTAGTGCAACACTTGGCCTTAGAAGTTGTGGGACGGATGCCAGAGCACAGGGGTCAGAGGGATGCGGGTTCTCAATCTGACATAATAAATAGGGGGAGACCTGGGCACCCCTGTTCCTATGCGTGATTACCACTGCACGGATTTCCTCGGGGGGGATGGATGGCGGGGCTGGTCTGTGCCCCCCCCCCCCTCCTTTTTTGCAAGTCTGTTCCCCCATGGCGACGATGGAAGCTCCACAAGAAGCGCCCCCCTCCCCCCCGCCCCCCCCCCCCGATTTTTCATTGCAGCATCCACAAAACGATCTGCAATTGTTTGAGGTGCATCCTGACTCACAGACCTTGTCCCTGTTCTCTAATCCTCAGGTGCACACCAACTCAGGCTGCAGAATTGGCGACAGATGCTGGACTCGCTGTTCATCTGATCTGATTTTGGGCGCACCCAACACATTTGACCGGGGGGAGTAACCCCCTCCCAATACAACTTCTGTGTGTTTTCCCTCAAAAGGCGAACAGGGACATACGCTGGGAAGGACCAACCGGCTCGTTCAGCCTTTATGGCAACCCTCTCCCCCCCAAAAATAATATCAAGTGCTTGCTATTATTCTGACACTTAATAATAATGTTGTGCTTGATGGTGACAGGTGTTTCCCTTTGCACAGCCCTCCACAGCCCTCCACAGCCCTCCACAGCCCTCCACATCCCCTCCACAGCCCTCCACAGCCCTCCACAGCCCTCCACAGCGCTCCACAGCCCTCCACAGCCCTCCACAACCCTCCACAACCCTCCTCAGCGCTCCACAGCCCTCCACAGCCCTCCACATCCCCTCCACAGCCCTCCACAGCCCTCCACATCCCTCCACAGCCCTCCACATCCCCTCCACAGCCCTCCACATCCCTCCACAGCCCTCCATAGCCCTCAATGGCGTCACTCCACACCGACCAGCAACTCCCACACGCCAAGCAACCTCGCGGGCAGCATCCATTTCGTCACCAGTTGAATCGGCAACATCAGACTCCTCTCCTTCTCCTTCTTTGTCCGCCTCAAATAAGTGCTCAATGACAACTTGTTCATTGGGCCATGGCAGTTTCTGATGGTCCGAGTGAAATCCCTATGGTTTTCGTTGGCCGTCCGGGTGGAGTGCAGACATTGGCACACCCGGGGACTACTACGCAACCTTTTCTGTTTGCGCCTCAAGGGGCAGACTGTGCACCTCGAGTGTCAAAGCTGTTTGCGCCTCAAGGGGCAGACTGTGCGCCTCGAGTGTCAAAGCCACAACCTACGGCTGCTCCAAGGCAATTGACAATGTCTGCATTCTTGGCCAGGAAATGACTCCTCTTCATGATGCCAAAGAGCTGAGTCATTATGCAGTGCATTGTGTGTTGAGGGCTGAAGGGACGGGGTGCTTGATAGTATTTCCACCGGATAAAATATTGTGTGGCATGTTTGATGTTGTTTTGACGCTTGATGATATAAAGGGGGGGGGGGTTGGGTTGAGCCGGATCCTGACATATTCGGCAAGGCACCCCCCCCCTCCCCGTGTCCTGCCCCACCCCTTGTCCTTCCCCACGGGGGGGGGGGGGGTGAGGGACCGTCTTCCCCGGAGTGGGGCAGGACACGGGGGCGGGGGGTACAAGTACTTTTTTTTTTTGCTCTGTGCCTCCCAGCTATCCGGATGGGGGCTCCCGAGCGTACGAGGATTGTCGTGACGTGTTGTCTGTTGCACTCACTTGTGAGCAGGGATTGTTGTGATGTCGTGGCCCCTGGGCAAAGCAGTCGGGGCGTGTGGTGATGCCCCACGCCCCCCTCTTGCCTCATTCGGGTGTCCCTGATGGGTGCCCTTTCCCAATGGCCATCCACCAAGTGGCCTTGCGGTCGACCTCATCACCCGTTTCCTCTGCATCCGCGCACGATCTGAAGGCAGAGATGCGGGGGTCGGGTGCGCGGGGGTTGGGGCCACGGTCTTGTTGTCCGTGTGGCAACTTGACTCCGCCAACTTCCATCCATAACTTTACCCTTTTGGGGGGCGATGATCGATGTCCTCAGCATGGGCAGCCTTCAACTCCTCTTGGAGGGAGCTATTGGCTTCCCTCAATGAGGTCACCGAAGTCCGGCTCAATTCAGTCACCTCCTTAGAGATGTTCAGCCTAGACTTCCCCAAACCGCCACCACCGCACTCACAATCTCATTGGTGGTTGGGACATCAAGGTCCCCAAAGGCCTGACATGCACCACGGCGGGCAGCCGCCTCAATACCCGCAACATCGACACCAGATGCAGAAACAGATGCAGATGCAGTAGAGCCAGAGGCAGTAGTTGTAGGCTTGGGGGCCTTCCGGGTGGGAGGGGGGGGGGGGTGCAGGGGTGGCAGTCACCTTAGGAGGCTCATCATGAGCACGCTTCAATCCCCTCCCTCCCAACTGGTTCCCCGCCCTTGAGGCTAACTCAGCTTGGAGGGCAGCAACTTGATCAGGAGGGACAGACTCCCCGCCAAAACTTTGGGGCACCATGATGGAGTCGGAAATGCCCCATTTCTCCCCCGTTGTGCCCAAAAAAAAGGTGCACCTTCCCAAAACTCTTGGACCATACTGCCTCCCTAGTAGCGCTAGTTTGCTGAGGGATAAGGAATACTATGGCCATGACTTGACAGTTGGTGGACTCTTCGCAGCAATGCGGAGAGGCTTAACGGTCAATTGAGCCTCCTCTAGTGCATCAAAAATTTTGCACGAGTCCTCGTAATGTGCCTCAAAGTACTTCTGGAGCGTTTGTGGTTCTTGCTTTTGCTCAAGTGTGAGCTTGCCTGGGTCTATAACTTTAGAACCCGTTGATGACAAGATTTCATCAATATATGGGCGTGACTGCGGACAATTCTTTGTCACGTACTGGACCATTTGTTGATAGGCAGCTGGCCCCACCTTGACACCCACGGGAAGAGATTCCATTCGAAAATTCCGAAGGGGGTGCAAAAGGCAGTGAGATGCTTGCTTTCTTCCTCTAGGTGCATCTGGTGGAAGCCGTCTTCCACATCAATGATAGTAAAAATGAAATTGCCTTGCTGGTTGGCAATTTGGTCTTCAATGACAGGCAAGGGGAAATTGTTGCCGTTTAAGCAGGAATTCAGGTGGCGGTAATCAATAACCAAACGCCACTCGTTTTCCCCTAGGTTAGGGACCCCAAACGCTCTAGCCTAACATTGTGGCTGCCCTTTGGCATCTCGAAGCATGCCTCGGTCTTTAAACTTTACAATCTTTTCCCATAACTCCTTTTCACGTTCACCCACTGGCCGTATAGGCTTATTAGCCCTAGGGTTTGCATGCTCAGGCAAAAGCTCCAATTTGAACGTAGAATGTGGGCCTCGGGCGTTCTTTGCTTTTTTGGTAACATCTTGGGTGCTTATGGGTCTAAAGACCGTGGCTTCATATCTGTTCATGAATCACCTCGAAGAGAGGTTGTTAGATCAAGCGCAGGCACATGCGTCGTATACCCCCCCCTTTTTTAGGGTCATTCGCGTAGCATACCCTAAGGCATGATATTTGATGACCAACCCCTGGTGAAATGATTATTTTGCCGAATAAGCAATCCCCCAATGGATTTTTTGATTCTGAGGCCTCTATCCCCTAAAACTAGATAACGCTTTTTTGAGGGGGTGGGGGGGATGGTGGGGGGGGGTCCAAAGTTTTCGCCAAGAAGGCTCCAAGCAATGGGAGACACATTTGTGTCACATCCAGACCCGGTCGAGTGGTAACGCACCTGGCCGCAGAATTTTAGGTCGGCGGTTCGAATCCTGGTCGGTGGACACCGGCCGCGGCGCCGCTGCCGCATTGGCCGCACCGGGGTTCGAACCGCCAACCAAAAAGTCAACGGCCGCGTGCATTACCATTCGACCACTGCCAATCCTGAGACCAGGTGTTCTCCCCACTGCTTGGACCTGTGTCTGCCACTGACAAAAAACCCCAAGTGTGTGTTTTTGTCTGACTGACTGCTGGCCTCTCTAACTGACTGATTGGCTGACTGTCAGCCTCTCTTCGAGGTGCACTGCCGAAGGCAATCGAATTTCTCTTTCAGATCTTCGCAACTAGCCCAGTCTTCATCGGATTGGATTGCCGAACGGACGTACCGTCTATAGATTTGTGGCGGACATTGTTTGGTGGTCTCCGCGGGCCCTACAGTATTCCTATCCTGTCTAGAAGGGTTAATTACCGGGGGGTGGGAATGAATCGCGACTGCCCCCCCCCCCCCCCTTCCCACTCACACTTGGTCCGTGACCCCCTACAGAAACCGGCATGTGCGCAGGGCGGTCAAACCCCGTATCCCTCACCCGATACCAATTTGGCAGTCGACCCTCCGACCCCTTGTGGTACAGGCACGACCCCGTACCATTGGCCCCCTGACCTGGGGAACATGCACGATGCCTGTCCGGAACTTCACATCAGGTGGCTGTGCATAACCCTTTTTATCCCATGTGCATACAGGGTGATCAGGACTTTCTCTTCCTTGGCACAGCATATGACTCAAGCCATCTGTTATGCTGTCTGCTTACTGTTGGTACGTTCCCTAACGGTGGCCAATACGTATCTAGCCTCAGTCACGATTTGGTTTCTGCTGAAGAGACCCGCCCGGCGACTTGTCCTCAGCGGGCACCGCCAACTCTGGCTTCTGCGGGCTACTGTTCTCCTCCTGGCCTGTTAGACTCAGTCCACTGCTGCCTCTTTGAATGTATTGTCTCCACTCCCTATGAATAGGTCACAAGCGCGCCATCGCGCGTGTCATCGCCCCCCCCCCCCCCCTTCATCCCCCTGGAATGTAGGTTTCATACACTGGCACATCCATATGTTCATGCTTTGTTGGGGCTATTGGCTCCCCCGCCAAGGGAACCAGACTGAGAGTCCCCCTGCCATACAGTGTCACGCGGAGTACTCCCACTACCATCCACCCTCGGGTCTTACATCGCAGATCCCTAGGCCGCTTTGGGATATAGCCACCCATTTGATTACCCTGTCCCATGATGTGCACCCCAACCCTCGGTGGCAGGACACGCATGCGGTCGTGTTGTCCCACAATTTGACCTACTATGCCAACCGTGTAATACGACTGGGCAACGATGTTGAAATGAACCCGGGACCCCAACATGCGGCTTGCCCCACTTTGAATGTCGGCGGGCCCCATTTGAGCAGGGCACGGTGGGGGAAATTGCTCCAAGAGGTCATAGCCTCGGAACCGATGATTGTCTGTCTTCAGGAAGTTCGTTTCCGGCAGGGCACCGCACACATGGCATATACGGCCCGTGCATGCCCGCGATATGTGCCCATGTCCTTTCATGACCAGGCACCAGACCAATTTTTTTTCTGATCCATGAACGTGTGCACAAATATTGCCGCCTGTAGCACAACAGAACCCAGCATGCCATTGTGTTGGAAGTCGCGCTTCCGGGTGTCCCTAATTTTTTGGTCGTTAATCAACACAACCCATTCTCGGTGTCCGCGAGAAATGCATTTGATACGTGGTTTACCTCCTTGACCACACCCGCCGTACTTAGTGGCGATTTTAATGACCCCATTTGGCCCAATCCGTCATTGCGCCGACGCGCATGGCATGGTCACCTGCAAAATGCCCTTTTGTACGACCCTTTGTACCGGATCTCTCCCCTCCCCACTGGCCCCACCCACACCCGTGGTGGGAAGCGTTTAGACGCATTTTTGGTCCCAGCCGCTTTGTGGGACATACTGAACCCCACGTCGTATCATGTCTAGGTCTTCCCGTCTGCGGGGGATCATGCAGGCGTCTTTATGTCTTTATGCATACTAACATCACTCTACCTACTGTTGAACCTCCGGATCGCTCCATTCCTAACATTCGCCACTGGGGAGGAAGAGACCTTAAGAAATTTAGAGCACGTTTCACGCGCTGGATGCGTGAATTATCACCTGACCTGCCTTTGCACGAACAATCGTCACGAATTCTGAACGAAATTCAGCAATATGTCACTCTTCGCCAAAAACCCTTGCCACGAGAGGATCCCATACTCCTACGGCTCCAGTCCAAGCTACGGGCCTCCCCGCGAGCCCCGGACGCCCTGAAACAATGGGGGGCGCACATCCATCAGAAGAGACACAACGACGTTTTGCGCCGCTTGCGACGTTTCCGCTAGTCTACGGCTACTGCGACAGGAGTTTTCTTTCATGAACTGTGTGACTGGCTCACACGTCCCTTTGAACGATCTGCTGTGTCCCCCGACCCCCAGTCTGCACTGGACAAGCTGCCGAACTTTGCGGGAAACCCGGAATGGGACCCGGCGGCGGCGTTAGCCCTGCTGGCCAAAACTTTCCATGAATCCCCGCAAATATGCGTAGACCCCCCGACGTGGCACGAGTTTTTACAGTCAGTCAAAGTTCCAAAGCAACGGTCGGCATGCATGGACCGTGTTCCCCCGCACCTTATCTCCTACCTACCAGCGACGTCACAATGGATTCTCTACCAGCGCGTTAAAGTAGTATGGGAGTTGGGAATCCTGCCCGCGTCGTGGACGGACACGAGGATCTCACTCCTATATAAGAAAGGAGATGCGGGCGATGCTGGCAATTACCGCCCCATCGCGGTGTCCACCCGCATGTACCAAGTCCTGTGCAAGTTAATGTTGCTGCGCCTGAAGACACTGCTGACGAGCGTGCTGTCTCCATGCCAAGGGGGAGGAAGCAAAGGATACACCACAATCACCCAGGCCATGACCCTTTGGTCAAGTGTCCTCCAGTGCGACGGGGAGCCATACGTGGTTTTCCTCGACATCGCCAAAGCCTACCTGAGCACGCCACATGCTCTACTGTGGGAGACCATGTACACTTTGGGTGTCCCGGCATCGATGGTGTCACTCCTTCGTCGGGCATACGGGCAAACCTGATGTTTCCTCCGAGCTGGGGGGAGGCAGCACTCCTACTGTCAACAGCGGGGGGTCAAGGAGGGATGTCCCCTCTCCCCGCTGTTGTTTTGTGTAGTATACGAAAATTTTCACCGGACCCTCAGCAAGGAGTTCCCACATGTGAGATTCTTTGTGTACATGGATGATGTGGCGTTCATTGCGCCGGACTCCGAAACCACGCATCTTGTGCTGCACAGGGTCAGCGAACTCCGCCGAATCCTCGGTTTTCGAGTGAACTCAGGTAAGACCGAAATATACCGCTGGACTCCGCGTCACGTCACTGAGTCCTTTATGTGGGACGGTGTGTCCAACAAAGTTCGCCCCCCCATTCTGCAGTATTTGGGGCCCATTTTGGCCCACCCCCAGTGGGCCCACAAGGCCCGGGCGGACTACGTTGCACTGGTCCAGTCAGACCTGGCTCAGTATGCCTCGGTCCCCATGAATGGGTGGGAGAGGGCATAGTTGGTGAATTGAGTCCTTATGCCGCGCTGGATGCATCGCTTGATCCTGCTACCATCGGACAAGATGTTTCATCGCATTGATTCCATGGTGTCGGATTTCGTCCGCCAGCCCAAGGGTATGGAGACGTTCCGCAACCACCACCTCCTGGGGACTCCAGTGAGAGATGGAGGTCTTGGACTACGATACATCTACTGGGCATACCACGGGCGTTTCATTACCAGCATGCAACACACACTCCGGACTCACCCAGACCTTTTTCCCTTTCCTTTGGACAAAGGTTTCCCTCGCACTCAGATCCCCCTCCTGGCCTATGTCTCACTGCTCCAGTCACTCGGGGCCATCCCCGGGATATCTCTCCAACCCGTGAAGCGACGTCCCTGCGGACCAGAGCTTTTTGATAGCGAGGACACAGAGGACGGTCGGCTGTTGGCTGCCCAGCAGCCTACAGTGGGACAACATGACATTGCCATGAAATACTGTTCCCCATCCCCTGTGTGGCACATTCAGGAACACGGAGACACCCTGCCTGGGTTCACGAGGACGGAGGTATGCGGTTATGAGGTATACACCAATGGGCGACCCCCGGTGGGCAATTCGTGGCACAGTGACGGGAGCAAGCTGGTGGTGACGCCAGATTGTCAGGGATCACCACAGGGATCCAAGGCAGGAATGGCACTAACATGTGGCCCTTTCCAGTGCATTGCCAGGGTCCACAGACCCCAGACTTCATATCGCGCCGAGCTAATGGGACTGTGCGTGGCTGCTCACCTGGCGGCCCCGGGTCCACCATCACCTTGGACAATCAGGCAGTGGTGGATCATGGCCCTATGGAACCCCACCGAGAGGCCTCCGATATGGACCTCCGCTGGCGGGTGTCGGCCACCCTGCACGGGAAGAACATTCGGGTCCGCTTGATCCCAGGGCACCGGAAAACTTCATCTGCCCGTGATGCCCAGGAATTGGACGACATCAAACGTAACAATGAAGTGGACCGTCTCGCCAAACTGGCAACATCCCTCCCTTTGCCTCTCCACAACCCCACAGGTCCGTCCAGTATATCCGTGGGGGGGACTGAGGCTCCGACCCCGGCGAGTAAATGGATTGCTGCCCCGCGCCCGTATCAGACGTCCCGGGGTCTACATTGGGCAACCTGGCTCCCTCTGCGGGCGCTACGCCGACACGTGTGGTTTCAGTGGATGTGGGGTAACGTGCGGTGGGCGGGTTGTCCCCCCCCCCTGGGGAGCAGACGTGGTATGCGCCACACGCATAAACACGCAATGATTTGTTGAGTTGCCAGACAGACGGAGCACATGCTGAACTTGTGAGACGCCTTTGCGCCAACCAAGGCGCCATTGTCTCCTAAGGATGGAGTTTGACACGACCTCACGACCTGCAGGGCAAGGGTTAGAGACTAACCGGCATTGTGGGTGGGTGGTGGGTGCGAGCTGACCTCGATGTCCAGAGGAACAGTGCCAATGCACAGCCAGCAGCCACCTGGTGTGGTACAGAACTGGTCTACGCTGCAGTGCAGCAAGCAAAACACTGAACAATGTGGTTATGACCATGCGCCTGTGACACGGGGGCGTATGCGAGCCCAGTTTCCGTTGCCTCATGGCCCTTGGGAAAAAACCAAAGTCCTCTGCCCCCTGTGTTCTCAGTGGCATCGAGGTACTCCGCACGCACGACTTGTGCATTGCAGTGCATGGTCCCCGGTTTTCCTTCGGGAATGGGTCCGCACGTGGGGTCCTTCGGAGGACATGGCACAGCGGTGGCTTGACCAGGCCTTGCCGGAAGATCTAGACCACATTTCCAAATTGCGTATTCTCCAGTCTTTCATCGACATTGTACCGCGGGAACGGCTACGCGAGCTCCGGTACCGCGTGGCATGGCATCAATATCATATGATGCATGCCACAACCCTCCTACGCCAGTCCCTACCCATGCGCCCACGCATTGACGGGACTCGCTCGAATGTTGACAGCCGCAGCACGCCGATATGGTACACCAAGCTCCGTCGCCGGGTTGTCTTTCTGAACCCCGACGATGCCATGCTGCGGGCATAGGTACACTACAAACCGCGGGAGCGGGGGCGCAACCAACGCGGCCCCAGGCGGCCGCGGTCATCCCCTGACGCTCGTGCATCACACTTTTTGCAGCAGTCTCACTTTTACAACACGGTCTGTACGCTCCTCCGTCTCCTCTCTTCTCTGAGTCCGCCTCTTCAGGCCAGGGTCCACGACTATGTGTCTCGCCCGCTCACCTCCTCCAATCCAGGCCCCCACCGACCCCCCCGTGACTCTTCCGGGTCTCCTGGAGGAGGTTTTCCTCATGAGGTCTCTGGCTCGGTTACACACCCTATGGAGAGACATGCGCCGTGACCTACAGGCACACCGCAGATCCCATACACTTTTCCTTCATATGGCCTGCAAGGCCACCGTCTGGTTGCGCGCGATGGTCTCGGCATGGAGGGCCCCGCTATTGTCAGCCCGGTACCTGTTCCGCACGTCTTGGTTTCAGGGTGCCATGCATGCCAAGGTGAATGTGGCTCGTGCCCTGCTTGCATACCATACTTACACCCTCTCCTACCTTCCTACGCTCACGCTGATTACCACCCTCTTGGGGCCGTACCAGAGCCAGACATGCACCATCGGAGGTGCCACTCTGCACCATGCATCCATGTCCCATCAGAAATATATGACATGGGCCTCCATGATGATACACCGCATTCGGGCCCACGAGCAGTGGCTCCACACTTGCATGACGGAGGTTGAGCGCTTGTACAGGGCAACCTTCTCCGTCACGTCCCGGTCTATCCGAGCTTCGTATGTAGAATTGATTCACTCCCGCCATAGGGCGGCGTACGAATCAGCAAGTGCCCTGAAGCGACTGATACACTCCCACTACGTCGGCCTCAGTACTGGGCGTCTCTTGGCGCGTCAGTGGGCCCACTGGGTCACCGTCACTGAACACTGGGAGGAGGTAGCTTGGCGCGAGAAGGGTCAGTATCTGGAGAGCGAGTTAGCGGCCCTGCGCGTTCTACAGTTGAAGCGCCGGCGCCCGTTGTCCCCCGATACCCGAGTCTGCAAGCGGCGGTGCCTACAATCCCCCATCCCGACTGCTGTCCAACTTACAGGGTTGCCCAACAGAGAGGGCGCTGACCTCCCTTTCACCCAACTCACTGGGTCCCCCATTCGGGAGATAAGCTTCTGAGGCTGCCTCAGTACCCGACTCTGCAGTATGGACCCGCCTGAGTGGTTTAGCCTGCTTCACTTTCCACCCCGGTGTATGAGTCTTTCGATTCTGCACTAGGGGCCCCCTGTATGGCCTGATTGTTAGCTCCTGATGGTTAGTTGCTCTTTGGTTTTGATGCAGTCGTAACTTCGCATTTTTTCTAGGTGTTGACCCTCTGTGGTCGTGGCAGGCCCCACCACCTGCATGGAGTGTACAGTACATACAGGTCCTGCGCCACCATTGGGCTCTCCCTCTGTGGAGAACTGCCTCACCCGCATCCAACCCAGTGGCTAAGCTGACTTTGCTGTACATACGTCTAGGCCACTGTTGCCTAAGCACACTCAGGGCCGTCCTTAAGGGACGAGTTTTTTTTTTTGTTAAGGACTGCCCTTAAGGACAGCCCCTAGAGGCCTTTTTGCCCCGACCCAACGTGGGCCATGTCTACCCCCCCTTTTTGGGAATCGCCGAGAAAGCAGGAGTTGCACAGCAAATCCGCCCTCTTTTGGGCACCACTTCTGATTCTGCCCCCCGCTGTGAAGCGGTGGGGATCCCCGAGACGGCAGGGGTGACGTTGCCACTTTGCCCACAAGTGCGGCACTTCTGATTTTGCCCCCCGCTCTGAAGCGGTCGGGATCCCCGAGACGGCAGGGGTGACTTAGCCAGTTTGCCCACAAGTGGGCCACTTCTGATTTTGCCCCCCGCTCTGCAGCGGTGGGGATCCCCGAGACGGTAGGGGTGACGTAGCCACTTTGCGCACTTGTGGGCCACTTCTGAATCCCCCCCCCCCCGCCCTGCAACGCTGGGGATCCCCGAAACAGCAGGGGTGACGTAGCCATTTCGCCGACAAGTGGGCCACTTTTGATTCCCCCCCCCCGCTCTGAAGCGGTGGGGATCCCCGAGACGGCAGAGGTGACGTAGCCACTTTGTCCACAAGTGGGCCACTTCTGATATTTCCTCCCCCCCCCCCCCCGCTCTGCGGCAGTGGGGATCCCCGAGACGGCAGGGGTGACGTAGCCACTTTGCCCAGTTGGGGGCCGTTTCTGAACCCCCCCCCCCCCCGCTCTGCAGCGGTGGGGATCCCCGAGACGGCCGGGGTGACGTAGCCGTTTCGCCGACAAGTGGGCCACTTCTGATTCCCCCCCCCCCTTTATGCGAGAGAGAGAGAGAGAGAGAGAGAGAGAGAGAGAGAGAGAGAGTGGGACGCAGTGGGAAAGGAACGGAGAAGAGAGAGAGAGGAGAGAAAGAGAGGGAGAGAGTGGGAGAGCGATCCACAGAGCAAGAGTCGGGGGCTAACCGGCGCAAAGGGAGGGTGGTGGGTTCGAGCTGACCAGGGTGTATGGGACGCCAAGGCAGCAAAGAGCAGTTTCATGGTGAAATAACAGGGCGCCATTGCGCCCCTGGAGCACAGGCACGACACGTCGTTACGTGTTGGAAAGCCGAAGCATGGCAAGGGCCGCGAGAATGCGGCCCATGAGAGGGCGTTGGATGCGAGTTGACATGTAAATGTGGGCGGCTTGTGCACGCATGGTGTGGTGCTGAAAAGGTAAGCGCCACACACAGTACAGCAAAGAACTGTTGAGGTGTCCGGCAGCCGGAGTTTTTGTTGAAATGTTGAGACGCCTTTGCGTCACCAAAGGCGCCATTGCGCCCCCGAGGTTCGGGTATGACACGTCCTCACGTGCCAGAGAGCAAGTGCTTGACAGGGGCACGACGTGCAGGGCAAGGGTTAGAGACTAACCGGCACTCTGGGAGGGTGGTGGGTGCGAGCTTACCTCCGTGTCCAGAGGACCCAAGCCAAAGTACAGTCAGCAACCACCTGGTGTGGTACAGAACTCACAGTGCTTGTCACCGTTGGTTTACCTCTACCTCTTCTACTTTCAGGCAGTGTGTTTTTACTTTCTGTTTTTTGTGCCATGAACCTTTTCACGCCCAACAAGTCAACCAGCCCCCCGAAGGATTCGGACAATCGCGGTGTAGAGCCGTCGGTTGGGCCGTCCCCTTCTTCGCAGGCGAATCCCGACCTGGAGGCCTTGGTCCGGCAAAGGGCAGCAGAGTTGGAGGGCCTTCGGAGAAGCCTCGAGAAGGAGAAGCTGGCCTCGCCCAAGACGCCACGGCTCACCGCGGAGGCCTTGGCGGAGTTCCGTGGCCGTGAGCGACTGGCCGGGTGGATGAAGCAAACCGCAGAGTCCCTGGAGCAGTACGTGCAGCAGGTACCCAGAGCGGACATGGAAGGCAACGAGGACCAAACACCCGGGGAGGTCCTGGCAAACCGTGTCTGGGACACCCTGTGGGACAGCCACAAGGCGTATGAAGGACGACAGCGAGCCCGCGAAGATGCCGAATCCGCCGAAGGCCGGCAGCTGGATGCCCTCCAGTGGTCTCAGGCCTCCGCCCACCCGGCGGATTCGTTTCGGTGGCGAGGGGTTCAGTTCGTGCGTGAGGGAAGAGTCCTCAAATGGGTTAATGCCTCGGGACGGAAAGTCCTTGTGTCCGCCCCGGCGCCGGGGGAATGCCGCCGTTGCAAGGCCCACAGCCCTGAGACCGCTGCCCCTAAGCACTGGCACTTTTAGTGCCCACACTGGGCCTGACTGGACGACCCTGCTAGGGGTGGGGAGGGAGGTCGGCGGGCGGCCTTCTGCTCGCGGGCGGTGCCAGCGGCGGTTGCCCCGGAGGTTGCGTCCGGGTTTGTTGCCAGCTTTGCAGGCCTGGCGTCCGCTTGGGAGCGGCTGGCGAAGTCGGACGAGCGGGCCTACCCACGGGTGGCAGCCATGCATTCTTTGAAGCAGCGCACAAGGCAGCGGTATGGGTCGGCTATTCACCAATTGGCGGAGTTCGAAGCATGCATCCCGACCAGGCCCCTGCCGGAAGTCCTCTCCCTCTGCATGGCGGAGCGTGCAGCCGACGGCCACTCTGCATCCGGGCTGCGCGGACTGGCGTCTGCCGTCCGCGCAGCGGAGGATTTGGCTTTGGTCCCCCGGGTTGTGGCGGCCCTCCACTGGCGCATTGCCAAGTCGGGGCGAGGCCCCGGCCCACAGGCGTACGTGTCGCCTCGAACCCTCGTGCACATCTGGAATGCGGCCACCGCGCCGGACGACAGGGCGGTCGCGGCGCTGGCGGCCCTGTCGTGGACAATGTGGCTCCGGGTTGGAGAGGCCGCCTCCATGAGGTACTGTGACCTCAACCGTAAGGAGGGGCTCTGGTTCTACAGCACCAAGGTTGGGGAGCCCGGATGGGTCTGTCGACCAGCCGCGGCTTATGCAAGGCCCTGGATGGAGTTCCTCCGGGTCTACTGCCAAGCTAAGGGAAAGCGGCCTGACGAGCCCGTTTTCGAGGTGGGGGGGGGGGGCCTTCCTCGAGGACGCCATCAGCCGCCTGCTCCGCAACACCAAGTGGGCTGATGCTCGCTGGCATGCTCTCAGGAGGGGAGGTTCTGCGGCATGCTGGGTACGCAAGCCCGCCGCCCAGTACTTCCTCTTCTGGGGATGGTGCGCTGGTTTGCGTACAGCCATTGGTTACGCCCTAGGGTTTAGAGATCCGGAGGTTGTGGGCGACTTGGTGCTGCCGCATGTTGGCGAGGCTGTGGGCCTGGGCCCACACCGCACGGTTCTACCTGCGGCTTTATGGGGTTTGGCTATGTACGACCTCTCGCGGTTTGCGGAGCCTCCAATGGAACCGCCGCACCCGAGCCCACCGCCTCTTCTTGGGCATGCTGGCGGTAGTCTGGTGGAGGACGTCAGGAAGAGCAATGCATCGCCGCCGCTACAGTTGACGGCCCCCAGCCGTGCCCATCCCCGGCCGTCCCGGGACCTCCATCGGAGCCACGACCAACTTCCCCTTCCCCGCCCTGCACCCAGTCGGCTTCTCTTGGGCTACCCCCTGAAGTCATCATCCTGTCCGATTCTGACTCAGATGAGGATGTTGGGGATGGGTCGGGAGTTCGTAGGGTTAAGGAGTGTGTGCCAAACATGGGGACTGTCACTGCTCCGGCAGATGCCTTGAGGGTTGGCGCGCCCGGCCCTTGGGGGGTGGGGTCCCGTAAGCGACCCCGGGAACCGGGGTCACGGCGGCAGCAGTACGCACCCCCCCCCCCCTGTCCGACAGTACCGTGTGCCTTCCCCGTCCCGGGTGGGTGGCCCCGATGCGGTTGCCCCGACAGTTAGGCAGTAGCGCCTTGTGCCCAAGAGGCGGATTCCCGAAGTTACGGAGTGTCCGCCCCGTAAGCGACCCGCGGTTGGTCAGGGTGTTGCCCCCAATCGTGGGGTTTTCCGCCGCCACGGGTGGGAGTGGGGGGGGGGGGGGCTTTGGCGCCCGGTCTTCGTGATGTGCCCAGGCCACCCACGGGGTCCGCGGAGGGGGCGGGGTCGTCTGCGCATGAGCGTTTGGGCGCCGTGGCTGTCGGCTGCGAGGCGTCTAACGCCGCGCCCTCCGCCCCCCCCCGGGCCTCGGGTGGTGGTAGGGCTAGACTATGGGCGGTGCGCAAGTTGATCGAAGGTGGTGGGCGATGGTCTTGGCGGTGGCGGTTGGCAGTGGCCGGGGAACAGCCATCGGAGCAAGCGGTGGATGTGGGGCACCCCCCGAGGGGGTTGGGTACTTCGTATGCCTGGCGGCCGCCAGGGGAGACATCCGCGACAGTGGAGGAGTTGCGGACGCATGGGACGGTGGTCTTGGCGCGAGCAGAGGGTGTGAGTGTGGGGGGGGGGGTCAGTGGAGGGCTCCCCCCTTGGCCTACCTGAACCGGATTTCCCTAGGGACGGCGGCGATACGCCGGTTGTCCCGCAGTTCCTGATGGCACTGCCCCTGTACGCACGGGTGCTCGCCCTGTTTGCGGGGTCTGCGTGCTGGCTACAGCGCAAGCTGTCAGCACCGGGGCCTTTACTTATGCAGCGGATTGAGTTGTTTGTAGATAGGATTTTTCTGGTGGCGGAGGACTTCGCCCTGGTTTCCGCACTGGATGTGATTTGTCTGCCACTGTGCGAGTTTGCTGAAGCGGCATGGGAGGCACTGCTTCACTTGAATACGTCGCCCAAGCCGTCGCTCGCGGCGGCAGTCCCAGAAGTGGTCCAGCGCGGGCTGGGGGCCGTGGGGTCATACCCAATCCCGGATGGTTTGTGGAGGGAGGTTGTCCCGGCCGACTTTTTGGAAGCTGCGGAGGGTTACGACGTTGAGCAAGATCTCCAGGGCGGAGCGGGTCGGGTGTCGGGTTGGTCGGTCAGTTCTTTTCCGCTGTCGAGCATCTAGGCATTTTCAGGGAGCTCCCTGGCGGTACTGCGCCGTCGGTTTTTCCATTCATTATCCGTAAGTCATCCCGTAAGGTCAGCCTTATACTGTCTTGTGTGGGGTTAAATGAGGAGTCCCCGGATCCCCCCCATTTTGCCTTGCCCTCCTGGGAGGGCATTTGCCGACTGTTAAACCAGACACCGCCCGATCAGCAGCTATATGCCACGCATATAGACCTGACCAACACCTTCTGGAGTTTTATCCTGCCGCAAGGCGTAGACAGGGCTTTCCGGGCTAGGGTGCGGCCGGGGGGACCGTTGGTAGGGGCGACGCGATTACCTTTTGGCTGGAAGTTTTCACCATACCCGTGCCAGCGGATCCTGGGGGATTTGTTGCGAAGGCTCATCCCCCAGGATGGGGAGTTGCTGCATTACTTGGACGACTTCGTCCTGGTCTCGACCGATCGTCCCCTGTTGCACGGCACCACCCAAGAGTGTGTGCGTTTGTTGGTTGAGAATCGGTTTATCGTTTCGGATAAGTCCACTTTGGAGCCGGTGCAACATCTGTTTGTGCTGGGAAAATTTTTGGACTTGCAGCGCCGTATGATTTACAGCCACAGACGCGCGTGGTTGCGGATTTTGGCAGCGTGGTTACGGTTGGCACTGTCCCCCATGCCTAGGCCCAAGCTAATGGAGAAACTGCTGGGCTTCATCCAATGGCACATCCGGCCGCGGTTAACCTCCGCGCCCTTGCTAGCGGGCGCGTATTGTTGGGTCCGGTGGGGGGACCATGATAGGAACGTGCCTGTAAAGATCCTGCATGCGTTGGCCTCTGCCTTGTGCTTGTGTGCTGAACCTTATAGGGCCTTGCCATGGGAGAGGGCGCGGCAGTTTATTTCGCTTTCCCGCTCTCCTGTATCTGAGCTTTTTCAACGCCTGGGGCCATGGTGCTGGTGCGTGGACGCGGCGTGGGACCTATTTTCGTATAGGGTGGGGGGGTTTTTCGCCGCAAGTGGGAGCCCGATCTTGGGTGGTGCCCGTGGCACGTCATACACAGCAGACAACGGAGCTGGCAGGGTTGTGCTGGGGTGTGCGGGTGGCCTTGCGTTTGCGATGGGATTGTTTGCTATTGGTGACAGACAGTGAGGTGGCGTCTGCTCAGCTTGTTCAGCTGAAGGCGTCCACGTGGTTAAAAATCCAGCATGCAATGTTGCGTTCGGTGTCACGCCGGTTATGTGCTTCCAGGCTACAGGTTTATGTCGTATGGTGCCCGTCCCATTTGCAACCCGGTGATCCACTGAGTAGGGTTCAGTCCGATTTTCACGGCCGCCTTGCTCGGGCGGAAGTAGCATCCCAGTGTCGGTGGGGAGAACTGCTGCGCTCGTTGCGCCAGTGCAGGTTCGTGGGCGCCGTGGTGCTGTAGTTTTATGACGAGTGAGCTCTGCCCCTGTGCTGTGTGCTGTAGCGTTTTTATACGGGTATGCCTCAGCGTAACCGGCGCCACCGGCGCCCGCGCCGCCACCGGGCAGGCGTGCGACATCGCCGCTCAGCTGAAGCGGTGTGGAGGCGGCGCCTGCGGGCACAGCGGCAGGCGCAGTACGTGCTGGCCCGCCGTCTGGCGCGTGGGTCTGTTCGCAGGGTGTGGCTGGGGACCCGGGCACGCCTCATCTTCGACCGGCCCTGCGCACTCGCGGAGGCGCCGGACTTGCTGCGCGACGCCGTGGCGGACTTGGAGTCCCGGCTTGGTGGGACAACGCACCCGATGTTCACTGCCGCGGGGAGTCCCGAGGTCAAGGACGCGGCAGGCCGGCACTTGTGCCGCCACAGATGGCGGATAAGGCTGGGAGGGCGCGAATTGGCCCTGTCCCTTTCTGCACATAAACAGATGGGCGGTAACCGCCCTTATTTGTGGATCCAGGCTAGCCTGTTGTTGGTGCGCCGGGTGGCATATATGTTTAAGGCCTTAGATTGAGGGAGGTCCACCGGTGGCGCGGGGTGCCGTGGCTGTCCGCTGCGCGGCGCCTTGCGGCACGTGGGTGAGCTATGGGGCTGTACAGTACGGTGGTGGGGGTACGGCGAGGTGTGCCTGCGCCGGTATTCAGTGGGGACCGAGTTTCGGTTATGCGATGGTCGGGGGGGTTCAGTGTTGTTTCTTGATGATCAGGGTATCACCCGCCCCACGACAGCCTGAGCCCTGACAGTGGTGTTGTTTTCACGTGTATCCCCTCGCGCGGATCCTGTCCACCCAACCCCTCCCACCCGGGGAGCATTTCTGCGTGCAATGTCGTGGTGCTGGCGCTTTTACCGGGGAAAGGTAAACCACGAGATGTCTGTCTGCCAGAATTGCTTTTTGCTTGTTGCCTGTGGTAAACTCACGGTGCTTGTGACCTTTGGTTTACCACTACCTCTTCCCCTTTCAGGCAGTGTGTTTTTACTTTCTGCCCACCCACCCACCCACTTGTGGTGGAGGGCGGGCTGGTCGTGTCCCAACCTTGGTGGTGCCCCTGCGCCAGAGTTGGAGGGCTGTCACCCAGCAGCCGTGTGCCGAAGAGCTGAGTGATTATGGTGGCCTTTGGCTTGCCTTACTCGTGGCAGCAGCCGTGCGCTTCACATCCGTGCCCAGCATCGGCGGAAAGGAAGGGTCCAAGCCAGACGGCGGGTTTGGTAGGTCGCGCGCCGGACACGGCGTATGTTGTGTATCACATGAGTTACTGCCACGAGATGTCTGTCTGCCATAATTGCTTTTTGCTTGTTGCCTGTGGTAAATTGGTCTGCGCTGCAGTGCAGCAAGAAACACACCGAAACAGGTGGTTATGACCATGCGCCTGTGACACGGGGGCGTATGCGAGCCCAGTCTCCGTTGCCTCATGGCCCCCGCTCTGCAGCGGTGGGGATCCCCGAGACGGCACGGGTGACGTAGCCATTTTGCCCACTTGTGGGCCACTTCTGATTGTGCCCCCCGCTCTGCCGGTGGGGATCCCCGAGACGGCAGGGGTGACGTAGCCACTTTGCCCACAAGTGGGCCACTTCTGATTTTGCCCCCCGCTCTGAAGCGGTGGGGATCCCCGAGACGGCAGGGGTGACGTAGCCACTTTGCCCACTTGTGGGCCACTTCTGATTTGCCCCCCCCGCTCTGCAGCGGTGGGGATTCCCGAGACGGCAGGGGTGACGTAGCCAATTTGCCCACAAGTGGGCCACTTCTGATTTCCCCCCCCGCTCTGCAGCGGTGGGGATTCCCGAGACGGCAGGGGTGACGTAGCCATTTTGCCTACAACTGGGCCACTTCTGATCCCCCCCCCCCCCGCTCTGCGGCAGTGGGGATCCCCGAGACGGCAGGGGTGACGTAGCCACTTTGCCCAGCTTTGGGCCACTTCTGATCCCCCCCCCCCCCCCCCCGCTCTGAAGCGGTGGGGATCCCCGAGACGGCCGGGGTGACGTAGCCATTTCGCCCACAAGTGGGCCACTTCTGATTCCCCCCCCCGCCCTGCTCTGAAGCGGTTGGGATCCCCGAGACGGCAGGGGTGACATAGCCACTTTGCCCACAAGTGGGCCACTTCCGATTGTGCCCCCCGCTCTGCCGGTGGGAATCCCCGACACGGCAGGGGTGACGTAGCCATTTTGCCCACAAGTGGGCCACTTCTGATTCCCCCCCCCGCTCTGAAGCGGTGGGGATCCCCGAGACGGCAGGGGTGACGTAGCCACTTTGCCCACAAGTGCCCCACTTCTGATCCCCCCCCCCCCCCCCCGCTCTGCAGCGGTGGGGATCCCCGAGACGGCAGGGGTGACATAGCCATTTTGCCCACAAGTGGGGCCCTTCTGATTGTGCCCCCCGCTCTGCAGCGGTGGGGATCCCAGGGGTGACATAGCCACTTTGCCCAGCTGTGGGCCACTTCTGATCCCCCCCCCCCCCCGCTCTGAAGCCCTGGGGATCCCCGAGAAGGCCGGGCCGACGTAGCCATTTCGCCCACAAGTGGGCCACTTCTGATTCCCCCCCCCCCCCTGCTCTGAAGCGGTTGGGATCCCCGAGACGGCAGGGGTGACGTAGCCACTTTGCCCACTTGTGGGCCACTTCTGATTGTGCCCCCCGCTCTGCTGGTGGGGATCCCCGAGACGGCAGGGGTGACGTAGCCACTTTGCCGACAAGTGGGCCACTTCTGATTTCCCCGCCCGCTCTGTAGCGGTGGGATGCCGGAGACGGCAAGGGTGACATAGCCATTTTGCCCATTTGTGGGCCACTTCTGATTTTGCCCCCCGCTCTGCAGCGGTGGGGATCCCCGAGACGGCAGGGGTGACATAGCCATTTTGCCCACAAGTGGGCCCCTCTGATTGTGCCCCCCGCTTTGCAGCGGTGGGGATCCCGGGGGTGACATAGCCACTTTGCCCACTTGTCGGCCACTTCTGACCCCCCCCCCCCCCGCTCTGCAGCGGTGGGGATCCCCGAGACGGCAGGGGTGACGTAGCCACTTTGCCCACTTGTGGGCCACTTCTGATCCCCCCCCCCCCCGCTCTTTGTGAGTGTCTATTTTTTTTCGGTGTCTTTTTGTCCATGCTTCCCCGGGCCGCTGGGCCTTGACAAACTGCCGCCGACGTCACCCCCTTGTCCCCTGACCGCATGAGTGTCCCGGACACCCAGGCTCGTCTGGCCACGCCAGGCGACGAGGTCATCGTTCCTGCCGACGCCGGTCAATTGGCGTGTTTGGCAGCCATCGTTGACGCAGATTCCATCATTCAGGACAAAGTGGTGCTGAAGAGTGGAGTTCCAGAGGCTGCCTCCCTGTCATACGACGTCTTCAAGGACTGCGACTCGTCTGAAAAGCTTGCTGCCGTCCTTTACGGCAGTCGCCCCAACGTAGTGCTCGTTGGGGAAATGACTGAATATGACAAAATCCAAAATGCAATTAAGAGACTGCTTGCTAATTTGCCCGTGCTGGGCCGCTTTGTTGCTATCTTGCTTGAACCTCTCGGCGATGATGATGACAGGCCATCATTTCTCAATCGGGCGCTCGCCCTCAACTCAAACTTGCCATTCGGTTGCGATAAGCTACAAATGGCGGACAGGTCCCTCATGCACATACGCACACATGATCGATTTGATGTCTGGATTGCAAGCAGCACAAGGGATTCCAGGAACCTATCCCCGCCCCCAACGTACAAGGTCCTGCGGCTTATGACACCTGGGGCAGAAGTTGACAAGGTGGTGTTCCACGAGCCAGATGTGCGGGATAACCAGTACGCCGTGCAGGTCCACAATGACCTAATCAACGGGCTGCTGGGGTCTATTGGTTTGAACTCTGATGAAGTCCATCTCCTTCCCACGGAACCCGAAGCTGTTCTTCACGGAGCTAAATGAGGAGCAGGTGAATACCGTGGTATCACAGTTCGGGTCCAAGCCAAGGTTCCAGATCCAGCCAGTGGAATGGTATCGAGGGGCCAACTTGACCAACATGTCTGCTGTCTATGAGGTACGGATAAAGAAGACACACAAGGAAACATGGTCTCCCATGCTGTATGCCTCAGTTCTCGCAATGTTTTGGACAATCCCGGGCGTCTTGCAGGCGCAGTCGCCTGTGAAAATCCACGTGCTGGGACCCAGTAAACTGCTACTGGGTCTCACAGAAACTAGGCACTCGCTGTTGAAGACAAGGTACCGTGAACTGGTGGCTGCCATCGGGGCCGTCTTCAAGGACCTGAGGACAGGACAGTTCCTCGACAGGGACATCATCTCCAAGCCCACAATTCCCTCGACATGGAAGAAGGAACTGGTAGGCACCGTGTACATCCTGGATGTGGCACCGTGGTGGTATCTCTCGGATCTGACCGAGGCCCTTGCTCCTTCGGTTCACTGCCGGTACATCGCGGACCGCGTCAGGTGGAGTGTTGGGGAGATGCGCACAGCTACATGGCGATTGACCGGGGAAAGTGTGACGCAGCTGATTAGAAAAGTCTACTTGTCGGACTCTGGGATGCCTCCGATGTTTGTGATCTCCGAGGCGGAATGTGAGGCGCGGAAAAGGCGTATCATAGATAGGCCCAGAAACACAGATGATGCAAAGACACGCAGGCAAGGCCTAATCACGGCGGGTGAAATAGCCAATGCCATGGAGTTGGATGACCAAGTCGACAAGGTCATCAGCTCCCTCAAACGCAAGCGGGACTTGAAGGAAGATGAGGCTTCGTCGTCCAATGGAGCAGCGCGATGACGTCGGCATCAAGCATCCCTCTGAGCAGCACGCTCAGAGTACTGTCCCAAAATATCAATGGGTTTCAAACGAAAATAACCATGAGAAAGCGTAAGCAAAAGCGCATAGTGGCCCTAGGGTCACTGCTGCGGTCCCTGGAGGTGGACTTCTTGGCCATCCAAGAGCCCCACTTTGTCACGGTGGAGGACCGTCAAGCGGGCATGCAGTGCTTATCAAAGTACGGGTATGGCCTGGACGGACCACTTCATGAAGAAGGACGGGGAGGAGTGGCCTTGGCGTGGAAAACATCCAAGTGGACACTGCAATCAATGAAGTTCTTGTCTCCCAGGGCGCTAAAAGCCTCACTGTCGAGTGGTCCACTGGAGATCACCATAGTTGTGGCCCACTTCCATCACAAGCACACGCGTCGACAGTCGCAGTGGAAAGACATCGCCAAGGAGCTACATGGACCGAACCTGATTTTGTGTGCAGATCACAATAGTTTAGTTGTAAAACACAGGGACGCCTTTGCGCCCCCGGAGTTTGAGCATGACACGTCCTTACGTGCCAGAGAACAGGAGGTGACAACCCTGGCGAAAGCAGGTGTGCAGGACGTCTGGGCGGACATCCACTGTCCAACTCTGACGGACATCAAGGACAAGGAATCATCATGCCCGACGGGCTTCACATACGGCTACCCTCGAAAAGGAGAGCGGCTCGATCCGCAGAGGTTACGCCGTATTGACCGTATACACACGACGCCCGACTTGTTGAGCCTGGCTACCAGCGTGTACCCCATGTTTGCTGCCAACTCGGATCACAAGGCAATCCTGGCTGAATTCACACCCCCATCCTTCGAAACAGAGGACACAGTCCCCAGATTCTACTGCCCGGAGACCATCCTCCAGGACTCAGAGGCAATGGAAGATCTGGAAACCTCACTCAAGTCTATCAACTCAACGGGAGATCAATGGTGGGAAGAGGCACTGGGCTGCATCCAAAAGAAGGCGGCCAGCTACCAAAGGGAACATAAAAACAAAAAGCAGTCGGTTGAGCTACAAGCCCTACGGTTCCTGCGTGGTTCCACAAGAGACTCTGTCACACCAGCGGTCTACCAATTTCTTTCGTCACCGGGGATTGCAGCGACAGATGCGGCAACAGCCTACACCCTCTTGGTGGGGGTTTATGAAAAGGCACAGCGTGACAGAACGGGCATGGAAACACTCTCCAAGCTCAAGGGGGTGATCACGACGGGGGAAACCTCAGGAGATTTGAGAACGCGAAGAAACGAATTGTATCGGCTAATGCGGGAGCTGCAAGAGCGAAACAAACTTCAACAGTTGGTGTCCAGGACAGGCTCCGCGATACGCGGAGCAAAGGCAGTGGCAAAAGAGCTGGTGGATCATTGGGATAAAGTGTCCACCCCAACGGGAACCACAGAAGAAGAATGTGTGGCCTATCTGAAAGCGTTAGGAGTGGAGCAGCGGTTGCGCAAGGCAGGTCGACTCCTTTTCAAGCAGCTATCCCTGAACATAGTTCATGAAGGCCTTAAGAGGCTGAACAGCAACAGCTCCCCTGGATTGGACGGCTTCTCGGCAAAATTCTTCAAGAGGTTCTCGGACACCTTCGATCCGCAAATGTATGAATCACTGAAACGCTTCCTCGATGTGGGTAAAATGCCGGAGACATGGACCTCGGGAGTGGTGACAATGATCCCCAAGACTAAGGCAATGCAGACGCCGGACTCACTTTGACCAATTGCACTGCAAACGACAAGGCAGAAGTGGCTCACCAACATTCTCATGATCCAGTTGGAGGATATACTTCTTCACTACATCCCGTCACAACAAACGGGTTTCCTTCGCCACAGAAGCATCCTCCAGCATGTCTACGGGTCACGGGCACTCTGGGATGGCTTACGTGAAGGAGCGGCGTTAGCAGTAGACTTCACAAATGCTTTCCCCACGATGTCTCACGAGATGGTGTCGGGAGCACTGGGTCTAATGTGCATACCATTCCCGTACATCCGGCTGATACTACATCTTTTGCTTGCACCGTATCTGTATTCGGTTGGAAAAGGATATGTCCCAGGTGTCTACCACCACCCGCGGGCAGGCACGCGCCAGGGGGATCCTCTCTCCCCGGCACTGTTCTCCCTGGTGGCATCCCTTGTGATTTTCCCACTACAAGACCTGGGTCCAGGGCTGACTATCATGATGTATGCGGACGACCTCATCATCTTCTTGGATGGACGAGCCAACCACAGCCGCTGAGGAGGGTATGGGAAGTGGTGTCTTGTTTTGGGCAGTTTTCTGGGCTGAAGGTCAACCTGAGCAAAACAGCGGCGATAGGTCGCAACTGTGGCGGAATGGAGTGGGCGAGGTGCTTTCAGGACATTGGAGTGGACGTCAAAAACTTCGTCAAGTATCTAGGTGTACGCTTGGGGAACGTTCGGCATCAACAGGATGACCAAGGATGGGGGCTTACTATAGAGCAGGCTTTTGCACCAGCACTGCAAGAGGCCTTTCGTCGCGCACGGGTGGTGTCCAGGCTGCAGTTGTCGATGGACGAACGTGCATTCATGCTGACATCATGGATCCTGCCGGTTGTGGCCTTGGTATCCAAGGCATACTACACCCCAGTCTCGGTGATCAGACAATGAAGTTGCTGTACCACGTGACCATGGGTACCAACAGCTGGGGAATCACTCTGCCAATCCTTTCACGACCAAGAACGCAAGGGGGACTGGCACTGCCAGAGCCAGAGCTGTTTCTCATGCACCAGGCAGCGGCTCCGTTCGTCAGCTTTTTGGGGGAGCCTCACAAGTATCCCGACAAGGCAGTGGAGACCTTCTATGCATGGGCCATCGGGTTCACACCATCCAAAGATAACCTTCCATATATCCAGCCGGGCATGGTCCGCACGGCAGAACTCACGTTCGTGGGATGGTCGGCAAAGGCACACTCCAACATCCAACGGGTGGCCCCGCAGGTGGCCCCCCCGGCAAACCGGGACCATGTGCCGTTATGGCACTCTGTGTACTTCCGAAATGAGTTCAACTGCTCTACTACAACACGAAAATGATCCGGCAGGGGGTGCTGACGTGGGGTCAATTGCAATCCTCGGAGGACGTAAGGCTGCTTAATGCACTGCCTCGAACATGGAAAGGGGTGTACAATCATGGCGGACAACTCCTCAATAAAGTCCCGTCACAAGGGGGGTTTGATACCCCCGCAGTCCACGCCCAAAACTGGATCAGGGCATGGCTGCTACAGTTCTACGCCTCACAGCCAGGGGTCCGCGACCCGCAAACACCGGAGGTATGGGAACAGTGGGCACAGGCACAGCTACCGCCGAGGGTTTGGGACTTTGCGCAAAAGGTGCTGTGGCACAAACTGACTGTGCATGCAAGAGTCTACAAGAGGTCGGGCACGGACAAGTGCCCGGTGTGCTCACAAAAGGAGACGGTCAAGCACGCGATGGTCGAATGCCCCATGTTTAAAGCGGCGGCGGTGGTTATGCAGCACTACTATGGCCCGGTGGAAACCGGTAACGGGAAGTCTACAGTCCGAGACATGATGGAGTCCGATCACCAGGAGTGGTTACTGAACACGAACCAAGGCTGGGCGATGTGGTCAGCAAGAAGTGCCCACTGGCGATACCGATGCGAAGTCAAAGCAGGAGCGTCACCGGTGTTCACGTCATACCTGACAACATGGCTAAGGGAGCTGTGCGAGTGGGTGGGGTTTTACTCAGGAGAGCGCAGGGAACAGTGGAGAGGCTTCCAGCGGTCACTGGAGCAGCTTCGAGATACCGGAGTGCAGCCACGACAAGGGGAAGTACAAGTTCATGGGGGATTGAATGCATGGTGGCAAACACACACGGAGTGCTTCACTCAAGAGAAGTCAGCCAACAAGCACAGTTGGCATAGGGAAACGGAATCCCGCCCGAAGCGCCCGAGGCAGGCAGGCCCGGGAGTGCTACAGGGAGTGCAAGATCTGATTGCAGCACTGGTGGCAAAGGGCTAAAGGATTGTGTACACGGACGGGTCGTCAAAAAGACTGAGCCACAAGGACATGCGCAGGGCCGGGGGCTTTGGGGTTTTCGCAGCGGAAGATGAGCAAGGACCAGAGGTACGCTTCTGCGGCTACGTACCAACACGCCACATGCAAACAAATAACGGAGCGGAGCTTTGGGCAGCCGTAGAAGGCTTACAGGTGTTCTGGGTGCCACAACAGGCAATCCTCACCGACTCGCAATACCTGCAGCTGGGAGCGACTGGCAGGGCCCAGCACTGGAAGGCAAAGGGATGGACAACCACGTCTGGTAAGCTGCAGGTCCACGTCCCCGTCTGGGAAATGCTGCTCCAAGAAATGGCGACGCCGGGGAGAGAAGTCGGGTGGGAGCATGTCCCAGCTCATGTCAACGTACAGGGGAATGAGGTGGCGAATGGATTGGCGATGGAAGGCATGTGTTCGAGCCCGCTGTGGTCTCAGCATGTTGCACCAAACTCATCACCAGGGTCGGAATCTACGGTAGGCTTGAGAGGAGGATCGGGATCACAATCAGAGGACACCAAGGCACTCCGGTCATCCTTGGGTATGGTACCCATGGATAGTGATGAGCTGACAGGGGAAGCATCCGGGGAGCCAGCGCCACGTGAAATGGGATCATACGCCTCAAGCAGTACAGAAAGTGAGGACATGAGGACAGGACACACACACCAGGGAGGTTTGTTGAATGAACTGTCAGCAGCGGACACACTGTCTTTCAGCACAGATGTGAGCGACACCAGGCGGCAGCGCAAGAGGCGAAGGCCAAGGAAAAGCAGGAACCCAGGACAGGGTCGATGATGACAGAACCTGTAGCCCCCTAACCCTAACCCCTAACCTTGCGTACTGGTGCGGGCATTTCACAGGTTTCAAGCACAACAATGCATGCATGTGTGAAATTTGCGTTCTGACGCAGAGCTTTTCGTCACTCGAGCCGCGTCTTGTCGCGGCAAGCAGCGGCACAAAGTAGAGACCACCAAGCGGCTCAACTCCGCGTCTTGTCGCGGACAGGCACCCAGGCGTAATGCCGCCTGGAAGGGCACATCAAGAGAAGGGATCACGACAGCAGCGGCATGGCCCATACACACACATCCAACCAGCCCCAAAGAACGTCAACCCTCAGCAAGAACGCCAGCGTTTCAAGGTGCAAGCACTGAGCCAGCTAGACGCCATTGCAAACGAAGGATTGCAAGCAGTTGAAGCAGACCTGACCACAATGGCCTGGGCCCGCAATCAGCAGATCTGGCTCCGACTGGACCAACCACATGACACCAGGATGCACTGCGAGATTGTGGACAACCATGGGGAACCATTGCTGATGAACAATCAGGAGCTCTACTCGGTGATGGTCCAGATCAACTAGACCCTGAAGTCCCAGGCTCTGGCGAACATGCAGGTCCAGTGGCGACCCAAAAGTGCAGGCAAGTGGCACCCGTTCCAGTGGGAGGCGATCCTCCACTGTCCGACAGCACAGGGACAAAGAGCGGTGCCCTCCTCGGTGAGCAGAACTGGCGATCGCATGCATGTGTGGCTGGCAGGCCGAGCGGACCTCTTGCGGCTGTTGCAAAGAACGCTCTTCAGGCAGGCGGACCCGGTACCCGGGGACGCTGTGCGGTTCCTCTACAGGCTGCTGAGCACACTCCCATGCGAAAGAAGATACGCATGAAGGGGGATGACACACAGGGGGGGGTAGGAAAGAAAGATTGGAGCACGTGGTGCAGATACCCAATGGTCGCGGCCCAGTGGATACACCACACCTCTTCTGTCCTGTAGAGGATGGTTCGAACCCCGGGGGGGATAGAGATACACGGAACGTCCCGAACCCTGCTTTTTGGGCGAGAGGGAGAGAGAGAGAGAGAGAGAGAGTAGGGCGCAGTGGGAAAGGAACTAAGAGGAGCAAAAGAGAGGAGAGAGAGAGAGAGTGGGGCGCAGGAGAGAGAGCAGGGGAGAATGTGAGGGAGAGAGTGGGAGAGAGACCCACAGAGCAAGAGTCGGGGGCTAACCGGCGCAAAGGGAGGGTGGTGGGTTCGAGCTGACCGAGGTGTATGGGACACCAAGGCAGCACAAAACAGTCAAATGGTGAAATAACAGGGCGCCATTGCGCCCCTGAGCCACAGGCTCGACACGTCGTTACGTGTTGAAAGGACGATGCATGACTGGGGCTGCGGGAGTGCGGCCCATGTGAGGAAGACGGAAGCAAGTAGGCATGAATATGTGGGCAGCATGCGCATGCATGGTGTGGAGCTGAAATGGTATGCGCCACACACAGTAAAGCAACGATATGTTGAGTTGCCTGACAGCCGGAGCACTTGCTGAAATAATGAGACGCCTATGCGCCACCAAAGGCGCCTTTGCGCGCCCGAGGCTCGAGTACGACACGTCCTCACGTGCCAGGGAGCAAGTGCATGACAGGAGCACGACCTACAGGGCAAGGGTTAGAGACTAACCGGCAGTGTGGGTGGGTGGTGGGTGCGAGCTGACCTCAGTGTCCAGAGGGCCACAGCCAATGCACAGTCAGCAACCACCTGGTGTGGTACAGAACTGGTCTGCGCTGCAGTGCAGCAAGCAAAACAATGAACAATGTGGTGATGACCATGCGCCTGTGACACGGGGGCGTATGCAAGCCCAGTATCCGTTGCCTCATGGCCCCGCTCTGCAGCGGTGGGGATCCTAGAGACGGCAGGGGTGACGTAGCCACTTTGCCCACTTGTCGGCCACTTCTGATCCCCCCCCCCCCCCCGCTCTGCAGCGGTGGGGATCCCCGAGACGACAGGGGTGACGTAGCCACATTGCCCACTTGTGGGCCACTTCTGATTTCCCCCCCCGCTCTGCAGCGGTGGGGATCCCCGAGAAGGGAGGGGTGACGTAGCCATTTCGCCGACAAGTGGGCGACTTCTGATTTGCCCCCCCCCCCCCCCGCTCTTCAGCGGTGCGGATCCCCGAGACGGCAGGGGGTGACGTGGCCATTTTGCCCAGAAGTGGGCCACTTCTGATTTCCCCCCCCGCTCCGCAGCGGTGCGGATCCCTGAGACGGCAGGGGTGACGTAGCCACTTTGTCCACAAGTGGGCCACTTCTAATTTCCCCCCCCGCTCTGCAGCGTGGGGATCCCCGAGACAGCAGGGGTGACGTAGCCACTTTGCCCACTTGTCGGCCACTTCTAATTTCCCCCCCCCCCGCTTTGAAGCGGTGGGGATCCCCGAGACGGTAGGGGTGACATAGCCACTTTGTCTACTTGTGGGCCACTTCTGATTTTGCACCCCGCTTTGAAGCGTTGGGGATCCCCGAGACGGCAGGGGTGACGTAGCCACTTTGCCCACTTGTGGGCCACTTCTGATTCCCCCCCCAGCTCTGCAGCGGTGGGCATCCCCGAGACGGCAGGGGTGACATAACCATTTTGCCCACAAGTGGGCCACTTCTGATCCCCCCCCCCCCCCCCCGCTCTGCAGCGGTAGGGATCCCCGAGACGGCAGGGGTGACATAGCCACTTTGGCCACGTGTGGGCCACTTCTGATCGCCCCCCCCCCAACTCTGCAGCGGTGGGGATCCCCGAGACGGCAGGGGTAACGTAGCCATTTTGCCCACTTGTGGGCCACTTCTGATTCTGCCCCCCGCTCCCCCGCTTTGAAGCGGTGGGGATCCCCGAGACGGCAGGGGTGGCGTAGCCACTTTGCCCACTTGTCGGCCACTTCTGATCCCCCCCCCCCCCCCGCTCTGCAGCGGTGGGGATCCCCGAGACGGCAGGGGTGACGTAGCCTCTTTGCCCACAAGTCAGCCCCTTCTGATTCCCCCCCCCCGCTCTGCAGCGCTGGGATCCCCGAGACGGCAGGGGTGACGTAGCCACTTTGCCCACTTGTCGGCCACTTCTGATTCCCCCCCCAGCTCTGCAGCGGTGGGCCTCCCCGAGACGGCAGGGGTGACATAGCCATTTTGCCCACACGTGGGCGACTTCCGATTCCCCCCCCCCCGCTCTGCAGCGGTAGGGATCCCCGAGACGGCAGGGGTGACATAGCCACTTTGCCCACAAGTGGGCCACCTCTGATTCGCCCCCCCCCCAACTGTGCAGCGGTGGGGATCCCCGAGACGGAAGGGGTGACGTAGCCATTTTGCCGACAAGTGGGCCACTTCTGATCCCCCCCCCCCCCCCCCGCTCTGCAGCGGTGGGGATCCCCGAGACGGCAAGGGTGACATAGCCACTTTGCCCACTTGTGGGCCACTTCTGATTTCCCCCCCCGCTCTGCAGCGTGGGGATCCCCGAGACGGCAGGGGTGACGTAGCCACTCTGCCCACTTGTCAGCTACTTCTAATTCCCCCCCCCCGCTTTGAAGCGGTGGGGATCCCCGAGACGGCAGGGGTGACGTAGCCACTTTGTCTACTTGTGGGCCACTTCTGATTTTGCCCCCCGCTTTGAAGCGTTGGGGATCCCCGAGACGGCAGGGGTGACGTAGCCACTTTGCCCACTTGTGGGCCACTTCTGATTCCCCCCCCAGCTCTGCAGCGGTGGGCATCCCCGAGACGGCAGGGGTGACATAGCCACTTCGCCCACGTGTGGGCCACTTCTGATCCCCCCCCCCCCGCTCTGCAGCGGTAGGGATCCCCGAGACGGCAGGGGTGACATAGCCACTTTGCCCACTTGTGGGCCACTTCTGATTCCCCCACCAGCTCTGCAGCGGTGGGCCTCCCCGAGACGGCAGGGGTGACATAGCCATTTTGCCCACACGTGGGCGACTTCCGATTCCCCCCCCCCCCGCTCTGCAGCGGTAGGGATCCCCGAGACGGCAGGGGTGACATAGCCACTTTGCCCACAAGTGGGCCACTTCTGATTGCCCCCCCCCCCAACTCTGCAGCGGTGGGGATCCCCGAGATGGAAGGGGCGACGTAGCCATTTTGCCGACAAGTGGGCCACTTCTGATCCCCCCCCCCCCCCGCTCTGCAGCGGTGGGGATCCCCGAGACGGCAAGGGTGACGTAGCCATTTTGCCCACTTGTGGGCCACTTCTGATTTTGCCCCCCGCTTTGAAGCGTTGGGGATCCCCGAGACGGCAGGGGTGACGTAGCCACTTTGCCCACTTGTGGGCCACTTCTGATTCCCCCCCCAGCTCTGCAGCGGTGGGCATCCCCGAGACAGCAGGGGTGACATAGCCATTTTGCCCACACGTGGGCGACTTCCGATTCCCCCCCCCCCCCGCTCTGCAGCGGTAGGGATCCCCGAGACGGCAGGGGTGACATAGCCACTTTGCCCACAAGTGGGCCACTTCCGATCGCCCCCCCCCAACTCTGCAGCGGTGGGGATCCCCGAGATGGAAGGGGCGACGTAGCCATTTTGCCGACAAGTGGGCCACTTCTGATCCCCCCCCCCCCCCCCCCGCTCTGCAGCGGTGGGGATCCCCGAGACGGCAAGGGTGACGTAGCCATTTTGCCCACTTGTGGGCCACTTCTGATTCTGCCCCCCGCTCCCCCGCTTTGAAGCGCTCGGGATCCCCGAGGCGGCAGGGGTGACGTAGCCACTTTGCCCACTTGTCGGCCACTTCTGATCCCCCCCCCCCCCCCGCTCTGCAGCGGTGGGGATCCCCGAGACGGCAGGGGTGACATAGCCACTTTGCCCACAAGTCGGCCCCTTCTGATTTCCCCCCCCGCTCTGCAACGGTGGGATCCCCGAGACGGCAGGGGTGACGTAGCCACTTTGCCCACAAGTGGGCCACTTCTGATTCCCCCCCCCGCTCTGCAGCGGTGGGGATCCCCGAGACGGCAGGGGTGACATAGCCACTTTGCCCACAAGTGGGCCACTTCTGATCCCCCCCCCCCCAACTCTGCAGCGGTGGGGATCCCCGAGACGGCAGGGGTGACGTAGCCATTTTGCCCACAAGTGGGCCACCTCTGATTCTGCCCCCCGCTCCCCCGCTTTGAAGCGGTGGGGATCCCCGAGACGGCAGGGGTGACGTAGCCACTTTGCCCACTTGTGGGCCACTTCTGATTCCCCCCCCAGCTCTGCAGCGGTGGGCATCCCGGAGACGGCAGGGGTGACATAGCCACTTCGCCCACGTGTGGGCCACTTCTGATCCCCCCCCCCCCCGCTCTGCAGCGGTAGGGATCCCCGAGACGGCAGGGGTGACATAGCCACTTTGCCCACTTGTGGGCCACTTCTGATTCCCCCACCAGCTCTGCAGCGGTGGGCCTCCCCGGGACGGCAGGGGTGACATAGCCATTTTGCCCACACGTGGGCGACTTCCGATTCCCCCCCCCCCGCTCTGCAGCGGTAGGGATCCCCGAGACGGCAGGGGTGACATAGCCACTTTGCCCACAAGTGGGCCACTTCTGATTGCCCCCCCCCCCAACTCTGCAGCGGTGGGGATCCCCGAGATGGAAGGGGCGACGTAGCCATTTTGCCGACAAGTGGGCCACTTCTGATCCCCCCCCCCCCCCGCTCTGCAGCGGTGGGGATCCCCGAGACGGCAAGGGTGACGTAGCCATTTTGCCCACTTGTGGGCCACTTCTGATTTTGCCCCCCGCTTTGAAGCGTTGGGGATCCCCGAGACGGCAGGGGTGACGTAGCCACTTTGCCCACTTGTGGGCCACTTCTGATTCCCCCCCCAGCTCTGCAGCGGTGGGCATCCCCGAGACAGCAGGGGTGACATAGCCATTTTGCCCACACGTGGGCGACTTCCGATTCCCCCCCCCCCCCCGCTCTGCAGCGGTAGGAATCCCCGAGACGGCAGGGGTGACATAGCCACTTTGCCCACAAGTGGGCCACTTCCGATCGCCCCCCCCCAACTCTGCAGCGGTGGGGATCCCCGAGATGGAAGGGGTGACGTAGCCATTTTGCCGACAAGTGGGCCACTTCTGATCCCCCCCCCCCCCCCGCTCTGCAGCGGTGGGGATCCCCGAGACGGCAAGGGTGACGTAGCCATTTTGCCCACTTGTGGGCCACTTCTGATTCTGCCCCCCGCTCCCCCGCTTTGAAGCGCTCGGGATCCCCGAGGCGGCAGGGGTGACGTAGCCACTTTGCCCACTTGTCGGCCACTTCTGATCCCCCCCCCCCCCCCGCTCTGCAGCGGTGGGGATCCCCGAGACGGCAGGGGTGACATAGCCACTTTGCCCACAAGTCGGCCCCTTCTGATTTCCCCCCCCGCTCTGCAACGGTGGGATCCCCGAGACGGCAGGGGTGACGTAGCCACTTTGCCCACAAGTGGGCCACTTCTGATTCCCCCCCCCGCTCTGCAGCGGTGGGGATCCCCGAGACGGCAGGGGTGACATAGCCACTTTGCCCACAAGTGGGCCACTTCTGATCCCCCCCCCCCCCAACTCTGCAGCGGTGGGGATCCCCGGGACGGCAGGGGTGACGTAGCCATTTCGCCCACAAGTGGGCCACTTCTGCTTCCCCCCCCCCCCCCGCTCTGCAGCGGTGGGGATCCCCGAGACGGCAGGGGTGACGTAGCCATTTTGCCCACTTGTGGGCCACTTCTGATTCTGCCCCCCGCTCCCCCGCTTTGAAGCGGTGGGGATCCCCGAGACGGCAGGGGTGACGTAGCCACTTTGTCTACTTGTGGGCCACTTCTGATTCCCCCCCCCCCGCTCTGCAGCGGTGGGCATCCCTGAGACGGCAGGGGAGACATAGCCATTTTGCCCACACGTGGGCCACTTCTGATTCTCCCCCCCCCCCCCCCGCTCTGCAGCGGTGGGGATCCCCGAGACGGCAGGGGTGACATAGCCACGTTGCCCACAAATGGGCCACTTCTGATGCCCCCCCCCCCCCCCTCAACTCCGCAGCGGTGCGGATCCCCGAGACGGCAGGGTTTACGTAGCCACTTTGCCCACTTGTGGGCCACTTCTGATTTCCCCCCTCGCTCTGCAGCGGTGGGGATCCCCGAGACGGCACGCGTGACGTAGCCACTTTGCCCACTTGTCGGCCACTTCTGATTTTGCCCCCCGCTGTGCAGCGGTGGGGATCCCCGAGAGGGCAGGGGTGACGTAGCCACTTTGCCCACTTGTGGGCCACTTCTGATTCTGCCCCCCGCTCCCCCGCTTTGAAGCGGAGGGGATCCCCGAGACGGCAGGGGTGACGTAGCTATTTTGCCCACAAGTGGGCCACTTCTCACTTTGCCCCGCGCTTTGCAGGGTGGGGATCCCCAAAACGGCAGGGGTGACACAGCCACTTTGCCCACAAGTGGGCCACTTATGTCTTTGCCCCCCGCTCTGCAGCGTGGGGATCCCCGAGACGGCAGGGGTGACGTAGCCACTTTGCCCACTTGTGGGTCACTTCTGATTCTGCCCCCCGCTCCCCCGCTTTGAAGCGGTGGGGATCCCCGAGACGGGAGGGGTGACATAGCCATTTTGCCCACAAGTGGGCCACTTCTGAGTTTGCCCCGCGCTTTGCAGCGTGGGGATCCCCGAGACGGCAGGGGTGAGGCAGCCACTTTGCCCACAAGTGGGCCACTTCTGATTTTGCCCCCCGCTCTGCAGCGGTGGGCATCCCCCCCCCCCCCCCACTCTGGACCGCTCGGGACATTGGAGTGGACGTCAAAAACTTCGTCAACTATCTGGGTGTACGCTTGGGGAACGTTCGGCATCAACATGATGACCAAGGATGGGGGCTGACAATAGAGCAGGCTTTTGCACCAGCACTGCAAGAGGCCTTTCGTCGCGCACGGGTGGTATCCAGGCTGCAGTTGTCGATGGACGAACGCGCATTCATGCTGACATCATGGATCCTGCCGGTTGTGGCCTTGGTATCCAAGGCATACTATGCCCCAATTTCGGTGATCAGACAGCTGAAGTTGGTGTACCACGTGACCATGGGTACCAACAGCTGGGGAATCACTCTGCCAATCCTCTCACGGCCAAGAACGCAAGGGGGACTGGCAAGGGGGACTTGCACTGCCGGAGCCAGAGCTGTTTCTCATGCACCAGGCAGCGGCTCCGTTCGTCAGCCTTTTGGGGGAGCCTCACAAGTATCCCGACAAGGCAGTGGAGACCTTCTATGCATGGGCGACAACCATCGGGTTCACACCATCCAAAGATAACCTTCCATATATCCAGCTGGGCATGGTCCGGACGGCGGCTGACGTTCTTGGGATGGTCGGCAAAGGCACACTCAAATATCCAACGGGTGGCCCCGACTGTGCCCCCCCCGGCAAACCGGGACCAACTGTCATTGTGGCACTTTGTGTACTTCCGAAATGAGTTCAACTGCTCGACAACACGAAAATGATCCGGCAGGGGGTGCTAACGTGGGGTCAATTGCAATCCTTGGAGGACGTAAGGCTGCTTAATGCACTGCCTCGAACATGGAAAGGGGTGTACAATCATGGCGGACAACTCCTCAATAAAGTCCCGTCACAAGGGGGGTTTGATACCCCCGCAGTCCACGCCCAAAACTGGACCAGGGCATGGCTGCTACATTTCTACGCCTCACAGCCAGGGGTCCGCGACCCGCAAACACCGGAGGTATGGGAACAGTGGGCTCAAGCACAACTACCGCCGAGGGTTTGGGACTTTGCGCAAAAAGTGCCGTGGCACAAACTGACTGTGCATGCAAGAGTCTACAAGAGGTCGGGCACGGACAAGTGCCCGGTGTGCTCTCAAAAGGAGACGGTCAAGCACGCGATGGTCGAATGCCCCATGTTTAAAGCGGCGGCGGCGGTTATACAGCACTATTATGTACCGGTGGACACTGGTAACAGGAAGTCTATAGTCCGAGACATGATGGAGTCGGACCACCAGGAGTGGTTGCTGAACACGAATCAAGGCTGGGCAATGTGGTCGGCAAGAAGTGCCCACTGGCGATACCGATGCGAAGTCAAAGCAGGAGCGTCACCGGTGTTCACGTCATACCTGACAACATGGCTAAGGGAGCTGTGTGAATGGGTGGGGTTTTACTCAGGAGAGCGCAGGGAACAGTGGAGAGGCTTCCAGCGGTCACTGGAGCAGCTTCGAGATACCGGAGTGCAGCCGCGACAAGGGGAAGCACGAGTTCATGAGGATTGAATGCATGGTGGCAAACACACACAGAGTGCTTCACGCAAGAGCGATCAGCCGACAAGCACAGTTGGCATAGGGAAACGGAATCCCGCCCGAAGCGCCCGAGGCAGGCAGGCCCGGGAGTGCTACAAGGAGTGCAAGATGTGATTGCAGCACTGGTAGCAAAGGGTTACAGGATTGTGTACACGGACGGGTCGTCCAAACGACTGGGCCACAAGGACATGCGCAGGGCCGGGGGCTTTGGGGTTTTCGCCACGGAAGATGAGCAAGGACCAGAGGTACGCTTCTGCGGCTACGTACCAACACGCCACAGGCAAACAAATAACGGAGCGGAGCTTTGGGCAGCCGTAGAAGCCCTACAGGGGTTCTGGGTGCCACAACAGGCAATCCTCACCGATTCACAGTACCTGCAGCTGGGAGCGACTGGCAGGGCCCAGCACTGGAAGTCAAAGGGATGGACAACCACGTCTGGTAAGCTGCAGGTCCACGTCCCCGTCTGGGAAATGTTGCTCCAGGAAATGGCAACGCCAGGAAGAGAAGTCGGGTGGGAGCATGTCCCAGCTCATGTCAACGTACAGGGGAATGAGGTGGCGAATGGATTGGCGATGGAAGGCATGTGTTCGAGCCCGCTGTGGTCTCAGCATGTTGCACCACACTCATCATCAGGGTCGGAATCTACGGTAGGCTTGAGGGGAGGGTCGGGATCAGATTCAGAGGACACTAAGGCACTCTGGTCATCCTTGGGTATGGTACCCATGGATAGTGATGAGCTGACAGGGGAAGCATCCGGGGAGCCAGCGCCACATGGAACGGGACCATACACTGATACACCTCAAGCAGTTCAGAAAGCGAGGACATAAGGACAGGACACACACATCAGGGAGGATTGTTGAATGAACTGTCTGCAGCGGACACACTGTCCTTCAGCACGGAAGTGAGCGACACCAGGCGGCAGCGCAAGAAGCGAAAGCTCAGGAAAAGCAGGAACCCAGGACAGGGTCGATAATGACAGAACCTGTAGCCCCTGCATTCTGGTGCGGATATCTCACAGGTTTCAAGCTCAACAATGCATGCATGTCTGAAATTTGCGTTCTGACGCAGAGCTTTTCGTCACTCGAGCCGCGTCTTGTCGCGGCGAGCAACAGCACACAGAAGCGACCACAAAGCAGCTGAACCCTGCGTCCTGCCGCGGGAGAGCATCCGGGCGTAATGCCGCCGGGAAGGACCACGTCAGCGACGGCATGGCCCTTACACACACATCCAGCCCGCCCCAAAGAAGGTCAAGCCTCAGCAAGAACGCCAGTGTTTCAAGGTGCAAGCACTGAGCCAGCTAGACGCCACCGCGAATGAAGGACTGCGAGCAGTCGAAGCAGAGCTGACCACAATGGCCTGGGCCCGCAATCAGCAGATCTGGCTCCGACTGGACCAACCACACAGCACCAGGATGCACTGAGAGATTGTGGACAACCATGGGGAACCATTGCTGATGAGCTATCAGGAGCTCTACTCGGTGATGGTCCAGATCAACTGGACCCTGAAGTCCCAGGCTCTGGCGAACATGCAAGTCCAGTGGCGACCCAAAAGTGCAGGCAAGTGGCACCCGTTCCAGTGGGAGGCGATCCTCCACTGTCCGACGGCAGAGGGACACAGAGCGGTGCCCTCCTCGGTGAGCAGAACTGGCGATTGCATGCATGTGTGGCTGGCGGGCCGAGCGGACCTCTTGCGGCTGTTCCAGAGAACGCTCTTGAGGCAGGCGGACCCGGTACCCGGGGACGCTGTGCGGTTCCTCTACACGCTGCTGAGCACACCCCCATGCGAAAGGAGATATGCATGACAGGGGATGACACACAGGGGGGAGTAGGACAAATTGGAGCAAGTGATGAAGATAACCAATCGTCATAGCCCAGTGGATTAACTGCCCCTCTTCTGTCCTGTAGAGGATGGTTCGAACCCCGGGGGGGATAGAGATACACCGAACGTCCCGAAAACCCCGCTTATGCGAGAGAGAGAGAGAGAGAGAGAGAGAGAGAGAGAGAGAGAGAGAGAGAGAGAGAGAGAGAGAGAGAGAGAGAGAGAGAGAGAGAGAGAGAGAGAGAGAGAGAGAGAGAGAGAGAGAGAGAGAGAGAGAGAGAGAGAGAGAGAGAGAGAGAGAGTGGAGCGCAGGAGAGAGAGCAGGAGAGAATGAGAGGGAGAGAGTGGGAGAGAGACCCACAGAGCAAGAGTCGGGGGCTAACCGGCGCAAAGGGAGGGTGGTGGGTTCGAGCTGACCAGGGTGTATGGGACGCCAAGGCAGCACAGAGCAGTTTCATGGTGAACTAACAGGGCGCCATTGCGCCCCTGGAGCACAGGCGCGACACGTCGTTACGTGTTGGAAAGCCGAAGCATGGCAAGGGCCGCGAGAATGCGGCCCATGTGAGGGCGTTGGATGCGGGCGGCTTGTGCACGCATGGTGTGGTGCTGAAAAGGTAAGCGCCACACACAGTACAAGAATGATCTGTTGAAGTGTCCGGCGGCCGGAGCTTATGTTGACATGTTGAGACTCTTTTGCGCCCCACCAAAGGCGCATTTGCGCCCCCGAGGTTCGGGTACGACACGTCCTCACGTGCCAGCGAGCAAGTGCTTGACAGGGGCACGACCTACAGGACAAGGGTTAGAGACTAACCGGCGCTCTGGGAGGGTGGTGGGTGCGAGCTTACCTCAGTGTCCAGAGGACCAAAGCCAAAGTACAGTCAGCAACCACCTGGTGTGGTACAGAACTGGTCTGCGCTGCAGTGCAGCAAGAAACACGCTGAACAAGGTGGTTATGACCATCCGCCTGTGACACGGGGGCGTATGCAAGCCCAGTTTCCGTTGCCTCATGGCCCCCGCTCTGCAGCGGTGGGGATCCCCGAGACGGCAGGGGGTGACGTAGCCATTTCGCCGACAATTGGGCCACTTATGATCCCCCCCCCCCCCGCTCTGCAGCGGTGGGGATCCCCGAGACGGCAGGGGTGACGTAGCCACTTTGCCCACTTGTGGGCCACTTCTGATTCGCCCCCCCCCCAACTCTGCAGCGGTGGGGATCCCCGAGACGAAAGGGGTGACGTAGCCACTTTGTCCACAAGTGGGCCACTTCTGATTTGCCCCCCCGCTCTGCAGCGGTGGGGATCCCCGAGACGGCAGGGGTGACGTAGCCATTTTGCCCACTTGTGGGCCACTTCTGAATTTCCCCCCCGCTCTGCAGCGGTGGGGATCCCCGAGACGGCAGGGGTGACATAGCCATTTTGCCCACTTGTGGGCCACTTCTGATTCTGCCCCCCGCTCCCCCGCTTTGAAGCGGTGGGGATCCCCGAGACGGCAGGGGTGGCGTAACCACTTTGCCCACGTGTGGGCCACTTCTGATTTTGCCCCCCACTTTGAAGCGGTGGGGATCCCCGAGAAGGCAGGGGTGACGTAGCCACTTTGTCCACTTGTGGGCCACTTCTGATTTTGCCCCCCGCTTTGAAGCGGTGCGGATCCGCGAGAGGGCAGGGGTGACGTAGCCACTTTGCCCACTTGTGGGCCACTTCTGATACTGCCCGTCGCTCTGCAGCGGTGGGGATCCCCGAGACGGCAGGGGTGACGTAGCCACTTTGTCCACAAGTGGGCCACTTCTGATTTCCCCCCCCGCTCTGCAGCGGTGGGGATCCCCGAGACGGCAGGGGTGACGTAGCCATTTCGCCGACAAGTGGGCCACTTCTGATTTCCCCCCCCGCTCTGCAGCGGTGGGGATCCCCGAGACGGCAAGGGTGACGTAGCCATTTTGCCCACTTGTGGGCCACTTCTGATTTTGCCCCCCGCTGTGCAGCGGTGGGGATCCCCGAGATGGCAGGGGTGACATAGCCATTTTGTCCACAAGTGGGCCACTTCTGATTTCCCCCCCCGCTCTGCAGCGGTGGGGATCCCCGAGACGGCAGGGGTGACGTATCCATTTCGCCGACAATTGGGCCACTTCTGATTTTAGCCCCCGCTCTGCAGCGGTGGGGATCCCCGAGACGGCAGAGGTGACGTAGCCACCTTGTCCACAAGTGGGCCACTTCTGATTTCCCCCCCCGCTCTGCAGCGGTGGGGATCCCCGAGACGGCAGGGGTGACGTAGCCATTTCGCCAACAAGTGGGCCACTTCTGATTTCCCCCCCCGCTCTGCAGCGGTGGGGATCCCCGAGACGGCAGGGGTGACGTAGCCATTTTGCCCACCTGTGGGCCACTTCTGATTTTGCCCCCCGCTCTGCAGCGGTGGGGATCCCCGAGACGGCAGGGGTGACATAGCCATTTTGCCCACAAGTGGGCCACTTCTGATTTTGCCCCCCGCTCCCCCGCTTTGAAGCGGTGGGGATCCCCGAGACGGCAGGGGTGACATAGCCACTTTGCCCACGTGTGGGCCACTTCTGACTTTGCCCCCCGGTTTGAAGCGGTGGGGATCCCCGAAACGGCAGGGGTGACGTAGCCACTTTGCCCACTTGTGGGCCACTTCTGATATTGCCCCCCGCTCTGCAGCGGTGGGGATCCCCAAGACGGCAGGGGTGACATAGCCACTTTGCCCACAAGTGGGCCACTTCTGGTTTTGCCCCCCGCTTTGAAGCGGTGGGGATCCCCGAGCAGCAGGGGTGACGCAGCCACTTTGCCCACTTGTCGGCCACTTCTGATTTTGCCCCCCGTTCTGCAGCGGTGGGGATCCCCGAGACGGCAGGGGTGACGTAGACACTTTGTCCACAAGTGGGCCACTTCTGATTTCCCCCCCCGCTCTTCAGCGGTGGGGATCCCCGAGACGGCAGGGGTGACGTAGCCATTTTGCCCACTTGTGGGCCACTTCTGATTTTCGCCCCCGCTCTGCAGCGGTGGGGATCCCCGAGACGGCAGGGGTGACGTAGCCATTTCGCCGACAAGTGGGCCACTTCTGATTTTGCCCCCCGCTCTGCAGCGGTGGGGATCCCCGAGACGGCAGGGGTGACGTAGCCATTTTGCCCACTTGTGGGCCACTTCTGATTTTGCCCCCCGCTCTGCAGCGGTGGGGGTCCCCGAGACGGCAGGGGTGACGTAGCCATTTTGCCCACAAGTGGTCCACTTCTGACTCCCCCCCCCCCGCTCTGCAGCGGTGGGGATACCCGAGACGGCAGAGGTGACGTAGCCATTTTGCCCACAAGTGGGCCACTTTTGATCCCCCCCCCCCCCGCTCTGCAGCGCCGGGGATCCCCGAGACGGCAGAGGTGACGTAGCCATTTCGCCGACAAGTGGGCCACTTCTGATTCCCCCCCCCCCGCTCTGCAGCGGTGGGGATCCCCGAGACGGCACGGGGTGACAAAGCCACTTTGCCCACTTGTGGGCCACTTCTGATTTTGCCCCCCGCTCTGCAGCGGTGGGGATCCCCGAGACGGCAGGGGTGACATAGCCATTTTGCCCACAAGTGGGCCACTTCTGATTCTGCCCCCCGCTCCGCAGCGGTGCGGATCCCTGAGACGGCAGGGGTGACGTAGCCATTTTGCCCACAAGTGGGCCACTTCTGATTTCCCCCCCCCGCTCTGCAGCGGTGGGGATCCCCGAGACGGCAGGGGTGACGTAGCCATTTTGCCCACAAGTGGGCCACTTCTGAATCTCCCCCCCGCTCTGCAGCGGTGGGGATCCCCGAGACGGCAGGGGTGACGTAGCCATTTCGCCGACAAGTGGGCCACCTCTGACTCCCTCCCCCCCGCTCTGCAGCGGTGGTGATCCCCGAGACGGCAAGGGTGACGTAGCCATTTTGCCCACTTGTGGGCCACTTCCGATTTTTTCCCCCGCTCTGCAGCGGTGGGGATCTATCAGACGGCAGGGCTGACATAGCCATTTTCCCCACTTGTGGGCCACTTCTGATTTTGCCCCCCGCTTTGCAGCGGTGGGGATCCCCAAGACGGCAGGGGTGACATAGCCACTTTGCCCACAAGTGGGCCACTTCTGATTTTGCCCGCCCCTTTGAAGCGGTGGGGATCCCCGAGACGGCAGGGGGTGCCGTAGCCACTTTGCCCACTTGTTGGCCACTTCTGATTCTGCCCCCCGCTTTGAAGCGGTGGGGGTCCACGAGACGGCAGGGGTGACGTAGCCATTTTGCCCACAAGTGGGCCACTTCTGAACCCCCCCCCCCCCGCTCTGCAGCGGTGGGGATCCCCGAGACGGCAGAGGTGACGTAGCCATTTTGCCCACAAGTGGGCCACTTCTGATCCCCCCCCCCCCCGCTCTGCAGCGCCGGGGATCCCCGAAACGGCAGAGGTGACGTAGCCATTTCGCCAACAAGTGGGCCACTTCTGATTCCCCCCCCCCGCTCTGCAGCGGTGGGGATCCCCGAGACGGCAGGGGGTGACGTAGCCACTTTGCCCACTTGTGGGCCACTTCTGATTTTGCCCCCCGCTCTGCAGCGGTGGGGATCCCCGAGACGGCAGGGGTGACATAGCCATTTTGCCCACAAGTGGGCCACTTCTGATTCTGCCCCCCGCTTTGCAGCGGTGGGGATCCCCGAGACGGCAGGGGTGACATAGCCACTTTGCCCACAAGTGGGCCACTTCTGATTTTGCCCCCCGCTCTGCAGCGGTGGGGATCCCCGAGACGGCAGGGCTGACGTAGCCATTTTGCCCACAAGTGGGCCACCTCTGATTTTGCCCCCCGCTCTGCAGCGGTGGGGATCCCCGAGACGGCAGGGGTGACATAGCCATTTTGCCCACAAGTGGGCCACTTCTGATTCTGCCCCCCGCTCTGCAGCGCCGGGGATCCCCGAGACGGCAGGGGGTGACGTAGCCATTTTGCCCACAAGTGGGCCACTTCTGATTTCCCCCCCCGCTCTGCAGCGGTGGGGATCCCCGAGACGGCAGGGGTGACGTAGCCATTTTGCCCACAAGTGGGCCACTTCTGAATTTCCCCCCCGCTCTGCAGCGGTGGGGATCCCCGAGACGGCAGGGGGTGACGTAGCCATTTCGCCGACAAGTGGGCCACTTCCGACTCCCCCCCCCCCCCCCCCGCTCTGCAGCGGTGGTGATCCCCGAGACGGCAAGGGTGACGTAGCCATTTTGCCCACTTGGGGGCCACTTCCTATTTTTTCCCCCGCTCTGCAGCGGTGGGGATCTATGAGACGGCAGGGCTGACATAGCCATTTTGCCCACAAGTGGGCCACTTCTGATTTTGCCCCCCGCTCTGCAGCGGTGGGGATCCCCGAGGCGGCAGGGGTGACATAGCCATTTTGCCCACTTGTGGGCCACTTCTGATTGTGCCCCCCGCTCCCCCGCTTTGAAGCGGTGGGGATCCCCGAGACGGCAGGGGTGACGTAACCACTTTGCCCACTTGTGGGCCACTTCTGATTTTCCCCCCCGCTCTGCAGCGTGGGGATCCCCGAGACGGCAGGGGTGACGTAGCCACTTTGCCCACAAGTGGGCCCCTTCTGATCCCCCCCCCCCCCGCTCTGCAGCGGTGGGGATCCCCGAGACGGCAGGGGTGACGTAGCCATGTTGCCCACAAGTGGGCCATATCTGATTGACGTGACGCCGACATTGGCGATGTGTATGGGGTTGGGTCGGAGGGTGAGGACGAAGACAGTGAGGACGAGGATTTGGAGCAGGCAGGTGCAGTTGCCAGTAGCTCCTCTTCTAACCTTCGTAACCCCTCAGCTGTCCCCTCCACCTCTTCTAACCCTGCCGCGCAGTTGGTGTTTCGGTATGATGTGGATGAGGCGGTGTTGAAGGCAATGGAGAGGGGGTGGTTGCATGAGTGGACCAAAGTTGAGTTTAAGGCCATTTCTACGAAGCATGGTTTGAGTGTGAGCGGGGGGAAGGGTGAGCTTATGGAGCGTGTCAGGGTGCACTTCCAGAGGTTGTACCAGCTGTAGGGAGTTTGTTATCAGCTGTGCCACCGGCGATGGAACATTCGGGTGGTCGAACGCTGCATCACTGGATTTGATTGAAAAAAGCATTGCTCTTGTTCATGTTGATTTGTGCAGGGTGTGAGGTAGGGTTCAGATGCTATCATGCAACACATGTGGGGCTAGGATCATATGGTTGTGTGCTTATACAAATTTGGGGCTAGGGACTCATGGTTGAACAATTGGGAACACCGGGGTGAAGAGATGTACTGTCCGCTGGCTCTTTTGAAATTACCTGGTTGTGGAACAACTTTTTTTTTTGCGTTAAGGACAGCCCTGAGCACACTGTGTGCCTTGATGGCTGAACTCACCAGTGTCGGAACAAAAAAAAAACAAGGAATCACACCATTGCTGGAAGTTGAAGATTGCACCCCGGCCTCCAAGAGGCCATGCTATTCCGCAGATCGTACAGAGCCGTCCTCAGGATGGCGATCGCGGGCGGTCTCCCGCTCACCACGGGCGACACCCATGCGTGGCGTCAGACAGGAACTCTTCCCCTCCTCAGCCTCCCCACCCTCCCCAGAAAGTTGTGATGAGGCTTGGCTGGCGCCCAGGTCACCAGCGGCAGCCTCCACGATCACGTGCAGCACGGAGGGCTCACGGTGTGGGACGCCAGACCCCAGTCGCCCTTTGTTTAACACACCATAGTGCACACGACGAGACATACCAAGTCCGAACCCGCGAAACCCCCCCCCCCCCAGGAACGCCCCCGTAGATAAGTGAAACAGGAAAACGGGTAAGAGACATAGACGGCCCAATAGCGAGAGCGGTAGTCTTCAGTCGTCCAGTGCGGGGGTTCGATACCCGGGAGCAGTCGCTCTTGGGTCCCCTGCACGCAGAGCTCTCTAGTGGGCATTGTTGGAACCCCCCCCCCCCCCTACAGCAACCCGCGCCACCGCCGGTACCGGCGGATCGGGTGGAGGTCTCGTCCGTTTTTACCCCCGGCCACCCCCACTCCCCCCAAAAGGACACGCAGGCACCACACACACCTGTAGCAGTGCACGCCGCCGCCTGTACTCAGACGGATCGACGGGAGGCCCCATCCGGTATTCAAAGGGATCGATGGGAGGCCCCACCGAGCCAACAGCGCCAGCGGGAATCGAACCGCCTCCTTCACGGCAGGCGCCGGGTGCGCTACCGTGCGAATCCTAATTATTTGCGGAAATAATTAATTCCCGGTCCAAGTTGTTGTTTTGCCGCAAAAAAAAACGCAAAAAAATATTAATTTTTTGGCTTTGTGCCCTTCGCAAAAATGGGTTCCGCAAAAAAAATCGCAAATTTTTTTTTTTGCCCCTGCCCCCCTTTGCAGAAATCCCACAATTGCGGCAATTCTGTGGTCCGCCTTTTTGTGCCTAGGGCCAAATTGCAAATTGCATAGATGAGACTGTCTATGTACAAGGTACTTCTGTTTTGCACTGCTCTACAGTGCTGTGTTACTTTTTGTTGTATGGTCCTGCACAGCTTTCTGTGCCCTTGTTTCAGCATTTGATGTGCCTTGTGCACTATTATCGAGATCGAACCGAATTTACAAACCGGTTTTGTGAAAAAGTCGTCGGGCCATGTTGCAAATTCCATTGGTGTTTCCACATTTCATGTGCCAGGGGCACTATTATGGACGAAATTTGGAACTGGCTCATTGAAAACTGGTAAGGTTGAAGCAACTGAAACACTTTCTTGTTGTTGCTTGTCTGTGCTATGGACTGCAATCCCAGAGTTCAACTGATCCACATTTGTATGTATGCCTGCGTAGGATTGGAATGCAATCCCAGAGTCCAAATGATCAATATTTGTATGCCTGTGTAGGACTGGACGCAATCCCAGAGTCCAAGGTACCCCAGGCCCTTCGCAAAAATGGGTTCCGCAAAAATAAACGCAAAAATGAAAAAAAACTTTTGTCTCAATACGCTCCGCAAAAATGGGTTCCGCAGAAAAAAAGCGCAAAAAAATATTTTTCCTCCTGTTTTAAGTGTTGCCGCAAAATTTTGCTTAAATAAAATTCAAAACACCCAACGCAAAACTTAGGATTCCGCAAATAATTAGGATTCGCACGGTACCACTCGAGCAGCGGCCTCCTCAAGTGAAATATGCCCCAACCCAGGGAACAACAGTAGGCAGAGCCTGCACACACACCCTCTCCTTATGTAGGCGCGCCGACGCCGCCCATCCCTCCCCTTGTATGGCTGTATGTTGACCTCCGAACAAGCCAGTACCCACTGGGGTTTCTAAATCTTAAGGACCTAAATATCCCAGGGCCGGTGGCAGTGGCCCACGAGGGTGACCTCTGACCGCCCCCACCCCCCATCACCTGGAGTACCGGACACACAGGTATGTGGCCGAGAGGGGCCAGCAATAGCAAGCATGCCAGTGCACCGGAGGACACCAAAATGGGACACATTCAAACGCTACGCCCCGAACTCAGTCCACAAAGGCGACAAAGCCCAGAACCCTGTCGATGCAGCCCAACTCTTACCCCATTCAGGGCGGAGGGAAGGGACAAGAACTGCAGTGCACTGTCCGAGTGACACGCACAATCACGGAACTGAGTTGGCAATGAAGGTCGTGAGGCACGCGTGGCTGGAGCTAAGTGGCGGGTCCACACCTGACCTATTGAGGCCCTGAGCGATACTGGGCGGCACAACGGCTTGGAATCAAATATACTCAAGACACGGGTGTCCAACGGACTTTTTGCCTGTCCAACCAACTTTTTGCTTGGCCCAGTAGCCACTTTCTGCAATTTTATTCGACCATTTCGCACACTGTGAGCTGGCTACTGAAGAGCCCCGGTGTTTCCCCCCCGCCCCCCTTGAAATCTCCTGCCTTTTGTCGGGCGGGCTCCCCCCTTGGAGGCGGGCTAGGTCACAAAGCGACAGTCCCCCCCCGTTTAGGGGGGGGGGGGGGGCTGTACACACAGTGATTATTTCCGGAACAGAGGTGCCAGGACTCGGCCAACCACAGGTGCACACTTGCACTTGCTAACTACAAACCGATACCGGCTACAAGACAGCTTTGGGAGGGGATGACTATGTGGGATATGTTGTTTGCTACATTTCATTCACTGCGAGCTGTGGCAACCTGTGAAGGCGATCCAGGGAACATTGGCATGTGGGTTAGGAAAGTACCGTCATAATAAAGGGGGGGGGGGTTACGTACATGCGCAATGCAGGAGAGAGGGTTCTAATTCGCAACTTGTCTGCAGAAGTGAAAACCAGCACATGAGGACATTTGCGTCATGTCAAATGTGAGAAATGTCGAGAGCTGGCATCTTTGTAGTCGTGCTTTTGCTGAACCCGATGGTGGCAGCCGGCCGCTGTTGGATCACGCAGGTTGGTCACGATGGGATCGGCCACCAGCTCCATGGCATGCTGACCCTAATGGCACTGCATGACGCCGTGCTCAGCAACGGCCAGGTTATTGGGTATGATTCGTGCGTCGATCGAAATATCAGATTTCAGCACGTAAACCGAACAGAAGAAGAATGGCAAATTGCAGGAGCATACATGGACAGGGTGACTTCCTTTGCTTGCGAAGAAATCCGGCCAAAGCCCTCAAGTGTCATCACCGACATTACACACGTCCACAAACTAGGGTGCAAAAATCGCAAAAACAAGTGCACGATGCTGACAATTGACGACGCCTTGCGCCTGCCGCCGACGTGTAACGAAACCACCCGGCATTCGTACGACAACGCGTTTACAGTGGACCCGGAGCTCTACCTGCTGCCGAACCACCAGGCCCTGGTTAGACCCTTCCTTGAAGCTTTGGAGGTTCCCCCGCCCAAGCACAGCACCAACCAATCCCTTCGGGTTGTGGTGCACGTGCGAGGCAAAGACGGTAAAAAACGCCCCGGCTTTCAGGAGGAAATAAGGCTGCTGCTAGATGTTCTGAACAAGGTTTTGGACATTGCGAGCGCCGGGCAAGAAAGTGTTGCTGTGACAATTCATACAAACGACCTGAAAGTGGTGCATCAACACATCAGCCTTGGCAACCTTTCAGTCCCGCAATTGGATGTCTACGGCCCCGAGGACGCCGACGTCATCACGGTTCTTCGCGACCTCGCGACCGCCGATGTGCTCTTAGCAGCACAGAGCTCGCTTTCGACGACAGGGGCATGGCTTGGCTACGGCCGAGCCCGCTTGCAGCTTGCGCCGCTGCTTGGTGACTGGCACAAACATGGCGCGACGGACGTTATCAAACCTTGGCCGCCAAACACGATGGCCTACGAGCAGTTCCTCAAATCAAATTTCTCTTTCCACAGGTCGTGAATACAATCTGAATCCAACAACGCGACAGCGCGAAGCACAAGGGGTGGCGGTCGCACGGGTGATCATGCAACCTTGCCACTTTTTCTTTCTATATTGGTTGTTCAGATTGGCACCATAAAGTGTTTCTTCTGCCCACAAGAAGACGCGTCTGTGGTCCCCTGTGATTCATTGTCCCCGCCCCAGTGCGTTTTTCAGCCGCAATTCTTCAAGCACCGCATCGTCAGCACCCGAATCAGTGCATTCTGGGCTGCAGGTGCCTTCGGCTCCTCTATTTGTGTCTGGTGCAGCCACGTCTTTGGCCACAGCGTCAGTGGAATTTGGGGTTGTGGAGCCTTCAGCGTCTGCTGCACTGCTGCAACAGGGCCTGCCACAGGGTCCCATCAGATTGACTGCTGCATGTTGGGTCACTTCAGTCAGCACTTTAGTCCGCACTGCTCTTAGGACGAGTCAATTTGGAAAGTTTTGAGCCCCCTACCGGGCCAATATGAATATTTTGCCAAATTAACTGGTGACAAAATGGGTATGCGCCAAAAAAACTTGAGTGCAAAACAGTAAAGTTGTTAATTATAAGGCTTGACTGGGCAGATTTAGGAAAATTTGCACAAAATTTGAGGGAAAGTAAACAATTGTACATGTGTGTCCTTTGCTGCATACATGTTGCTTCGTGCAAACCTATATATGGCTGCCATGTTCACCTGGGAAACTTTCTTTCCTACTCTTCCCTTTGAGGAGGCCATGGAACAGAGCAGATGTTCTGAGGAGGACCCCCGAACCAACAAGCCTGAACCCACTGGGTTTTTAGACCTAAGGACCACGAGCAAGCCGGAGCCAGTCACATACTGCGTCCTCACTTCCGACACACCAGTGGGGAAGCGGAGATCTGAGATGGGCACCAGTATCGACATTTCAACAAGTTCCTAAAATCCGGAGATGCCGATTGGTTCTGCCGATTTGCGGGGGTTCTGTGATTTTGCTGCTTCGTTCTGCGGACTTGCTGGGGCTTCTGGGATTCTAGGACACCTGATTTGGAGGCGTCACTCTAAGATGTGTATCATTTACTTTGGGACACTGGATAATACCTTCTCTTTCATCAAAAGCAGCCCATGCAGCTGCCTCGGTCAAAAGCATATCTGCAACAGAATGAAAACTGGGTTTGTTATCAGTCTGCCACTTGATCGTGCAACCAGACCCAATGCAAATGACTCTTGTCCCCTGAACGCAAGTGGTACGTGAACACTACACACACTTTGTCACCCGTTGAGGCTGCGTGATGCAATTACTTGGGCACTGACTTGACTGGTGGACGGCGCAACGGTGCATTTGCGCTGTCATTGAGGCAAACAAATGCTGCAACGCAGCCTGAACCTTTGCCGTAGGGGGTTGGGCATATTCAGAAGCAACCCCCCTCCAAAATTGGCGAAGACCTCCCAACAAATCAGCGAACAAATCGGCGGACCGATTTTTTGGCAAAACAGCTTCCCAGTGCCCTGGATCTCAGAGCATTGCAAGTTCTGATAGTGCATCAGAGGCCCCTTTGTATCCAGAGTCTAACCACAAAGCTACTGACCCACAAACGTCTCTACGCTTAGCTGCACAGGAGGATACCTATCCATGGACATTGCGAAGTTGTGAAAACCTATACATCAATGCCAAACCTTTCGAGGTGCCCTTGGGGTACACAGGCCACCTCCCCAGCGACCAACGGAGATGTGCACCCCAGCATTGCAGTGCATTTGTGATCTGACTTTGCCCAAATGCGTCTATTGCATCCGAGGAAGTCCATTTATCTATGCATTACGCAGAACAGTTTGTTTTTCGCAATTTTAGGTTGTTCTTGCACTGCTGTGAACTGCATGTACGTCCATGGCTCTTTGGCATGCAACTGGCTACGGTGTACATGTCAATGTATGGGCGTATGGGTGTCTGCAGCCACCAGCCACAGGCCATTTGGGTGTGCAACACTGTGCACTATGAGCCAGTGGTGGCACACAGTTCAGCCATAGTGATCAACACCTCGGAGCATTGCGTCTCAACACATCCGTTCCTGCATTGTTACAACCCCCCCCCCCCCCCCAAAGTGCGCCAGCACAGGCTTGTCTAAGCACGAAGACCCCATGTGACCGTTGTTTTTCTGACCTTGGCTGCACTTGGACGAGGGGTTGGGGTACCACTGGACCACCAGCAGACACTGCCATATTACTGCTCAGGGACCAAGAGACGAACAAAAATCACCCCAAAGAGAGGTTGTTAGATCAAGCGCAGGCGCGGGCGTCGTATACCCCCCTTTTTGGGGTTCATTCGCGTAGCATACCCCAAGGCATGATATTGGATGTCCAACCCCTTGTAAAATCATTATTTTGCCCAATAAGACCATCCCGCAATGATTTTTTTATTCTGAGGCCTCTATCCCCTAAAACTGGATATCACTTTTTTGAGGGGGGGGGGGGTCAAAAGTTTTCGCTCAGAAGGCTCCAAGCAGTGGGGAAGCCTGTTTCGATCAGACCACCGCCGGTCGAATGGTAGTGCAGCCGGCGAGCAGTTTACAGGGGGGGGAAATAATTGGGCGCTGGGAAAATTTGTTTGGACAAATTTCGAAGCCCTCCCTCGTACCAAATATTTCCTTCAATTTTAAGGATTCTTTGTGCCATATTGTGTCAGGGGGTGCCATAACGACACCTTTTTTTTTTTTTCACTATGACATCCACACTCTGATGTTGCAGTTCTGCCAGATCCTGGTGTAGCTTAGTTGGTAGTTGTGCTAGGTTCTGGGTGTAAGGGTCCTGGGTTCAAACCTAGCTTAGGGTATATTTTTTGCTTCGCTTTTGTTGGCCTTTGTTATGTCTGCACATCTGCATGTCATCTGAACGTCACCTGAACGTCGTATTTATGCCCCCCTGCCTGCACTGTGCCTGCACCTGCACCTGGGAGGGAAGGTAACATAGAGATGAGACGCGGTGTCGATTGACACTGTGTTCTCTGTAGGTCCGCATCACCGTTGACGTTGGTGTACATCTAGCAGGCTGAGCAATTGGCAAGTGATCTGCAATCAGTAACCATCCAGAGCCCAGCAGGAAACAACAGCAACCATCCAGAGCCCACCAGGAAATATCAGTAACCATCCGGAGCCCACCAGGAAATAACAGCAACCATCCAGAGCCTACCAGGAAATATCAGTGGCCATCCAGAGCCCACCAGGAAATAACAGCAACCATCCAGAGCCCACCCGGAATCCACAATGAACATCCACTAGGAAGTAGCAGCAAGGGGCCGCATACCAAATTTTTCCTTCATTTCTAAGGAGCAATACCAATTTTTTACCCCCTTAATTTTGGTCATCCGAAAAAAAAACCTCTTAAATTTTTTCCCCCCCCTGTACTGTCGGCGGTTTGAATCGCGTACTGTTGGCTGGGGCGGCGGCGCGGTATTTGCCCGACCGGGGTTCGAACCGCCGACCAAAGAGACTCGGGTCGGCTGCGCTACCATTAGGCCACTGCTCGATCTGGTCCGGAATGTCTCCCCACTGCTTGGGGCCGCGTCTGCCACTGACAAAAAACCCAAAGTGTGTGTTGCTGTCTGACTGACTGCTGGCCTGGCTAAGGGACTGATTGGCTGACTGTCAACCTCTCTTCGAGGTGCACTGCCAAAGGCAATAGAATTTTTCGAAAATTAAGACATATTTTGGGGTTCCACATGACCCCAACTACTTAGCAACCAAAAGGAAGGTGTGTTTGGGGCCTGGGACTGAATGTATTATTTTTTTTGCCTTTTTTTTGCGGTTTTTGCAGGGTGGTAGATTTATTATTCTTACCCTTACCCAGTTTGGCCGTTTTCGAAAAGCAGTAGGTGTATTATTTCCAATCTTTTTCGGAGTTGTTGGAGGGGGGCAGATTTGATGCTTTGTACCAATTAGGCCGCTTTCGGCGGGCGGTAGATTTACTATTTTCGGCCTTTTTTTTCCCGCCGTTTTCGGAGGGTGGTAGGTTTATCACTTTCCGGGGTTTAGGCCGTTTTCGGATGGTGGAAGATTTATTATTTTTGGCCACTTTTGCCGCTTTTGGAGGGCGGTAGATCCAACCCCCCCCCCCCACCCACATGTTCGTGTACCCCTTCGGGCCGCCACCTCCAATACTTTCTTTTTGGACAAGTATGGCGTGATAGTTTTACGCATTGCCATCACATGGTCCCATGTGCATGTTGTCTTCATGCAACCGTTTAATTCCCGGATGGAAAGATGGTGCCGTCGCATCCATCGGAGAAGGTCCATCGCCTCCTTATCGGTAGCATCTACTTCACCATCTTTTAAAATAATCATGAGGACTTGGGCATGGTGTCGTAAAAGTACATCATCACCAAGCAATGTTGATGCTATGGATTGCATCCACAAGCGTCTTTGCCATTGCCCTCTTTGAAACAAAAAAATGTGATGGCGTTGACGTTTGGGAATGCAAATCACATGCTGCATAGGGGGTTAATTGCCGGTGGTTGATTTTTTCACAAAATTGTTCAATGCTGTCCATACAGAGGCCCTTCACGTTTGGATGTGCATTCGTAAACATTGTTGTAAGAAAGGTCACTGCAAAAACATGTCATGGGCATATGTGGGCCGGTTGCCCTAATGGAACACTGCGCACAAGCGCATGCAAAATGGCCACAACATACAATATTGATTGCAAACGTTGACCCGTATACTTCCAATATACGGCCGTATACTGTGAATTGGATGCACTTCCGGAGTGTCGTACTACTCTCCGCCACTTGCATTGGCCAGCTTGCAGCACCCAAGTAACCGGGGCTGCCAAGTCTAACACAGCGCGTGATGGCTGCGTATTCACCATGGAGAAGCCGCTGTTGGTCACATCCGCGGTGGCTGCACACACACACCAAAGCATCTCTTTGTTCCCTTGCTACCTTACAGCAACTTCACGTAAACCAATCACCACGATCACATAGCACCGCATCAGCCGCAAATGCACACCAACAACGTGTGTGCGGGACCCCTAATTTCAGAAATGCCGTGTCAAGGGCTTGGGCCACCGCTTGCAAGTTTTCAGCCTTGACGGAGCATCATTCCAAAAAAATATACAAGGCTGTCTAGAAAATGTCCCAAAGATAAAGAGCAACGTGCAAATAACATCAGACCATGAACATCGCCCTCCAAAAACTATGTAAGGCTTTCTAGAAAATGTCCCGCAAATAAATAGCAACCAACAAAAGCCACCCTAAAATAATTTGCATGCCATGAAACTTTTCCCAAAACGGAAGTGTGATGTCAAGAAAGAAGTAGAAATAAACTGCAATTATGCAAATAACTTTACTTTTGCCACGGGATGAGGGACAGTGAATTGTGTGTATAATACAGAAGTGAAACAGTACAGTTATCGGGGTCACTGTAATAGTACCGTTGATGATAGTTCAGTCCCACTGAACTTCAATTGCCCGCTCCGCACCATTTCTTCTATATATAAGTTTCAACTTCGGCGGCCCGTCTACCACTATACGGCGCCAACCAGATGTCATGGTGATGGGTGCAGCCATGCCGATGGCTACATCTTGCTGACAATCAACTCACCCCAGTGGTATACGTATCCCAGTTGGGGACCGTGTCTCGTGCAGGGTGATCGAGGTCTAGCAAGAGGAGTGGGGGTCAGTCGACACAAGCAAAACACCAGACACATATCCGCAGAAACTATGCGCAGATAAATAGCACCTAGTGTTTGACCCCAGTGTCAAACAGTAGTTTTCCCCGAGGATGGGGGAGGGGGGACGCTGAAGCACACCTTAGCCTGCCTTGTGTTCAGGGGCAAAAGGCATGCCCGCATTGAATTTTGCTTGTGCCGCTTGCATGGAAAACTATGGTTCTAAATTGTGAGAGAAGCACGAAGAAGACGCCACTGGCAGTATTGTCATTCATGATCTTTGGTGCCTGTGCCGCTTGAGGCCACTTGATCCCAAGTCAAACACCACGAGTGACGGAACTATGGCATGCAAGGAAGTGTTTCCCATGAATTTGCCATGGAAGCTGCTCTGTGTACACACAACGGACACTTGGTGGAACAATCGTTTCGGGTTTTAAAAAAATGAATTTGCCATGGAAGGATCCGAACAAGGGAGACAAGAATCGGGGACGGTGCCCATTTTCGTAAACAATTTGTTGAAAGACTAGGGGGGGAAAAATACGGCAAAATAAATCACGAGCTTGTCACTGGTCAAATGCCCTTTCGCCACCGTTTATTTAAAGCTTGGGGGCTCGGTTCTCGCACAAGGAGGGGAGTGGGGGACAGCCATCGGACTTTTGGGGGGTGCACCGTGTGCTGTGCCTGCGCTGTGCTAAAGGAGGCGGTTTTGGACCTATTTCCCCCGATGGGACCGCAACAATTACTGTGTTCCCATACACAGGACGACTCAGATTTGTACTCAGTCCAAAAACCCAGGTAAAGCCATGTTCCACACGGAGGATGCTGGCTTGCTATCTAAATCTGCTGTTTTTCCCCGCCCACGTATGATTCCCTAGTGGTGGGTGGTTTGCAGGTTGGTCGCAGGAAAGCAGGGGGGGGGGGGGCGCCAAAAAAATTCGGGGTATCACCGTTTTTTCGTACCCCTCCCCCCTAGGGGGGGTACGGCCCGAAAAAAAATATCCCACCCCTATGTGTAAAAAAGTTTCGCAACCCCAATTTTTTTCTAAAGAACACCACCAATTGCTTTTTCATATTGTGTAAGCGTAGCCTACATAATGCTTTGAGGACCCCAAACATTCCCTATTTTGCCGGTACAAATTTGGACCCCTACATATCCCTGTTGGCCCAAATTTCAGCCACCACAAAGCGAGGGTGCTAGCCGTGGGGCCCCAAGAGTTTTGGCTTGGGGTAAAATTGGTCAAAATGACCTTCCGGTTTTTCTAGGAATAGTAGCAATAGCACAGGTAGCAAACTAGGTGTGGCATAGGTGAGGGTTCGGCAATAGCACAGGTAGCAAACTAGGTGTGGCACAGGTGAGGGTGAGGTGAGGGGATCCCTCCTTTGCATGCCATACTGCTTCATACCGTTCCCTTGTTGCAGGTTTTTTTACGACCCCAGTTGAATTGGCAGTGTTTCAACTAGTTTTGTGCACAAGCAATGTTGAACCCCAATGTGGGCTTGTTGGACATTGGTGGGGTGCAATGTAGTGGCGTTGTGAGCCCATTTAGCGTGCTGGACCTTCCCGTTTTGGGCGCCACTACCTCATACAGGACTTCTACAACGTTGTTGACAACGGCATTGTCCTCAACATCTATGCCGGTCATGGGGTACACCCTCCTAGAGGCCATTTGTGTTGCTATTGGGGCGGAAACTACTTGGATCACACGAGGTGGCGGGTGTGCTAGTTGCACTTGTACATCATTCCAAGTCCTGAAGTTGTTGCATTTCACCTCCTTTGAAGACACGGAATTGATTCCTTGGGATAAAGCCAAGGAAACTTTGCTCCGCCTTGCAACCACCCCTCTTCCACCAACCACACGCATTTGCTTTTTGATGGAGTACGAGGGTTTCTTGATTTGTGTGGGGAGCAAGAATGACCGATGGTTTTATGTTGATGTACAAGGATCTCCCCGGGCTCCAAGTGGTGGTGCACTCTATACCGACTTTTCCACTCTTGCGGAGCTTGTCGACGTTGTGCTACTTCCCGATGGTTTGGCACGGACGGCCACCTCACCCAATGAAGCCCAAGCGTGCCGAATTTGGACAGTTACGGTTACAGTTACAGTTACAGTTACTGCAAAATATGAAAACAAATATGAATTTTGAATGTTCAAAAATCTTTTTATGAAGTTCGTTGTTGCTGACTCTCCCATCAGTCAGGCAATATTACTAATAACGGCCGCGTGTTTTGTCACGGGCACAGCTCACGGTGTCTTGTCACCCAGAGCAGGTATACGTGTATTGCTAAGTAGATGAGAGCATGAAGGGAGCATATGCATTACAGGGCCAGCCTTCGCGAGCCCTATATGTTGTTTGGCACTACCAAGTTTAGCAAGGGTACAGGGGGATAAGAAGGGGGAGGCATCAAGACGGAGCACATCGCAGGCAGAGCAGGCCACCACAGAGCCAGCACTTACGCACCTCTGACTGTACATACTGAATTCCATGAAACTCCTGAACACTGCAGTGGCTATGATCCCAGCTTTGAGGGGCTGAGGGGAGCGTTTGAAAACCTCGAATGAGAACAGACCATTAGCTCAGAAACAAACGTTCCAAAAAGAAAATTTTGTTCAAAAAAACTGTTTGAAATTGAATGTTCAAAAATGAAAGTTTCAAAATTGAATGTTTCTTTTTTTAACGTCATTATGTTTCAGAGAGGTACCCGGGGATGTTGTTTGCTGGTTCGTGCCATTGTGCTGCGAAGCATGCCATGGAGAAGGGGCCACCGACGGCTTCATGTTGCAAATGGCATGTTGGACATGGGCTAGTACCCGAAATAGCCACACAGAGGAATGCCAACGAGTAGCAAAGGCATGTTATGTGGTGGGAACACCGTGATTATGTGTGGTACGTGCGACATGGGAAGAAAAATTTTTTTCTGTAGGACCCACTTTTTTTCGTACCCCACCCCCCTAGGGGGGGTCACCCCCGAAAAAAAATATCCCACCCGGTATCAAAATTTTTTTTCTTCCCCCCCCCCTGCAGGAAAGCTAACTGACTAATGGGTGCTGGGCGTGCGCCGTGCAGAAACGCTCCTTGGGACTCGGAGTTTGTCCCTCAGGTACAAGACTCCGAGAGACTTTGCACGGGACATCATCAGTGGCCTTCGGTGTTTGGCTTGTGTTGTTTGCCAGTGGTTTTGACGCACCAGTGGCAATGCCGAGGCCCAAGAGCCGTCAGACGGGCCGGAAGGATCCGTCCGGTGGGCCGCACGACCCGCCCGGCGACACCATCTGGGCCAACGGCAGCGAGGCGCTGCTGGTTGGGCTGTCCTCGCGGCCGGAGCTCAACGGGCAGCGGGTGCACGTGGCGGCGCCGGGGGAGGGCGGCCGTGTGTGCGTGCGGCTCGGGGACGGGGAGTGCATCTCCGTGAAGCCGGAGCGGCTGATGGTCCCACCGGCCCCGATGGAACCCATGCCCCCTGTAGCTGCGGGGCCGGAGGCAGAGGGGGTCGAGGAGGTGGAGGTGCTGCGCGACGCCAAGTGGCGCCCCACGGAGGCCTCGGACGGCGGTGCCCCGATCCGCTTTGCGGTGGCGGACCTGCCCCCGTTCGACGTGCGCCCCGGCACCATCGCCCAGACCAATGGGGTCAGCTCTGCCCTCGACTGGGCGTTCACGTGCGCCATCCCGCCGCTGGCGCGCGTGGCGTTCAGGGGTGGGCGCGGAGCCGCCGACGCCGGGCCAACCGCGCCGGCCCCGGCGCTGCAGTGGCTCTACAGCATGTGGCATGTGGCGAAGCACTACGAGAACGGACACCGCCGCTTTCAGGTCCGGTGGCTTCGACCGAGAGGGGGCTGGCAAGTGGGCGCCGTTTAGGGGTCACCACCACCGCCCCCCGAGTCCTGCGCGTGGAGGGGGGCCACGGGGTGCAGCAAGCCCTCGTAACAATCGGTTGGCGACGGTTGGGAACGCGGTTGGGGAGCAGCAGGCGGCGGTTGCAAAACGGTTGCTGCCGCAGTTGGAGTTAGAAGTATGCGGTTGGAGAGCAACTGGCCGTTGCTGTTGGGGGTGGGGGGGAATCCCCCACCTTCAAGCGCAGGTTTGCCCCACCCGCCACCCCCAATCCCCAAGCGGAGTACAACAAGGCCCTTCACTTTTCCCGGCCACGGAGGTCACGGATAGACCTTGGCGGAGCGACCTGATGACCAGAGTGAGCGGTGAAGGCTGGCAGGCTCGGCTGCAGCTTGGTGCGTGGGTCCACACCCGAAGTTTCCCGGCCACCCCATACCACTGCCACCTCTTTACCACTAGGGAGGGGGGAAGGCATCCCAAGAAGGGGGCAGGGTAGGGGTTGGTGGGGGGTCAGGAAGTTCGACGAGGACGGGGATAGCATGTTCTTGAAGGAGGGAAGCGGGTTACATTCGGTTCCGGTCGTTAAGAAGTGGGTGTCTAAAAGCAATGTTGTTGCGCTACATGCATATGCGGCAAATCCCACCAGCAAGGAAACCCAGACCACCTCTGTCCAACAGGGCAAAGCAACAATGGAAACAGATGTAATATTCTGCTGCCCCCTCCCTTTTCACACAAGTGTCATCAATCATATGAAACTCATTTTCCACCCACAAAAAAGTGGGTAATTGGTGGAAGCGGGCTAAAACTAGGGTCCCAGTACCCCCTACCCCCGTTGTATAGTAACCGCCCTTGCATATTAAGTGTGGGGGTGAGGGGACCGTCGCTTTCCATTTTGCAAATTTACTCGGAAAGTTGGATATGGAGCTTCTCCTGTGCGTTTGCTGGCTGGATGAGGTGGTATTTTTTTGTACTTCTCTGTACTTCAGATTCTTGCATCCAAGGTACTCCACTGTACCCTGTATCGTGCAGAATGCTTCAGTTTTTCGCAAACTCAGCCACTGATGTCGATCATATTGACAGGTATTCACCTGCAGCCAAGCCTGCAGCCGGAGAGCCCATTCCTGTGGCCCCTGTTGAGCATGTGCAGCTCTTCAGAGTCAAATACTCCCGCCAGAAAAAGTGGCACACAGAGCCTGTCTCTCAGTAGAGCTGAACATGCATCCCAACAGGCAGTTTCCGGCTCATTTTGTGGGTCATATTTTGTTTTGTGTTGTGAGTCCCTTGCATAGTAGTCGGGGGGGAGGGGGGGGCGAGGGGACTGTCACTAGGGGTATGTTCCCACTGGGTGTAAGGATACCGTCGCGCGCAGGTGGTTACTCGCTGATGAGGGTGGGGGGGGGGGTGTAGTTGCCGACATACAAAAACTTGGCACTGTGTGAACAACATTCCCAAAGAAGCCCAGAGGCCAAGGAATTTTGGGGGGGCGGGGGGGGTGGGGGGTTGCCAAAAAGGCTGAGTCAGTGTGCCGGTCGGTGCTTCCAGGCATACACACCGGTTTGGGTTGTCAGGAACAGGCTGTTTGCATTGCTTGTCCCAAGCCACAGGGGAACATATTTTTGAGAGGTGAGGGTGGGACAGTTGTCCCTCTGCATACCCCCCCCCCCTTTGTAATAGCCACGCCCTTGTCCAAGCTACAGTAGGCATAGGGACCATATTAATTTGGGACTTTTGCGTAGCTATTACAAGGGGGGGGGGGGTACAAGTGCTGCTTCTGCCCCAATGTCCCTCCCACGCCGGCCCGGCATCATTGCATTCGATTGTTCCCTTGACCCCTTGACCGTGAGGTTTGGCGGGTGGGGGGAGGATGTCTGCGGTCCCAGACTGAGGAGCCCCCCCCTCCTCCGCTCGGGGAATAGTGCAGGTGCGCCGATAAATGTGTGCGGCGCCGGGAACAACAGGCAGAACTGCGCGACGCGCGCAGTGGGGGGGCACAACGCCACCGCCGTTCATGGCGCTGTAGGACTTGAGAGAGGCAATGGTGATGGTGATGGTGGTGATGATGACGAGGGTGATGACGATGATAACGATGACGATGGGTGCGATGATGATGACGATGATAACAATGGCGATGACGACGATGACAATACCCAAAAACACATGCATTGTTCGATTTCCACTTGCCCGGGCATCTGCCATCAAGCAAACCTCAAGTCAGCAAGCACAGCACGGGAGTGGTGACAAAGGTCCTCGACAATGCGCTCTTGGCTACCGCAGAGCACGGGAACGGGTGGTGTCACATTGGTGTCACGGTGGGCCTGACTGACCGGGTCCGCGCACTGTGCGCAGCCCCCCCCCCCCCCCGGCCCTGCAATGGGGTGCCACGTGGTATAACATGGGGTGAGGTGCCCACGTTGGACATATAGATGTCTGCAATTGTGCTTCTGTGAGGCCATGCATGGCCAATTCAAGGCGGTCCTTCTGTTTGGGCGAAAGCAACTAGTTCATGCATTGAGGCTCGCTGATTGGTTGACACGACCAATTGTGGACTCGGGGCTGCAAGGCCACCGTAGACGCTGGGCGACCCAGACACAGTGATGCCCGACCCACCACCTGACACACCTGACCTGGACCCTTCAACTTGACTTCGGATGGTACGCATACTCTGAGGGATCCATGCGGAGACCTGCCACTAGTGTCCGCCAGCAAAACTATAATCAGCTGGAGCTATGTCCCATGGGGTAATCTAATGGACACCGCCGGTTCCTACTGAGTTCTGCGCGCGGGGTGGGCGGGTATTAACTGAGTGGCAAAAGGAACAGGGTTGACTCCTACCGAGGTATGCATTCCTTGCCAGATGGTTTTGGCATGCGCGGATCCATTGCAACCCCAAGGCGCCCTCTGCCAGTGCTGAGCAGTGTGTGGTGTAGGGCCTGCTGTTGACGCCTGGCCGAACGATTACAGGCTTTCAAACCTTCGGGTGTGTGTGATTTGTGTTCTCAATCAGCGCGGGGGAGCCCGGGACACCCCCAGTGGTCTGCTGCAGCACTTTGGGGCAGGCGCTGTAGGTGCTGTCAAGAATGGTTTGGACATACTCCCACCCCCCCCCCCCCCCGAAAAATGGGACCCTCGGCCACTTTTAGTGGGAGATTCCGCACCATAGACCCAGGGGCCTCCCCCCAACCCCCGGGTTCAGGGCGCTGTGTGTGACACGCGGCACTCGCACTGCATGTCCCCGGCTGCACTCCCATGGCATGCGCTGCAGATCCAAGACGACGAACAGACCGAGTCGCTGCTGTTGGAGGTGACGGACCTGCGCGCATGCCCCAAGGGCCTCGGGCTCGCACGCGCAGACTTCTGCGCGCCACGTGCCAGTGCGCCGCTCGGCGCCCCCCCGCTGTTCGCGGTACGGTACCTGCACCAGACGAAGGCCACGCTGGATGTGGCGAGCGTGCGGCCCGGCGGCGCCGTGCATGAGTGGGTGCAGCGGGCGGGCGGCGCCGGAGTGATGCTGGTGCGGGCTGCGTCCTCCGCGGAGGTGCGGCACGGCAAGGAGGTGCTGGAGGCCGGCCGACGCTACATCGCAGGGCCGGTACCGGGCAGTCCCGCAAAGCCCGGCGCTCAATTCCGTGACTCAGTGCTGTTTCCGCCGCCACTCGCGGACATGCAGCGCGCAATGGCGGCGCAGCCCGCGTTGAAGGTGGCCCCGCATCTCCCCACTCTAAATTGCGCGTTGAGCAGTCAGTATGTCCCGTTCTTCCTTCTGAATGGGGGCGTATCGCGTGCTGTGTGTGCGCTGTGCACAAGGCCGGATGTCTTATTTCATTCGAAGTATGCCAGCCATATTTGGAAGCTAACCGTTGCAGTTGACCACCAAGGGAACATTATTTGGATTGGTCCACTCATCATGCATGGCACTGCACCAGATGTTATAATGTGGGACAAATATGGTCCAACACAGAAGTTGGGTTTGTTCAAGAACTTTGGGGTAGGGTGTCATGATGGTGTATATAAAGTCCGCTTGCATTCGCATACTCCTTTCATCGGCCACAATACTCCTTTCATATTCCTGTCCCAGGTTCTTGCAACACGTGAAAAGGAGTAGGTGGCTTGGGGTGTGGGGGTGTGGTGAAACAATGGGTTGTCTCGCATTGTGGGTGTGTACTATGGTCTGTACAGGCAAGAACATTGCTAATTGCCCTGAACTCCCCCAATTTCTCCCTGTGAAATGCGCGCTGTGCGTGCTGTGCTGTGCACAAACACTCCCAATTGGATCAGGCGGGGTTTTCACTGCTCCCTCTTGGGGAGGAAAGGCGATTGATGCGTGTGCTGTGAGGCCCGGCAGACCAGTCCTTCAGGGGGTGCACCGTGCGCTGTGCGCGCTGTGTGAAAAGTCGGCTGTTTTCAATCACCGGTAGCCACGGGTCCCAAGGTCCTGAATTCTGCACCCCTGATGCTGTTTTGAATGGATCATGCGCGCTTCTGTAGGGGGGGGAGTTGCGGGGGTGTTCCTGGGATAAACAACATACTGATTTTTGCTGTGCCCGCACTGTGCGAAAACACCCCCTCAGCGTTCCATACTGCTTTTGGGGGCCAAGCACTGCAGATTAGGGCGGGGCAAGTACGGTGCGCGCGTTGCCATGTTCAAGGTCCGAAGGCGCGAAATGCTCACCTGAAGTCGCAAAGTTTGCGCGATTTTACACAGGTGATTTTACATGTGCATGACACATGTGGTTTGCTGTGGAGCTGCTGAAGGCAGTGACTCGGTTGGGTACACGGGGGGGGCGCCGGGACCGGACCCTTTACGCCGACTCCCCCCCCCCCCCCTCCCTGCTGGGTTTTGGCCCGGAAGTGCTGGACCATGGGCGCCAAAGGCGCCCTAAGGAAATTTTGCTTGACTTAGTAGAGGGTGAAAAAATGGGTTTTCACCCCATGTGTCTATACTGAAAATACTCAGTTTTTTTAGGAGAACCCAACAGTGGATGAAAACCAAATTGGACCAAATATGAATACCACCCCTGTGTAGAGATATGTCAGAGATGGACCATACCCTAGTGGGTAAAGCAGTGCTTCTGCAACTGGAAGGTCCTCGGGTCAAACCCCAGTGGGATCAGTTTGCAGGACTGCAGGTAGGACCAGGGGCACCATGGGAAAATTTTTGTTTTTGTTTCTTTTGCTTTTTTTTTGCTTTGACTTTGTCCCCTTTGTTGGGGATCCCTGAGAATGCAGGGGTGATGTAGCATTTCCACCCACTTGTGGGCCTCCTAGAAGGCAGGGGTTAGGCATCCAATTCTGATTTTGTCCCCCTTTCTTTGGGGATCCCCGAGAATGCAGGGGTGATGTAGTGATTAGGCGGTCATCTTATGCCATATTTGTCAGGGTATGAAGCCTGCCCCCCCCCCCCCTTTTCTTGGCAGCGTATGAAGCCTGCCCCCCCCCCCCTTTTCTTGGCAGCCCCCATCCCCCCCCCTCCCAGACCCAGCCCCCCTTCCCCCCCCCCCCTTCCCCCCCCCCCGCCCTGAAAGTGGTCCGAGAGTGGGAGGGAGTCGGCGTATGGCCCGTTGCTACGGCCCCCCCGTGGTTGGGTAAATGCACATGCATTGCCCCCCGCTTCTGGTAGCAGACACCGCTACGCACGGAACCCACAAACACACACCCGATTCCCGGAAAATGACTGAATTCAGAGCAGGAGGCGTTCGCGTCCCACAGCCCCACAGCCCCAAAGCCCCACAGCCCCACTGCCCCACAGTTCCACAGGCAAGCCCCCCCCCCGTACGGGAATCCCGTATTTCCCGTACAGCCCCGAACAGTGGCCTGTACAGTGGGTTCTCAGAACCATAGCACAGAAATGGGCAATATTAGGCACCCATTTGTCTCTTTTTCCTGCCCTCCCCTATGCTCTTGACCAGACTATGTCTTGCAATGTATGCCACTCCAAGAATGCTGAAACTGTTGCTTTTTTGTCTTTGGCCGAGTCAGATTGTTGTACCCTTCGACAGAAGCATTCTGATTGTGCTGAAGATTGGGTTATTTGTGAACTGTGTGTCCGCCAAGCCCGCCCAAACCTTTTTTTTGGGGTCAACGTCCAGTCAGTCCGCTACTTCAACCAGTACTACTACTGGCCCGTACAGTGGAAAATTTTTGCCCCGAACAGGGGGCGGGTTGCACAGCCCCACAGCCCCACTGCCCAACTGCCCCACAGACCCACAGTCCCACAGCCTCATGGGCCTACAGCCTCAAACCCTGCGCCCCTGGCCGTCCGGATGCATGCTCTCCTCGCGTCTGCGACCGCAGGTGTGCGCCTTCTGCGGCATCCACAAAGACAAGCTGCAACGGTGCTCACGCTGCACCGTGACTTACTACTGCAGCCACAAATGCCAGAAGGCCGACTGGAAGGCGGGGCATAAGGCCGCCTGCACCGCCGCCGCGGACGTCATCTACGGCGGCCCCGCCTCCGCGTCGCAGGCGCCCGGGGCTGGGGCCGGGGACCGGCCCAGCTTCGTGTTCGACGTCCTCCAAAACGACGCGCGGAAGTTCGCCCCCGTGGCCTCCGTCATGAACTTTAACACCGGCACTGTGACGACCACGGCTGATCCAAAGGCAATGGGGAGCAGCGGCATCGCGTGCGACAAGATGCAGAAGCCCAAGAATGTGCACGGCAACGCGGAGTTCATCGTGAAGCTGCAGCCGCCCGTGCAGGTGTGGGCGGCTCTGGGCAGTGTACTGGACGGGGGAGAATTGGGATGAGGGGAAAGTTGGAACGGCGAAAGTTCGCACAACAAAATTGCACCAAGTTTGGCCACGGTATTTACGGACCGAAGCCATTTGTTTAGGGTTGATGGTGGTTACATTTGCGGTGTCTGCTCGTCTGGGAATTTCGTACCAAACTCTGCCATGGAATTTACGAATTTGTGCCAAATTTTCAACGCACCGAATTTTGCCATTCCAATTTCGCACGTTCCGACCCCCCCCCCCCCCGCGGAGGGGGGTAGTAGGCACTTATGCCTGACTGTGGAGTGCATTGCCTCAAGTTTGCACTTTTTGCTGCACTGTCTGTCTGTTTTTTCAATCAATCTCATCCAATCTAATTCGGTCTCAACCCCCTGAGGGTAGGTGCGTGTGCCATTTTTCTCAGGGGGTGGGATTCGGTTGCCAATCCTCATCAACCGCTGGCAACCTCCAACCCAAACAGCGATGGTACACTCGCCGCCCAAGACATCCGGGCCACCATTGAGCTGGTCCTTTCTTTGGGCGCCCGAGTGTGGTACACTGTTCCCGCCTTTGTCCCCGTGTAAAGTAGCATGCAGCAGCCGAATGGCAGTGATAAACGACGCCAAATTGTGAACTGAACTGTACCTGAACTGCACCTGCGGACCCGTGCTACAGAATCCAACGCCCATTGTGCCGACAAAGAAAAGGTCGGGCCATCAACCCCCCCCCCCCCCGGCCCTTCTCCGCCCAGTTGGCCCAAATTTAGGCCACCACAACTGAGGGTGCTGGCCCTGGGCTGCTTTCCCCTGTTTTGGGACCAGGAAAATGGTGCAAAGAATACAGGGCCAGAGCAGTGATGACCTGTGTGATCATGCAGGAGGGTCACCCTCCTGCACAGTAAGAAACACCACTTGATGACTGTATAACCAGCGGCAGCAACTGGTGCGGCTATACAGTAGGGGGCAGCCAGGTGTTCCCCCCGTTTCCCCAGCAGAAGTAACCAAAACCAACAAACACCAACACGAGGTGCACAGCTCAAAACAAAACATAAACCATCAACAAACAAAAGGACACCCCAGCAACAGAACCCATGGAATGCATCACGGCCCATGCCCAGGAAGAGACCAAGGACATTCCCCAGCATGCAGCAATTCAGAGGATGATGTGAAACCACCAAGTCCTTGAAGCGTCCGGGTGGTGTCCTCTGCCCAAATACGAACCCACCAGTTATCTAGTACAGGCCCAGCATCAGAGGTCATCATGGTACAGGCCCAGCATCAGAGGTCATCAGTACGGGCCCAGCATTAGAGGCCCAGCATCAGAGGGCACAAGAGCAGACCCAACGTTAAAGGGACAAGAGGGAGCAGACAGACCAAGAACAGAGCACAGCACGAACACAAGCAGGCAAAAGCACATGTGGGGCGCAATGGGGAGGAAAATGGTAGTTGGGGCCCACAAAAGAAGGAAAACAATGCAATGGGAGCCAGAGAACCAGCAATCAAACCCAAAAGGATTTGCTGCTCAGGGGAGGACGTCCAAGTCCGGACACGCAGCCAAACTCACGCGCAGAGCAGAACAAGAGCGGTCATAGAGTCAGAGCCAATGAACCTGGTGGTTAGATCTCCCCAGTGCGTGGGGGGTGCATCACACAGGGGAGGACATCCATACCCAGAGATCTATGCACACCACCCAGGAACCATCACTGAGATACTGGCGGCATCACCATAGCCGCAGTCTGGACATGTGAGTGTGAAAGGACACTCCCTGTTGGGGCGCCCTGGGTGCAGGTTCATGGGGCACAATCTGCTGGATGATTTCCTGCGGATGCTGTATTTCACAGAGCATGCGTGATGGGCGGAGCGCAGAGGATGAGTCGAAGATCCGTCCCATGACCATGCTTTGACGTGGTGGGCGGCCAATCACCATGCCCTAGTCCTCCTGCTCCTCCTCCTCCTCCTCCTCCCTTCTCCCCTGTTTCCACTGTGGCCGTCCATCTCCCTCCGCCTCCACCTCCTTCCCCTGCCCCAACATCTCCGCCCCCTCTGCGCCTCCACATCCGTCCGCATTCGCAGGGGTGCGGGCCCTGGATGTGCTACGACAAGCAACGCTCCTTCACAGCGCAGATCCCACCGGAGACGGCGGGGCTGCCGGCGGCACGGCGACTGCTCGAAAAGGACGGGATCCGGCTCCCGTTCCCCATGAACCCGTCCCTCTACGGCTTCAAGGGCTACTGCTACGCTGCGTTTGAGGGCAGTAGGGTCCGCGTGTTTGTGGACAAGCTGGCCCCACAGCAGCAGTGGTAAGTGGCGGCCGCCCACATGGGCGGACCCGCAGGCCGCTGCTTGATGCCCAGGTCCGTCACCGGACGGCGATGTGTAGCGCCACTGCCACTGCATGAGCAGGGAAGGCGAATTCTCATGCATGGGGGCACCAGAGCCGCTGAACCCTCAAACACTGGGATTGGGAGGGGGGGGGGCTCGAATGTGCGGGCCTTTGGTCCGTCACTACGGAGTCCAGCGCCGAAGGTGCCAACAAAGAAATGTCAGGGCTCCCAAATGGCTCAAAGGCTTCCCCATCCCTCAATATACGTCCTTTGCACAGAACTTGGTGGCCTTCCATTGGTGCTCTCATCCCCCCCCCCCCCCCCGAACAATCTAAAATCTCAAATCAGTGCGCAAACGCTAAAGCGGCGCGTGCCCTCTCTCCCAAAAAGCAGACCTTCCGGCACTCGTGGCTCAACGGATTTGTGGCTGTGGCGACCGCCCTGGGGCCCACAGTCCTGATGGCCGCCTCTCGCCAGGCGCTTTCCGTGGGACGCCTGGTCCTTTTGTGCTGCGCTGACCGGCAGCAGTCTGTCCTCCGGGGCCGCTGCCCAGCCGTTGATCTCCGAGGGCTGGCTGGCGACCAGGGGTTCTCTGCATGGCGATGGGGGAGCTGGTTCTCTTGGAGCGGTCAGCTTTTGGACGAACGTGTGTGCGGCGGACGAGCAATGCCATACGCAACCACATCCTTCAGGACGAATTGACCCGTTGCCAGCCCGAATCCGGGCAGTTTGCGTAGTGTTGTATTCCCGGCGACAATGGCACGGGCTTATCTGTGCCATGCGTATCAATATATCTCTCATGAATCTGTGAGCGCCGTCGAGAACAGCGCAGGACGCTTCCCGCCACCGTTGCTCTGCATGCAAGTCGCCCGTCCCTGTCCCTGGCAGTCGCTCTTGGCAGTCCGGCGCCTCCAGTGCTCGCTCTTGCTGGTACATTTTGGCATGGCCGGACTGGTTTCTCAGATGTTGCGGTGCGGTTGCAGCCCTGGCCAGTGCCGCCTACTGTCTTTCAAGCAGCATCTGGCGGTGCCGTGGCAAAGTTACTCAGCCCCTATGGCAACCCCCCTGCACCCGCCCCATATTCCTTGAAGGCCGCCGGCGACGGCAATGGAGTGGGCGCCACAGCTGCAGAAGCAGCACATGTGAGCGGAGCGACAGCAGTCCGATGCCCACCTTCCAAAATACGGGACCTCACCGTCTGTGGACAACAAATGCGGAAGTTCCTCCCCAAACCCGAACAAGTGCACACCCAGAGCACCAACCGGCACCCTGACCAGGATTTTCTGGCAACCTCCGCGGTCCAAGCTTTTTTTTTAGATGCGAAATCTTAATTTATAGCACTTATCTTATTTTTTAGCATAAAAAAAAAGATTTCGCGCTAAAAAAAAAGATTCCGCGCTAAAAAAAAAGATTCCACGCTAAAAAAAAAGATTCCGTGCTAAAAAAAAAGATTGCGCGCTAAAAAAAAAGATTTTTACATGATCATCATGTATGTCTCAAAAAGTTGCACGGGGGGGGGTTACAAGGAGTGCTACTGCATCAAGCCAACCCCTGCCCATGTTCACAACTTCATACAGTAGGGGAACGTGGGTTTCGGGACTGACCCAATATGCACCCAGTGGCCCTCTTTCCTTGTTGCCTGCTGCATGCGGTGAGGAGGTACCCTATGCAGGGATGTCATGAATGTGGAAGGTTTTTGGTGCATTACGCAGAACTTGTGTTTCACAACAGGGGTGTCCCTTTGGAGCTGGGGGGCCTATGGGAGTGCCATGCATGCAGTGCGCACGCAGTGCAAAGTTTTGGATGTCGGCAAATACTCGAACCCTAGTTTTGGCCCCTTTTCACAAGTTTTTGGTTCCGTACCAGGGTTTTTTTGGCTTCCCAAGCATTTGGGATGTGGCATATTTGAATTGTCAACCATTTCCCCCTAGAAGAGGCCCATCGACAAAGTGTACACAGTCGACACGACCCGGATCTCGACGTCGTCATTGTCGACACTGCAGCGAGCCTCGTATCCGTAGAGGCGGTTCGATTCGCCCTGCAGAGTACTCTTCCGGACAGATAGTACGTGCACCAAAACCTTGGTCGACTTCAAGGTGATTCTCGAACCGAGATGCTCAAGATCATCGATCGGTATGGCCACGTCCACAACTGCAAAGAAGTCCACGTGGTCATCGTCGCTCGAAGGCTCTCGATCGCCGATACTCGATGGTGGTGAGTCGACACCAGGACCGGACAGTTCTTCTTCGACGATGCTGTTGGTTATAACTACAACCAGAAGTATCGATGGACACCTGGCCAACCCTATGGTATTGACACCTTTCAGTCTTCCCCCTAGTAAACAGGTGACAGGTATTCTTGGGTGAGTATCCTAGCCTCTGCGTGCACAATATGCACGCAGTGCGCACACAGTGCACACGCAGTGCGCACGCACTGCAAACACTTAGCCTATGCAGAGAGTTCATCGGAGAGGATCACAGGTAATGTCTGAATGTTGTAAAGTAGGGTACTCAGCCACCTTGGCCAGAGCCCATGTGCACAATTTCATCTGCTCAGAGAACAGGGGTTTCCTTTCGCCATAGTCATCAACTCCTGGGACATTTGCATCCCAACACATCCGTTCCTGCATTGTATGCTCATTTTCTGGAGCTTTGGCAGTCTGCCCAGTCAGTCCCCAGTTCCAGATTCCTTGCTCAGATTTTGTTCACAGGGAGGTTTTTTCGCAGTTTTTTTTTGCGCATTTCTTCTGCAGTGCATTGTGCCACCCACGTGCCTGTGCTGCAGTGTCTGCCAGCCATAGTGATCAACTCCTGAGAACCCTGCATTCAACACTTCCGTTCCTGCATTATATGCTCATTTTTTGCAGCCTTTGTTGTCTGCCCAGTCAGTCCCAGCGTTCAGATTCCTTGCTCAAACTTTGTTTAGAGGCATTATTCGGTGCACAAAGCCGAGTGGCATTGCCTCGTAGAGGTTGTTTTCAACCACTACTCAGTGGGTGCACAATTTTGCCCATAATTTCATGCTCAAGTTTTGCTCGTTTCAAATATCTTCAGGTGCACACAGGGAGGGATGCTGCTTCTGTATTTGTTTGGCATTTCCAAAAATCCACGGCATTTTAGCCCTTCTCCACAAGGAAGGCGTCTTGTGCATCAGTTGCACAGTGGCATGTCCCGACGCCATCAAGTGGGTTACATCATCTTCACGTAATGTAGTGTGTACTGCAAAAGCACGTTCTGCAAGTGCTCAGCCGTCTGCTCCGGTCTTGTTGGTATTCTTTACCGTTCTTTGCTTTGTGCCTTGTTTTGCAGGGTTCGCCTCAGGAATGTGGATGATTCGTCCAGTGGGGTGCCTCTAGGAACTGCATTTCTGCCTCCCCTCCCCACCCCTGGCTTTGTGTTCTCTTAGTTTTACCAAAATCTCACTTTTTACCTGGCCATCTAAAAAAAAAGATTCTGCTTTTTTGACGTTTTTAAACATGCGAATGACTTTTTTTTAGATTTTGGGTTTTGTTGCAATCTCTTTTTTTAGTAGGGAATTCTTTTTTTTAGATGCGAAATCTTTTTTTTTAGATGCGAAATCTTTTTTTTTTAGATGTTTTTGCTCATCTTTAGCTGTTTTTGCTCATTTTTTAGCTGTTTTGACTTAAATTTTAGCACTTTTCTTAAATTTTAGCGCATCTAAAAAAAAAGATTTCGCATCTAAAAAAAAAGATTATCCCAACCTGCGCCTGTTTACCTGGAGCTGCTGGAATGCTGGTGTACCGCGGAGGGGAAACTTATGCTCAGCCGCAGTTTGGAATGGCAAAATTTGGCAGAGCAAAGGTGTGCAAATTATGCCGCGGTATTTGCAAAGTCTGAAGCCATTTTTCTCGGTGTCATTTTCAGCGCCCTTGGCATGCTCATTTCCAGAGGCCTCCGGGAAGTAAGAGCAACCATCCAAGCAACCATCTGGAAGCCTGCAAGAAATACCAGCAACGAACCAACCTCTTGTGCCACGGTCTGGGAAGTTTGTACCCAAATTTCCCATCCCCTGCGGCACTTCACCCCAGAAACGGCGCAGTATTGCTGTGGGTTGGATCTGAGAGGGGTATTTGAGTGCGTTCCGGGATGCGATACACGGGACCCAGCAAGCTGGCAATCCCTGGAGGCATTGGGTTATTGCACCCAGACCCATTTTTTCGCCTTTTTTTGTGGACTTCTCAGAGGGAAATGTGCATTTTTACCCAACTGCTCCACAAAATGTGTAATCTGTTATGTGCACATCTTTGCACAAGTTAGCCGTTTGGAGGCTGGTTTGGGGGGAGGGGGGTTGGGAAAGGGCACATTGGAAGCAGTTTGAAGCAACTTGTTGCAGGAGAAAAACACACTTTGCAAGAACCCCCCGGAAACAAAGGGTTTGCCGGTGTTATTGCCAAGGGCTCCTGCTTTGTTGCACAATTTTGATGGGCATCCTGTAGAGTTGGCAGCTGCGCAAGTAGCTGAATCATGTTGAGCACCGACTGGGTGCTGGGTGCCCAGTGGCACAGTGGTCAGCCAAACATACCTCCCTGTGAGTTGATTCCTTGTGAATCGAAATCAGGTCCCAATCCCACATGTTACCGGGTTGGTTTATGGACATCCGCACAGTGGTGGTCCACTCTGTGGGAGTATCAGTGATGAATACGCGGCAATTTGTAATTTCGATCAGTGCTGCTACACTGATTCCGACGTTGCTCCTGCACCAGAATATGTGTTAGCAGTGCAATTTACCTTTATTTTCCCTCAATTCACTTCGGTATCTAATGCCACAACGGGGCAGGTTTTGTCTTTTTGTGAGTGTCTATTTTTTTCCTGACTGCAGCAAAAATTGCAGAATGAAAAATCGGTACTGCATGCTCATGTGATCAATGGCCAGTTCGGAAACCCAGATCCGTTGTGCATGAGGGCACACGCAAATGTACGCACACGCAGGAGCCTTGGTGGGTGGAGACCGCTGAGCACAGGGAGAGGGCAGTTACCCACATCTACTCCTGTCAAGTATGGAGGTTTAGGCCTACAACAAATGTACTGGGCTTACAGAACTAGGTACGTCACCCTTGTTTGAGGATTACTGCGGAAACCCACTGGTTGCCCAGATTGGTGGCACAACCCACAGAACGCATGATGACACCTCTTCGTGACTACGTCACAGTCTTGTCCAAGATAGGAGGAAACACTACACTGGTTCTGGCCCCGCGCAAAAGACCCCCCACTTCCGCAAATCTCATTGATGAACAGACATCCGTGGATGAAGAATAGATTATGCAACAAGAAGTGGCGGTGGGCAGAAGTAGCCAGAAGGCACGTAACACGATGCAGTGCAAATGATGATCCCACGGACGGAGAAGTCCCACCAGGGTTTAGCCCCGTGGAGGTGGCAGGAATACAGCTACACCGATGGAAAACAAGTGGAAGGCGACATATGGTACGGAGACGGAAGTAACTTCATCCAAGAAGTAGGGGGAAGAACAATATACAGAGTAGGAGGAGCCATCACTTGTGGTCCACTACAGGTCTTTACCCAAGTGACCGGGCCACAAACCTCATACAGGGCAGAGGTACAAAGTTTTATGATTAATTCGGCTTTGGCTGGCGCAAATCAGGAACTGATTTACGACTACAAAGCAGCTGTGGACCACTCTTTACATCGCCTTTTACATCCTCCCCATAGAATGTTCCAATATGGATTTGGACTCACCATCCAAGAGGAAATACAGAACAAGCCACTCCGGTCGAGGTGGGTCCCAAGCCACAGGGATATAGCCAAGGCCAAAACCAAGGAGCGAACAAAGATCAAGTGTAACGGTGAGGTCGACCAGCTGGCCAAAATGGCAGCTCACAAAGGTGATATTGCTGTCAATGGGGGTCCTGCGCCTACCCCAGCCAAAAAGTGGGTCACAGAGGGGAGACACTATGACTTGTGTTCTGGAACAGACTCGGTGTTTCGGCTCCCGAATGTAGCCACTCTTGGTACGTTTTTTCCTTAAAACAGCCACTTACCCACCCTCTTAGCAAAGAAAACTTGTCATAGGTGAGAACGCAGGGTCCAAACAGAGTCGTGGCGACCCCAGGTCGCTTCGCAGGTATACTTAAGGTAGGAATGTAAGTTGCTCCTTCTTAGTCAACCTTGATCCCTTTCCTTGACAGGGGAAGAAGCTATGGAATGTTCTGGGAGTGTACTTAGATCCCGAGATTGAATTGTACTGCTACAAAACTATTGCAGAGCTGTTGCAGCTTCATAAAAAAAACGGGTAAAACGAATTTTTTTAAGCAAATAAGTGCAGTAAGATGTGTTCTTCACTCAGATTCCGAATTGGAAAAATAGTGCTGGTGTGGGTAGTCAGTCTGTTGCCAGGTCCGTTCATCTTGCTATGCTCGGGAGTGAGAAGTTGGTCATTTTTGCGAGTGTTCGTGAGCTTTGGTTCGAATTGGTATAGGTCAAAATTACCTCGAAGAGAGGTTGTTAGATTATGCGGGCGCACAAGCGTCGGAGACCCCCCATTTTTGGGGGTCGTTTGCGTAGCATACCCCAATGTATGGTTTGTGACATCTAACCACTTTTAAAATCCACATTTTAGGATCGATCCCCCAATCATTTTTTGGATTTTGAGCCCCGTACCGCCCACCACCTGGGTACCCCATTTTGCGGGTTTTGGGGGGGTTGGGATGGGATTGAAGTCAGGATGGGGTAGTGTCCACAGCCAGTATTGACGCTTTCTTGAAGCGCTGGGCCCGTCTACCACCGCAGCTGACGTTGCACGGCGTCGCACGCTCCCCCGTGTTGGACTCGGGGATGCAGGACACCATTCACCCTGGACGGCCCGGGCGCGGTGCTTTCTTTACACACAGGAACACGCACGCGCGCGCACACACACACACACACACACACCATGTCTGGTTTGTTCGTTGCGGTGTTTCCGCGCCTAACTGGTTATTGCAAGTTTGTTGCGGGGGTGGGAACACCCGACCACCGGTGCCGACTATCATGTAACCCTGAGGGCCACCCCCCCCTCCCCTTTTGAACCACCCCAGGCGTGTCTTTAGGGATGCACGGGGCTGATCTGTGGAGAGAGGTAGGGAACACGCGCATGCAATGTATGTTTTGCTGCCACGTGGTAAATGGTTCAAAGGGCAAGAATGGCGGTGTGTGTGTGCAACAATCGTCAATATGGAGCAACGGCCCCGTCAGGGCAGCCTCTTGCAAGGCTCGACAATGAACTCATGGTTTGCAGTAGTGCTAGGACTGTAGGGTTGTTAAACTTCGCAGTTTGAGCATGAATGGAGTTGTTACCTTGGCACACATACCATGTTATTTCATGGTACTGACCGGGGGCACTATGTGCCCTACGCTTAGCATGGAGTATCTGCACTCACCCACAATCAGTGGCAGATCTATAGGCCCCACACCATGCCATAACGTTAGAGGCGCACGGAAAGTGGTGCACAGTCTCAGACATGATGCACAAGATCATGGCCGAGCCACTAGACCACAGGACCAGGTCAGCACATCTTGAGGCTGGTGAGGCTTGCCAAAGGACATCACACCCACCGTAGCTCCAAGTGTGTTGCACTTGTTATGGCAGTGGTACCGGTGCCCCATCCGGATCACACCTTCCCCGGGAGGGGTATCTGCTAAAGCGAATGCCGGTGGTGGAGGCCCCTTATCCAGGCCCATCCTACGCGGCTTTTTTGGGGAGAGATTTGGGGGGGGAGGGGTCAAAACTTCTTTGCATATTGTGGCCGTTGTGTGTGTATTTGGACCTCGGTGTTGAAGAATCACCACGCACAGGTTGCCCAATCAAAGCCAAACAGGCGTAAAAAGGGGAAAACACCACATACCCCCCATTTTTGGCCTTTTTGGGCCTATTCGCGTATCGGGTTGATTTGTTAGTTTAACCCCTTGTAAAATCATTATTTTGTCCAATAAACACATCCCTCAATGAGTTTTTGGTCCAGAACCCGCCCCCGCCCCCCTCCCCCCTGCTTGAAACCCACTTTTTTCAAGTTTTGAGGGAGGTGGGGGGGGTGGGGGGAGGTGGGGGAGTAGGGTGGGGTCGAAAAAATTGACCCACCTATTTTTTGGGTGAAAAAACATGGGGCCGGATTCCATGGGGTTTGTAGGGAGCAGAGTGGGACGAGCGCTTATGCAGTTCAGGCACTTTCCGCCCATTTTTGCTATGTTGGCGGTTTTGGCGACCTCGGTGACCCCATGGTACCCACTCCGAGGGGTGTGAGTGGGGATGTTGTGACAGTATATGTCTAGTAGGATATGTAAAGCATGTTTTAGCCCGTATTTACGTGTTTTTTACCCTATTTGGGTATTATGTCTGGGAGGGGGGGGTGCTCCCAAGGGATTGGTACACAACACGCTGTTGCGGCTTTTCACCCTGGGGAACTCAATAATTGAAGTTTCTGAAACTTGATTTTATGATATTTTGTTCACCTAGAATGACCATCCAAGGTATGTAAAGCATGTTTTAGGCCGTATTTAGGTGTTTTTCACCATATTTGGGTATTAGGTCCGGAGGGGAAGGTTGTCCCGAGGGATGGGTCCACAACCTGCTTATGCATTTTTTCACCTTGGGTAGCTCAAAAATCGAAGTTTTCGAAACTTATTTTTCTGATACCGTTACGACTTAAAACGACCATCCAAGCCATGTAAAGCATGTTTTATGCCGTAATTATGTTGTGTTTTCCGTGTTTTGTGTGTGCGTTGCTTGGGGTAGATTCTTTGCGAGGTGGCCTTGCTGAAGGCGATATATTTTTTTTGTCGTATATGAAACCCCTAACCCATGGCGGGGGTCCCGGGTCCCAACTCCAGGTACCCCCCCCCCCCCCCCCCATATGGCCCCTTGGCGGTGAGGCACTGGATAATGTGTTAATTGGCATGTGAAAGTTTGTTGAAATTCGACTTTTCATGAAACCCCTCCGTTGCTCCGAGGATGGGTTTGGGTGATCAATGGGTGACAATACGGGTACTTGAGCACCCATGGGGACCGACGTAGTGGCCGCTAGGCGTAGTAGCCCGTGCCATGGGCCCTCCGAAGGCCCCAAATCACCTGGCAGTTGCTTTTGCGTAGGTTGTTTGGTGACACAGAGAAGTTGTTAGATCAAGCGCAGGCGCGGGCGTCATATACCCCCCTTTTTTGGGGTCACTCATGTAGCATACCCCAAGGCATGATGTTTGATATCCAACCCCTTGTAAAATCACTATTTTGCCCAATAAGACCACCTCTCAATGGGTTTTTTGATTCTGAGGCCTCTATCCACTAAAACCAGATATCTCTTTTTTCAAAGGGGTGGCTGGGGGGTGGCTCAATAGTTTTCGCTCAGAACGCTCCAAGCAGTGGGGTGGCCCATAGCTCTCACATCAAACGCCGGTCAAATGGTAACGCAGCCGACTGCAAAATTTTAAATCGGCGGTTCGAATCCTTGTCGGTTGATTGTTGTCGAAGCCGTTGCCGCCATGCTCGCCCAACCGTGGTTCGAACCGCCGCCCAAAATGTCTGCGGTCAGCTGCATTACCATTCGGCCACTGCTTGCCTTGAGCCAGAAGTTCTCGCCGCTGCTTGGGGCCGCGTCTGCCACTAACAAAAAACCCAAGCTGTGTGTTTTTGTCTGACTAAGTGCCGGTCTGGCGAAATGACTGATTGGCTGACTGGCAGCCTCTCTTCGACGTGCATTGCCGAAGCCAATAGAATCACCTTGCAGAGGTTGTTAGATCAAAGCTAGGCAAGCGTATATAGTGGAAAACGCCACATACCCCCCCATTTTGGGCCTATTCGCGTACCCTACCCCTGCCCTTCTTACACTCTTGGGGTGCGTTTCTATTGTCTTGTGCAGTGTGGATGCAAGTAGCCGCGTTGTCCGGGTATCCGCCTGTAGCTGTGCGCGCGTCCCTGACTACGGCAGTGCGTCGCCTAGCTAAGACGCAGTGGGACGCTCCCCTTTCTGCACGCCGGTTTCACTTTCTTTCTCCCCGTTTGCCTCAATCCCTTTCCGATACAGTATCAGACTTGTTAGTCTGGCTGGCAAAGTCAGCGACTTGGGATCGTGGGTCATATGCTTCCTGGCACCTCACCCATGGGGGTGCTTGGGATGCGTTTTGTGCTGATGGTTCATTGACATCTCAGCCTTGCATGGCCTGTCACAGTCCCTGTTGTCTGAGCCACGGGTGGACTGGGTTGTCCACCCCAATAGACCTATTTTGACACCCCAAAATTGCTTGGCTTCCAACTTGTTGCTTGCCAGATCCAATGGGTCACCGCTACAATAGTCTAACCATCCATTTGGTCCACTCCAAGTTCCCACAAAAAATGGTGGGTGGTGGGTGGACGAAATGCACTTAGAATAGAATTTGGAGCTACATATCCCAATATTCAATCTGTTCTAGGTTCTGAATTCTCAACTGTTTCTAGCCAAACTGCTCTTTGACACAGAGAAACCAAGACTGTTGTGGTAAATGTTAACTGTTTTCCTTTCGTTGGCTGTTTTAAAAGCCTGTTCTGGGCAAAAACTTGCTTTGTCCATCCAAAATTTCGTGGCACGGGATTGGCGGCAGAGTCAAAATGTAATCATGGGAGCATTGGTAAAATGCTGTTGTGTGTGTTGTTGGCACAGCACAACAACTTGCTTGGGTAGACAAACAGAATTCCACAGCCGAAGATCAGAAAAACAAGCACATGCATTAGATTGTGACCTGTGCAAAAAAACCCGTCCTTGTTATGTCAACACCCGATGTGAGAAAACACAAACACAACCAATACATAGACAATGGACAATTGGGTTGTGCCACACCTCCTCCATCATTCCTTGGATACCACACTGTACAATAAGCTGCAGCCACGCTCTATGAAATACTGATATATGACAATACAAAAACATCAAATGGCATGATTTCTATCTGCCTTTCTGATCGAACTATACGCACATTTGTCCATTGTTCATAGCACACTGTCATGTGCTGTTTTTGGCTCAAACAGCAAATGCTGCAAAATGGGCTGCTCTAGAAATCTATTTTGTGACACCTCAGGCACCTACCGGCTCACCCACAAATTTCGTCCCTGGTTGAAGGGTTCATTCGTTGTAACTTGTAATCGTTGTCATGTGTCTTGCCTGCTCTTCGTCAGGTGGGGCTGCCAAAAACATTCCATGGGCATTCACATCCCGCCTGCAGAAAGAGAGCAAGCATACAAGTGTACAAAAGCATGTGGTTAGCGACCACTCACTCTGACAACCACTCAAACCGACCACCGTGCATCTTGTGGCCAGTTTGCACTCAAATCGTTGCCGAAAACCACCCTCGGATGTAGCTAGCATGTGGCACGGCTTGCTCCACCACAAATACCAACACACAGCAACACCCAGGCCAGCAAACCACGCTCTGCAGTTTTGCCAGCCTAGGGACTGGCAAAATGGACCTGATCAAAAGCTCATCGGAGCGGGATATCCCATGGGTGCAGCTCCCATTGGTGCCGAATATCCCATTGGTGCGGCCATCATGGGGTCGATCGTTGGTGTTGCAAAAGACGTTGGTGTTGTATAAGACGTCATGGGATCCATCATAGGAGTGGAATATGTTGGTGCTGGCACAGCTGAGAGACCTGGTGACATCATCTGCAAGCAAACAGGTGTAATAATTCTTCTGCACAAGTGCCATCACGACCAACCTGCTGACTATCACTATGCTTCAGACGGAGGGAAGGAGCAGGGAAGGAGGGAAGGATCAGAACCACAACCGAAACTGGTGATGTGTGTTGGCGCTGAAAAATATTTCGTCCAAATTCACCGGCGTAATCACTGAAAGAAGGGGAGGGGGTAAACTAGGAGCACTGCAGCCCATCAAATTGCACAACATCAGCGACGTGATGCATCCAACAAACACTGCAGCATACCGAATTGGTGTAGGTCGGGGCTGTGAAGGATGCCCCTGTAAGAGCACTGTTGGTGTATGTGGGGGCAGAGTAAGCTGCAGCCCCACTGTTGACATACGTGGGTGCAGAGTATGATGCTGCTGCACTGTAGCCAAAGCCTGCAGGACTTCCATATCCTCCAGCCGGGTACTCATACACCGATGGGGCTGCTGCACTGTAGCCAAAGCCTGCAGGACTTCCATATCCTCCAGCCGGGTACTCATACACCGATGGGGCTGCTGCACTGTAGCCAAAGCCTGCAGGACTTCCATATCCTCCAGCCGGGTACTCATACACCGATGGGATGGCAGCGTCATACCCCTGAAATCCAAAAGAATGGTGTTGCATAACAGCCTAGAAAGCTGACCCAAACATTTCCGTGGTATATGACGACGTGATATGACAGCGTGGGCACTCACAAAGGACTGGTGCAATGCAATCGACGTGCTGCAGCATACCAAGGAAGCCATGGGGGCGGCCGCGGGTGCATACGGGAGCGGAGAGGTTGGTGGCAGTGGTGGGCCAAATGAAGGAGAGGGGCCATACGAAGAGGTTGCAAACGGGTTGGGGTTGGGCCCATGCCGCACTCCCGGTGGAGCGACTGGAGCTCCGTAGTGTTTGTCACCAAGGTAGGCGGCCGAACGGTCCATGCGTGGTGGCTCTGGGATGCCGAATTCATACGGGTGGTTGGGGTAATTACGAATATCGAAGCCCGGGGCCGAGGTATGTGGGAAGCCTCGGCCGTATTCAAGACTTCCAGGTCTAGGTTGATCCCGAGGATCGTGGAAAGGTGGAGGAGGAGCCCGTGACCCTTCAGTGGGTGGGTGGGCTCGCGCTCCTGGCGTACCGTGATGGTAGTGGATGAAGTTCAGGATCTCGTTCTCGTTTCGGTCACCCAGGTATTCGATACCTGACTTGTCATGCTGCAAGCGCGAGGAGTGTTTGAGTCGTTGAGTCCACCAGGCTTTCACTGCTGATCCTCAACTGAAGACGCACCAACTAGTCAGCACCCAGCATACCTTTGGGAAAACAAAAAGGGCAGGCAGTGTTTTGCCATCGTAGTGGGCGAAAATGTCTTTGTAGTTATCTGCATCGACACGTGCGACAACAATATCTGGATGCTTGCTCAACGCACCACTCACGCTGTCCAGAAGGTTTGCCATGTAAGGTGTATTGCACCACAGAGCATAGAAGGCAACAACGGCAGTTCGGTGGGGGTCCAAAACCGTTGCGTTAAACGTGGATGGGTCCAGATCAAGAACCCGACCAGGAGCACTGGGAGGTCTGACTGAGCTAGGACCACGGGCAGGTTCGTTGGCACCCCAACCGTACGCGCCAGGTCTGTAGTTGTAGTTCACCCCGGCTGGTGCATAACTCGACTGGTGACCCGCAGGATTCTGATAAGGGTTCGGTCCACTTGCATATTGGTTTGGTCGATTACCCCCATATTGTCCAGCACCATATCCAGCAGGAGGCAGCCCCCCTTTTGGACCATATGGATCGTTGGGTCCATAGGTGCGTGGTCCATAAGGTTGTTGCCCATGACCATTCGGCGGATATGCTGCGTTCGGCGGATATGGTGCGGCCGCCGCTTTGTCCTTCCCTTGTTTGGCACCCATATGGATAAGGCTACGGGGAAACAATGAGTTCGAGGGCGCGTATCGTTGGGCAAAAGGTGTTTACAGCACAGATTCGTTCACAGATTTCAGGCAGGATCAGGATAGGCCTATAATGTGAAATTCCGTTTATTTAAAGACGAAAATAACACTAAATTGGAGGCACAGTCGCCAGTGCAAGATATCAGGTCCGCTCCACCACGTGCGCACCAACACCTCCGCTTGAAGCCCACTTCCTCTGCCAAGTTAGTACGAGGGAACGTTTTTTTTCTGTGTGGCCTCTGTGACAGGGGTGCCGGGTGCTACTCAAAGTTTCCAAGATCGGCCCCCTCAAAGCTGAAGGTTGCCCAACAAAGATCCCGTTGACCGTACGTTTGGTACCGTTGTGTGTTTTGGCGCTTGTTGCCTCTTTGGTGGTGCTTGCATGGTACATTGTCAACTTGGCCCCCCTGGGGGGACTCTCACGGCGCTTATGCCCACTACTCGGGCGTCCCCCCAGCAACGAGGATGTGCATGGAGTAGAGTGGGTAGAATATGGGTGTGCGTGGGTGTGATGTGTCAGGATAATGACACCAATTAGTTTCCAATGATTGCCGTACAATCGGTGATCGTTATGGTTAGATGAGGTTGTTCCACGGAAGCCACCCTAGAAAACCATCAACATCCCTCCACAAAGCTCAAGCGTTCTTGGCGACATGTCGGCTTTTGGACATTTTTATGGACTTTACCCATGCCATGCGTGTGGTATAAGCATATTGCCTCTTACACTTTTTCCGCTTGTTGTTATATGCTTCGACTTTGTGGTTCCATTTCGGAGCACCTTGAAAATTTTGTTTTTTCGAAGTGAGCACATGTGCGTCTCCGATGTTGCATCCCTTCACCTTATTATGACGTATTTTCAAACTCACTGAAACAATCGGCTTCTAATGAGCTCGCTTCTTACGGCTTGTGGTCGAAGAAGGTGACTCTTGGGAGCCACTTACGCTGTTGATCGTGGTCATGGGTTGCTTGATGCTTCGCAACACGTGAGTGCAAACGCTGTTGTGAAGTGCTCAAAAGTCCAAACGACGGGTTTGCCACTTTCGAAGCCTCCCTCTCGCCTCGCCCCGTCAAGCGCATCCCTGCCCTTGTATTAATGTATGTTCGGGAAGACACTTGGAAGGACTCGTCGGCGGGGCATTAAGTGTGCAAGCATCAACATAGCATGCAAAAGAACAATGAGGCACACGCCCATAGACTGAAAAGCGAGGGTGCAATAGAATAGGAGGGGGGAGGGGGCCGTCGGGGGGCTTGTACCGTGCCGTTCCGCTGTGCTGAGGTTGGGTGCGGGCATGGGCATCGAGGCCTTGTGCCACGAAATGCGCGAGGTTCCTCCTCTAATTCAGCAAACGCCTCACTCTAACTCTCAACCCGGTCTTCAGGCATGCACATGCACCCAGGTGTGCACGTGGGTGCACAGAAATGCCAAGGGCAACGAGCAACGTGTAAACACCGGTGTTAGCATTGTGCTTGGGCTCAATGCATTTGTGCAACAACAAACGATGAAAGTTCTTGAAGGAAAATTGTTGACTAGGGTGCGGCAGGCAGGGGAGGGGGGGGGGTTTATGGGGTGGGTGATCCGGATCATTTTTGATCCAAACACTAGGCAGTGGGGAGGGGGGGGGGTTTATGGGGTAGGTGATCCGTGGATCACTTTTGGATCATTCTTGGACCATTTTGCTCACTGTACTTTCAACTCCGTGCCAATGGTCTTGTGGACTTTTGCATCATTTTTTGGAAGCCAAATTGTTGGAACAAGTGAATTTACATTTTTGGATCATTTATAACACACATTGTTGGTTCAATATGTTGCTTTGCACTTGCACTATGTCACACTTATGTTTGGAAGTTACGTTTTTGGATCATTTTTGTGAACATGAATCGGTGGATCATTTCTTCAAGTTCCAAAAAAGAAATGATACACCAATTTGTGTGGAAAAAATATGATCCAAAAATGCAAGTTCCAAAAAAGAAATGATCCACCAATTTGTGTCATTTCTTTTTTGGAACTTACATTTTTGGATCATTTTTTTACACAAATTGGTGGATCAATATGGTGCTTTGTACTTGCACTATGTGTTACTATCACTACCCGTTGGATCATCACGTGTCTGCATCGATGGTCCGGGAAATCGTGGATCATTTTGCTAGGCAGTGGGGGGGGGGGGATTTATGGGGTAGGTGATCCGTGATCCGCGGATCATTTTTGGGGGGGGAGGGGGGGAGTTTTTGGACCCCCGCGGATCAGTGATCCGCGGACTACCTACCACACAGTGTGGCGTGACATGCAACCAAAGGCTAGCAATGATTCATGTGACTTCTTGGGGGAAAATTGTCGGAACCGAACCAGTGATGTGGTCGTCAATAAATAGGCAACAGGCAACCCAAACACAAAGGAATGATCGATGAAACCTCTGGCAGAAAAATTGCACCTGGTGATGCAGTGTGACATGCCTGCAACAGTGAAACAACGATGCATGGAGACTTCTTCAAAAACAAAATTGTTCAAAAGTGCCTAGGTGATTTGGTGTAGTGGTGAACAATCCATGAGACTTGTTGCAAAGCAGAATTGTTCAAAGTCCACTTGTTGATGTGCTTACACATGCAAGGAATGGTGTGCCAATAATTCATGGAGGCTAAAAGAATTACGTAAGTAAGTAAGTAAGTATACCAACTTATGAAGCATTACGCTTCTCGAAAAAACGGTGATTAGCAACGGCATGCAAACCAAAAGATGGGCAAGTTCCAGAGCAAATTTTTTCAAACCATGAATTCTTGCTATTAATGTGACAACAATGTGCCTTTGTGGTTCAACGAGCCAAAAAGGGGGTATGAACAATCGAACAATAGCATAACAAGGTACAAAAAACATGGAACCAAAAATACCAAAAAGGAGAACCACCCAAAAACTCAAGGAATGCCAGAGGACATTCTTGATGGTTTGCCTTCACTCACTGACCATTACGAGGATCCATATGGTCGCACCATCAAGCTGCCCCCTTCTTGTCTGGGTGTAGCACACGGATGCTGCTCGCTTGCTCTTTTCCACCTCTGATGAAGAGTGGGGTGACCTTGAATTTGTTTTGCGAGGGAGGTTTTGAGAGGGAGGCCGCACGGTAGTGCGGCAAATGAATTCAAAACCCGTTGGCAACGGTTGGGAAAGCGGTGTACCCTCCCATATCAGGGGCATGTCTGTTGAGTGCATGGATCAACACGATAGCTATTGCTTTTTGTTGGTGGCGCATTTGGACACGGGTTTTTTTTTTCAGAATTGCACTTGTGTTGTTCGCAAGTTGCCATTGTGGATTGGGTGAGGTGGAAGTGTGAAATGAAAAAGCTTTAATGGTGGGTTGCAATGCATGGAAACTGCTATCATGCAAGTATTTTGCAAGCACAATACCACATGCACGGTGAATGTTACATCGGGTAGGAACATTTTAGAAATCGCTGTCATGTGGAATTCCATGTTGATATGTGCTCAGTGCGCGCCATGCACAGTACTGGTGTGCAGAATTTGCAGTGAGGCCACATATATGAATGACAGAACAATGGGGTGAGTGCATTTCCCCTCGCGTACATCTTGCATACGGTTACAAAAGTCATCGAACAAGGCTGTCTTCGTCTTTGTAACAGAGGTAGTTCTTCCCACTAGCTACATTGGTTGGTTGGTCACCCAGAACCCCTCAAAGAGATTGCCCAACAAGGGGTTTGTGGAGCTGTCGGATGCGCAGAAATGGGCTGACAGCCCAGAATACAACCGCTACCAGTTGGGTGGGGGGGGGGGGGGGAAGGACAAGGACAAGGAGAACAAGGACGGAAAGACGAAAAGGGGTGGGGGTAAGGATACGGCGGGGGGCGGGGGCAACAAGAAGAAGAGGCGCAGTGCCAGCAAGAAAAGGCGCAGGTCTGGTTCTGTGACCTCCGACACCTCTGCCTCTGACTCCCATTGCTCAACATCAGGTTCCGATTCGGGCTCTGATGAGTCTGTGGTCAGTGTTGCTTCTATGCGCCGCATGATCAAGTCTGAGATGGGACAAATCAAGTCCGAACTCAGGTCTGAGAGTGCCTTGGTAAGTGGCACTAGAGCCGCTGGCCCTGCCACAGACTTGTCCACGGCTATGGTGATGTCTCATGAACAACCACAGGATACAGAAACAGGCAGCGGGCTCTGGAAAATAGCAAGGTTGCCGCAGCACTCCATTGATAGAGAGTACAGGCGTGTCACAGGTGCTCCTATGTCTGATGAATTCTATGATAATTTCAAGGCGCAGCTTCCGTTGGAGTTGCAAGAGGTGGACAAAAAGCAATAGACTGCTTTAGCTGCATGATGTCCCATCGCCACATTGCTGTTTGCCGTGCGCATGTGTTGAATCCCTTGGACTTTTTGAGTTGTGTCATTTGTTTGTATGCATGCATAATCTATACACAAGCTAAAGAGTGCGTGCACAAAGCACATATAGACATGGAAATCAGCGTCACGGCAAATTCTGCACCCCATCGGCATGGGTATGTTTCGTGTGCATAATATGCGTAGCTTGGCGCATTAGCCTGCACACTACGGAGATTTGGGTCAAGAGCGACACATCAGCAGCCACATGGATTGGACGGAGTGCGATGTAGGGGGCTGCGATGGGATACAGCGTTCTTTTGCGGTGCTGTGTAGTCTGTGCTGTGCGCGCGCACCTCGTGCGGGAATCAACGTGAATGGGTATTGTGCACAGCGTTGAAAACAGCATGATGCAAGGTTAGTGTACGCAGGCAACAGACAAACTGGTGCACGACGCGCAGGACGCCACAGCACACGACCCCTGATGCCTACGGGACTCCCCTAGACACATGTGCATGGCGTGGGCCTGCCTGAACGTCCTACACGTGCGTGCATCGTCCGGTACCGGGAAGCCCAGTGAGGCCCCAAGTCTCAGTCCTGATGTCCACAGGGTCCCAGAGTCATGTGCATGGCGAGGGCCTGCCTGAAACGCCCCACACGTGCGTGCATCACTGGAGCCAGGACATGGGCTGGAGACCCTGAGGTCACAGCCGCAGGGCACAGCACAGCAGCACCGTGCACGTCAGCACAGCAGCATACACACAGCACAAGCTGCACTGCAACCTGATGCACACGGCACACACACCACGTGCACACACACACCACAAACACACGCTACATGCCTCGAGACCACACCAAATGCACACGGCAGGGTACGGTGCCACAGCAGCCACGGTGCAGAGTTGAGGGTGCGATAGTATTACCACGAGGACCACGGACAGGTACAGCTCCAACAGGCTGTAGAGAGTGCTAGAAAGTCGGGGTGTGCAGATACAGACAACAGTGCATACAGAGTGATCAAGGGACTGCCTTGTGTACGCCCGTTGTGAGACAATATAAGCCACTGCCCTGTACTGCTTGCACAGTCTCTTGAATGTTCAATTGAAAACGGTGCTCTTGGTGCTTCGTCCCGTATAGCTACTGCAGAAATCAACATGACCCCAGCGCAAAACACCACATATGGGTGGGTATAGGTTGGAGACTAGGAGGAGGCGGCGGTTAGAGTTAGAAGGACACCCCTCCGGACCTGAAATGACCACCTATACTTTTGCTCCTCGCAGCACCTGGAAGCACGTCAAAGCGACCTCGAAGCGACCTTGATGTGACCTTGATGTGACCTCGAAGCCCCCTCGAAGGCTTCAAGGTGCTTCAAGGTGGACCTCAAAGTGGATCAAAATCAATGTAGGTGGTCACTTTGATTACGCAGATGGTTGGTGCGGGGCCTCACAAGGGGTCATGCAGAGGACGCCCTATAGATGCCCACCACATTTCTTGTAGGGTTTTTGCTGCTGTTGTGCCATGGAGATTGCCCATGGCATGTCCCTTGACCCTGATGAGCCTCCGGAAGTGGTGCAAGGTCCCAAGGCGCCCATCCAGCCTCTGGATTTGGATGAAACTGCAGACGTCGTCCGGCTTCCGAAGGGGCCAGTCCATTCGCCTTCTTCGGACAGCATCCTCAGCATTTGCTCCTTGGCCGAAGTCCCTCAGGACGGACAGAGCTCATGCGCGAAGATCGACCTCAACAACCCGTCCGAACACAAGGACTGGGTGGTGGTGAAGACGGTACAGCAGTCGGGCTGCACAGAGAGGGCATTGGTCCTGTACAACGCAGAGGATAACAGGTATGATTACTTGGGGAGCGGGGGGCTTTGGCAAGAAGATTTTGTGGTTTTTGTTCATTACGGACCGCGTGTCGGCGGCTAGCCGCCAAACACCACCCGCTTGGTCAATTGGTTGCTCATTAAGTGCACCGCGTGTTGTCGGGGGGGGGGGGGGGGCGTAACCAACTTGTGCCGTGTGCCGTGCCGTTCAGGGCCACCCCGAGGGGGGGGGGGGTCCAGTGCTGTGCCATGCCGTGCCATTTAGTTCATATCATTTTGGCTGGTTGAAGTAGGAAGATACGCAACTATGTTGACGTGTGATGCATTGGTATAGCACAGGTATACAGTCCAAGCAAAAATTACCAAAGGTAAATATTACCCAGAAAAATATTACCCAAAAAAAATAACGAAAAATTAAGGTTGTTTTGGTAATTGTGATTTCCCCCCGATTCCTGGGCCCCAAGATCTTTATCATTTGTTCCCCTGCAGGCCCTTGTTTCTTGTGCAGTCTGCTTTTGTCATGGATGTGAGCGTGGTTCTTTGACTACACGAAAGTGTCTCTCTTACTCCAAATATGTGTGTGATGGTTGTTGGTTGGATCACACCACAGCCTTTAGTCCTGCCGTTTAGTAAAAACCATGATCCCCGAGGGCTTTAGAGCAGCATCACGAAAGACTGGCATAAAGGGTGCAAAATCAACTTTCCTGGGGCAGGGGACGTGAGGGATTTCATCCCAGCAAGATAAATTTCAGCACTCTGCACTGTCGCACCCATGTTGCTCAGACCCTATTGCATGTGACTGACGAGTTGGTGCTTTGCTGTGCCCTGTGACTTAGTTCTATGTATGGTGCAACTCACATGGGTTTTCCGTTGCTTTGTGTTGCATCGTGGCAGGGAAGGATGACGTCCCCTTTGCTGCGAAACCAAAATATTACCAAAAAAAATAAACCAAAAAATGGGCACCTTCTGCGAATTTTGACCTCTGGTAATTTTTGCTTTACGTGTAGGTGCAATCACATGTTGGCCCATGTTGTTATTGCACATGGACAATGACACGTTGGCCAGTGATGCTTTGGTATTGCATATTTGACGCATATCCATATTCCTTGGGCGATTACGTATGGTACACGCGGCCTCCGAACCTCGCAAAATGTTTTTGCATCTTGAAACCAGGTGGTCAGAGGGCTTCCAGGGTGCTGAAAGTGATTTTGGGATGTGTTTTGTGCCTTTTTGCACCTTTTCACCTCTCTACTTTTGCTATACTTTCCAGACCTTGCTAACAATGGGCTAAAACTGGGCGAAAAGCGGCAAAATTGAGCCAAGGACGGGGTATATACTTTGTAAAGTGACCCGAAGTGACCTCAAGTATTTCACACGAGCGAAGTACGGTGATACAAAAGGACGTATTTTTGCCAAAGGAATATATGATGCATATACCTATCCAACGACATTAAGGCTGCATGTCACTGGGTGTGCGTTTATTGTTTTTTCGAGATGAATTACTCATCGTGGGTTGTTGCTTTGTACTTGCACGCGAAACCGTGTCACCAGGTGCGCTTCCAGTGTGCCAGTGAGAAGCCCCACTGCTGGTGGGGGTTTTCAGGTGTTGGAACAGAGGGGGTGGGGCGCCGAGGCCTTGTGCCACAGACCCCGCGCTGCAGTACCGGGTGTTTGACACCTTGCTGTGTCGGGTTGTCTGATGCGGTTGTGTGGTCGTCTCTGATGCCTTGGCGCACAGTGACCTGGGGCATTAGGAACCGGGATGACCAGGCCCATGCACCTGTGGAGGCTGTGCTGTATGGCACCTGTAGGGGCAGACAGGCACCGATGGAGCGGCGGGAAGAGCAGGTAAGAGGAGCCTCAATCAGGAGAACTGTGCCATACATTTCATTCATGGCTCCATCGAGTTGAGCATTAGGGGACTGCACAAAAACAAGAGCTGCTGCAGAATCATAATTTTGGGGCATTGGGGTCCTACAGCTGACGCGTCACAAAAGCAGGGCAGTTGGCTTAGTGTTCCGACTGTAGGTCGCTGGGCCATGCAATGGGGGTCAACAGCTTGAACTCTAGAGTGTCTGAGGTGAGCGTTCTGTGTGTCTCAAGGCCTTTGGGGCACACGAGAGTGGAGGCCACGCAGCAAAACAATCATGATGGCAACACCAAGGTCAGCACAATTTGATCAGCGGCGCTGCACCTCAAGACCTGGCTGTTGGCTTTGAATACTATGTGTTCCAGAATATATGAAATTGCCTCCAGGACGGGCCATTGTGCCTCTGCAAATGAACACAATGCTTAAACAAAACACAGCCTGCAGGAATTGGTTGTCAGCAGGACTTGAATGGATTCAGTACAAGCAGTGTGAACAAGGAATACGGTGCACATACAATTGTTATTACGCTTCAATTGAACCTGCGAGTGCAAGGGTGGGGCTTGCCGGACATTTCGGAATCCGCCCCTGACTCAAACTGGTCAAACTGGGGTCCCATACTATTACTAGAACATTTCCCTATGGGGCTGCAGTGGCCCTGGGTTGGTGGCTGCTTTTGCAGTGTGTGTTGCTCATACCAATGTGCATCTTCTTCCTACTCCTCATTGAAGTTATGTGCCTTCAAGTGGGTGCAGCCGACCAAAGATTTCAGCTACACCTTCGCTTAGGTCACCTCAATTAGGTCTGAGCCCCCCCTCCATCTCTCCCTCCCTCCCTCCCTCCCTCCCTCACCCTCCCTCCATCCCTCCGTCCCCCCCCCCTCTCTCTCTTTGTCTCAGCATACGGGTGGGCACTGCCAAAGGAATGACCAAATGTCCATTATGCCAAAGGTATTGTGCAGTGCATGCCGTCCTGTGTGTTGGTCTTATGCAGCTCTCACGAAGCTTCCCCAAGTCTCTGCTTCACGTGTTCATTTTTCAACTGATGGATTCCGATATCCAACGGTGCTGATGCCAGTGTCCCAGTGGCTGCTTGCGTCCGCTTTGCTTTTGCGGGGGGTGTCTGTCGGCAGCAGGCACAGAGGGCACCCGAGAAAGCGCGTGCAGCATGGGTCTTTCCCAGTGACATAATCACGGGCCCGGGCATACAATGCCAAGGAGTGTGTAGTGTGTAGTGCTGTGTATAGTGGTGTGTGTAGTGGTGTGTGTGCTGTGTGTGTAGTGGAGGAGGAGGATGAGCGCCAGCACGGCTCCCACGTACCGTGAGCCACAGCTTCGTCCAACCCAGGCCCCTGGGCATGCAAGGAAGAACTCATGTCGCATACACCTATGCCCTCGGCTGTGGAGGACATCCTACACACGCAACCTCACATAGTCCTCCTCGTCTCCAGGCAACCCACATCTCCATGATTGTTTCCCCACGTGTCGGCACCCATGGACCATCAGCTATGGCAGGCAACGCCATTACCTCACAGTAGGCCTGAGGCACAAGATGGTCCCTCAATGGAGTGCGGCCCTCCACCGTACATGCTTGTGGCGTCTGCCCAAACGTACTATCGTGAGGTCCGCGTTGCTTTGGCTCGGGGCGGCAAACCCCCGCAATGACTTGCAGCACAAGTAGCCGTGCCACTATGCCGGCCCCATGATGTGCCAGCAAATTTCTACCGTCACGACGAATCACACTAGGGTGTGTACTTTTGCCCCGGTGCCGTTCCAAGTCGGCGGTGAAGTCCTGGGGAGCTCCAAAAGCAAGACAGTCTTACAGCACACCTGAGGACGCCCCTCCTAGCAGGCCATCCAGGTCACAACCCCAGTGTACTGCGGCGCCGCAGCTCGATCCACCAGCGGGTCCTCTCCCTGCGACTGCTAGCAGCCCCAGTTCACCTTAAGAGATTTTCTAGAGAGGGCCAATGTCGGGTCCACGTCCAGCAGACCATCCAAGTCCACGGAAGGGCCCCGGTGGCCGACACCTGAGACGCCTACTCCATCACAATACTTGCACATCAATCATCTTCCACCAGTGGCACACCATTCCCCCGCGATCCCTCGCTTCTACTTGGGAGCCAACCTATGGAGCCTGATTCAGCAGTCTCGAGAGCTAGCCTGCGATCAGTTGATTGACTGACAAGGCGGACGCGCGCAACAACACCGCAAGAGATCACGTGGTAGAGGAGAAAAAGACACATTGTGTGTTGGCTCACGGCCGGGCCATCTTGTATGAAAAAACACCCATGGGGGTGGTACTAGGCTGTGCTGGCGGGCGGAGTGCCAACTGCGCCTTAGGATACGCATGGATTGCAACCCTCGGATGTTATGCCTGGAGTGGGGTGCCACGGCCACGGTGGCCGCCATATACAACATTGTTGCCAAGAGTATGGGGACGATGGGCAACCAAGGGGGCCACATCCCGCAACAAAGACGAAGACGATGAAATACGGAACATTGAGAGACATGATGGCGGCACGTGCCGTGGAGGTCACGGTACCCATGCACAGGGCATCACGAGGTGGGCAGATGGACGCCACGTGCAGTCCCCACCATGGTATCCCAAGAATCGGCCCGGAGGAACCCCACTGGAGGCCAATGTATGATACAACGGCAAGAAGACGTCGTCGGTGCACCAAACTCAGGCAAGGGGTGTAAGGCTGGAGTAGGCGGACGCAGTGTGCTGGTACTCAATCCACTGGGTTTGAGAATACTGTAAGGGAGGTAGAATCAGACACGCCCACAGCACATGCTCACGCCGGGGATGGCACGCAAGGTGGGGTCACAATGACCCAGGAGATGACACAGTGGTGGTCCCCAGGAGCAGAGGAGACACGAGGCCACCAAGACATATCACGGACTGTCACGGGCCGATGCCTAGCAACGCGTGCGGGCAAGCTGTCCCACAGCTACCATCCTGAGGGTTTTTATACTGGTGCTAGGTCAACAGTGTAGTGGTGTGTGTGTATTGGCGTGTGTGCAATGGTGTGTGTGTGTGTGTGTAGTGGTGTGTCTGTGTGTGTGTGTGTGTGTGTGCACTGGTGTGCGTAGTGCTGTGTGAGCAGTGGTGTGTGTGTGTGTGTGTGTGCATAAAGAGAGTAAAAAACTTCATTCTCAGCGCAGGAAATCTCTGGTGCAGACATGGCTGTATACCGATGGGGGGTTCTTTTTCGGCACAGGCTGCAGACCTCCACAGCCTGTGGTCCGTATACATCCACAGGGGCCTTTTTCGCCGCCTGGGTACTCTCCGCGTCACCGACTCGGGTTTTCCGTACTGGGAGAACAGCCACGGGCGAGTTTCGATGCAGCAATTCGGAGACAACATCCTCGTAGCCTCCAGCTACCCTGACTCCCCCCAGGTGCAACTGATTCAGACAATCTGCAATATTTTACGCCAATGCTGGGGATTGCGTGTTCTCTGTGAGTGTGCCACGGAACACTCAGATGCTTGTCTTTTTCGGTGCCACCACCACTCCACCCAGGCCCTCGGTTATTGCCTTGTCCGTGGCCTCGATGGACAGGGGTCCTGTTACACCCACCCTAGCGCCCTAGATTCATCCTGGTTCCTGAAACTCGGCCCCCCTCTTCTATCCCCTGCCCTGGCCCACTTACCTCCCGTGCCTTTTAACCGGCGTCCTCAGTAATAGCAAACAATGGTGCGTGACGTGGGCGGGGGAGTTATTGTCGGTGGCGGCTTGGCTCCAGGTGGCGGTCCTGTCCGGATGGCCTTTAGCGCTGATACGCAGAGCAGCGCACTCAGCGATCGCCAGGGGGTTGTCCGCAAGCCAACACGATTTTTCACAGACCGTCCACTTCATGTACCACCTCCTACCCCACCTCCCAAGACGCCGCTGTTGCATCCTCCACCTCTGTCTCCAATGGCTCCGCCACCGGGCAATATGGGTGGGGGACCAATACAGCAGCTGGGCTCTGCCACCTCATTTGCGCGTGTCGGGAATCTCGGGGGCCTGGAACGGAGATTGGCATGCGCTGGATTATCACCACCAGTCAATATCCCCCCCGGGTCACCAATGTTCCGATGACTGTCGCCGCCCACCTCCCTCCCACCCCTCTGTCCCCTCTGTCCCCCTTGCCACCCCCCTGTCCCCCCCCGCTCCGAGCAGCCATCCCAGTTCACTCATTGTGTGTGTGTGAGCGGGTGGTTACACCCGGCTCCATGTTTCTTCTGGTCCTCCCTGCCTGTTTTTCCTTTTTCCTTTCTCTTGCAGGCCAGGGGCCAGGCACTACCAGCCACCGGCTTCTGGCGTCAACACCGATGGGTTTGGTAATACAAGCCTACTCCTTCTCCCCGCCTCTCCTCCGCGCAAATGCACAAGTTAAGTACGGACAGGGATATCTCGTGGGCATGAAAGGACTGCTGCGTAGTGCGAACATGCGATTGTTTCCCCTCCCCATGGTCAGTGGGTGCCTAGAGTAGTGTCGTACATGACTCCAGCACTATGCCAGGATGATATCACGACTGTCTCCTCTATCACTTCACTTCAGAAAGGCGCCTAGCCTTGACATCATGACATTCACAATGCTTTCTGCTTTGTTCTTGTTTTGATGCTCACTGGCCTGACGAGGTGTTCCTGGTGCTAACATCGTTCTCCACTGCGCTCGCGGTCAGTGGTTTTCTTGTTGGTTCCTGCACAAGTGTGTGCATTGGTGTGTGTGTGTGTGTGTGTGTGTGTGTGTGTGTGCACTGGTGTGTGTAGTGGCGTGTGTGCAGTGGTGTGTGTATGTGTAGTGGGTTGTGTGCAGTGGTGTGTGTGTGTGTGTGTGTGTGTGCACTGGTGTGTGTGTAGTGGTGTGTGTGTGTGTGTGTGTGTGCACTGGTGTGTGTGTGTGTGTGTGTGTGTGTGCACTAGTGTGTGTGTGTGTGTGTGTGTGTGCACTAGTGTGTGTGTGTGTGTGTGTGTGTGTGTGTGTGCACTGGTGTGTGTGTGTGTGTGTGTGTGTGTGTGTGCACTGGTGTGTGTAGTGGCGTGTGTGCAGTGTGGTGTGTGTGCAGTGATGTGTGTATGTGTGTGTGTGTGTGTGTGTGTGTGTGTGCACTGGTGTATGTAGTGGTGTGTGTGCAGTGGTGTGTGTGCAGTGGTGTGTGTGTGTGTGTGTGTGCACTGGTGTGTGTGTGTGTGTGTGTGTGTGTGTGCACTGGTGTGTGTGTGTGTGTGTGTGTGTGTGTGCACTGGTGTGTGTAGTGGTGTGTGTGCAGTGGTGTGTGTGTGTGTAGTGGTGTGTGTGTGTGTGTGTGTGTGTGTGTGTGTGTGTGTGTGTGCACTGGTGTATGTAGTGGCGTGTGTGCACTGGTGTGTGTGTGTGTGTGTGTGTTTGTGTGTGTGCACGCCGCCTCAGCCACACACGCACCTGGTACATTAATGTGACGCCCCCTGGTTCTATTGTATACATGGTGTACCACATATTTCTCCACCTCATATACATTGGCGTCACCACAAAAGCCTTGGCTGTCCGCCTCCGAAAACACCACACTGATGCCACCAGCTACCAAGATTGTTCCACCCTGCACTGTATGATGTTACAGACGGACCGGTCCCACTGGGGCATTCTGCCCCTTCAGTGCGTGCAGGATTCCTGGTATGCGAGTATTAGAGAGCGCCACTGGTGGTTCACATTCAAAAAGTACGCATGCAATGACGTGGCGCCGGGGATTAGCACTGACGGTGAAGGGTTGGGACCAAGGGGGTGGCTGAATCAGAGGGTCCTGGCTGTGCTGCACAGTATAAAACAGGATCGTCAAATCCAGGATTGGGCAAGGCTGCGGTTCCTGCGCACACATCTACAGCAGCTGGCGTCCCAGATGTCAGTCCCCTTGTATGCAATGGGTTCCATTGTTGTCCCAAACCTCCTCCCCAACCAGAAAAGCGCTATACACCGGGTTTCCAAAAAAAATGGTTGCCTCCATTACTGGACCAGCGTGGGAAAAACAGGCGATGTCCAAAGCAATCAGAATAGTGCGGAGCAACCCGCATACCGTGAAGCAGATTTTTGCCAGTCATGCGTCCCGCTTTGATAAGACATTAGTCTGGCCTGTGTGTCCACGATACCCCTCCCCTCCCTGGGAATAGACAGATCATACAGGGGCACGTCGCCTACACCCCCCTCTTGGTTCCCTGCAAAGGGACGTACCTCCGCCCCAACGACCCGCTGCCCCTCAAGGGCTCAAAAGTGCGTGCACAGTTCATCAAGGACCTAACCAAGTGCACGGACCAACTGGGCGCCAACCTGCCCCCCTACACCTGCACCTACCACACTCACTGTGGCCAGAGACAGGGTCACCACTTCACACCACACGCCTCTTCGCTGCAGTCGTTTCCGAGTCCCACTATGTGAGAATTGTCGACAAAGGCGTAGGCGTGATGTGGGCTTTCTGTAAACACCGGGTTTGCTCAGTTTTGGACGAATTCCTCATGGCCGAAGGCTATGTTGCCTCCTCCCTCTCTGCCCCCCAAGCCCTGTCTTACATTCGCTCTGAGATCGAGAAACGAGGGTGGTCAGCCGATTCATCAGGACAACTACCCTTGTTGTACGTATTAGGAAAATACAAGTCCCTCCGTAAAGGACAGCGGCTCTGGCGTGGCATTACCTCCCTCCCCCAACCCCTGCTTCCCAAGAAAACCCTGCACATCGCTGCAAGATCCAACGGTGCCAACCTGAAACTCCTCTGCAACAAGGTGCCATGCTGTTTCTTGGCACAGAGCATCTCAGACGTCTCCGCATGGTTCCAGTGGCTAGACACAATCAATGCCCAGTATGTTTCAGAGGTTGACTGCAAACACCAATTCAACAATATTTGCCCCACTGTTGTCGCCGACCACCTCCAAAAAGCCTCTGATTGGCTAGCAGCACGGAAAAAATGGAGAATGACAGAAGTGGAGTGGTTCATACGCAAAGACACAAAAAAACTGGACCGCCCAGGGCGTGCAAAGGCAGAAAAATTCTGGTATCTGTCCCACACGGCCATGAGGGATACCATCGGCTTTGAAATGCGCTGCAACAACTTCATCAGAGCACTCGGCAGTCTGTGGTCTCGCCACGGGTGTATCCCAATGGGGGGTTCATTTTCGGCCCAAGCAACCGACCTACACAGTTTGTGGGGGGTCTATAGCAAAAGAGACCTATTCCGTCAACTCGGGACACTACACATCTCTGAACTGGGCTTCCCGTTTTGGGACACACACCGTGGGATTATCACACTGTGCCAGTTTCGTGATAACATACCGGTTGCGTCCACCTACAAAGACTCCCCCTCCACCCCGATCATATAGACAGTGTGCGACATTCTCTGCACCAGCTGGAACCTGCATGTGCTGTGTGACTGCATGTCGAACCCTGGGGACCCCTGCCTACATGCCTGCCACAAGCCGGCCACAGTGGCCCTGGGATATGCACTGGTGCGCCACCACTCAGGTATGGGAGTAACCTACCTCCAACCCAGTGCCTTGGATAGCGCGTGGGACCTAAAGTCAGGACCCCCCCTCCCGTCGCCGCCCCTTGCGTACCCAACTTACCTGGCAAGTATTGTCACAGGCGCTCTGAGCAACGCCCGTCACTGGTGCCATACATGGGCGGGGGAAATGCTGTCACTAGGCGCATGGTTACAGATAGCTGTGCTGAGCGGTTGCCAGCAAAAACAAGTAGCCCACGCGGCACACTCGGCTGTCACGAGGGCGCTGGCCACAAGCCCCAACACCCCGGCACAAACAGTGTGATTCATGTACTCTCTCCTCCCTCACCTCCCTATGCCCCACTGCTATCACCTAACGGTTTGCGCCGCCTGGATACGTGGCCGGGCACACTAGGCGGGGGAGAAGTACAGCAGCTGGTTTCTCCCTCCTTCCCTGTCTCCAAATGGGATTTCAGGACATTGGTGCTCTGACTGGAACCTCCTACCCTCCCATGCCACCACAGTGGGCCACCCTGACCACGTGTGTCCACAGTGGGAATGTGTGTGTGTGTGTGAGCAGGTGGGTACACCTGTCTCCAGAGATTTGCGCCCGATGCACCACACACTACCACACCATCATGCGCGGTCCCATGGCCGTCCAGCATGTTAAACTGCGCAAGAGGCTTAGATTGGTCCAGTTGTCAACAACATAGGCTAGTACGCCAGTGTCGGAGGTTCAGACCCTCCTGTCGTCAACACTCGCCACCGCCCCCTACAACATCTCGCTACGCCACCGGCACTGCCGGCCTGCGGTAGGTGCGCCTCGTCGTTTTTTTGGGCCAGCCCCTTACACCCCCTGGCACCTTGCAAAAAACTACACCACCGCCCTATGCAGCAGTGCACTCCGCAACTTGCTCCGTCAGCCGCTTGCAGCAGCTGCGCCTCCTCATCCTTCGCTTCGGCGGAGGGGCCATGTAGGCAGTGGGAATCGAACCGGCGCCTTCACGGCACGAGCCCGGTGACTCAATCGCAAGCGCTGGCGCAGCTCATCCGTCCTCTGGAGTATACACAGGGATCACAAAAAGCTGGATTGGGCGGGGCAAGCCAGTGCACAAGGGTTCCGTATCATCTCTCATGAAGCGTTGATGTCTCATGTCAGTTTTGATCTTTTGCAGAACAATTACTGTGCTACAGGGAGGTCTTTATGGGTCAGGAGAGGATGCATTCCAATGGGGGGGCCATTTAGCTCCCAAAGCGCCGACCTGCACTGTGTATGGAGCTCATATGTTCAAAGGCATGCATTCAGATCTCTGGGCCAGCTTATCGTGTCTGTTGCAAGATATCCGTACTGGGTAGGAAGGTGGACTCTTGCTCTGTGCCACTTCAGGGACCACATCCTATTGGCATGAAATGCGCCATAGGATGAATGGGGGGAGGTAGTAGAGCTGGTGCGTGGGGTGCTCCAAAAGGCATGGGGCCTGCAAGTAGTATGCGAATGCATTGGGCCGGACATTACTGAGTGCCAAGGGCACGGCTGTGGTCAGGTATGTAAAGCCATGGGCATGGTGTTTGTGAAAGACGACAGTGGAGAAGGTATGTCATTCACAGAGCCGGCTGCACTCACGGCAAGTGGTAGATACGGCCGGCTAAACCACTCCTAACCCCTGCCTGTGCATATCCTGGATACCTCGGAGGAATTTTGACGGGAGTGTTGAAAAATGGCCTGCCGTTCACAACCAGCTGGGCCTCGCTAATTTTCAGCGCTGTAGCGTGGCTGCAGGTTGCACTACTGTCTGGCTACACACGGGGGAAGCCATGCGGGCCATGCATAAAGGATTGCATCGAGCGTATGCCACATCTCCGCATGACATCAACGGCACAATCAAAGCAGTGTACAACATCTCATATAAACTCCTAGGTAACAGGGCCCAAGTTGCCACACACATAAGAAACTGGCTGCAGGGAAATGTATGCTGGGAAAACGGAAAATACAGCAGCTGGCGCCTGGCTGCGCCTGTGGGACTGGAGGGGGTAACAGGAGTATGGGAAAACCACATCGGCTGCTTGGACACACTAGTGGGGTAGAGCTGAGCTGGGAGTCACTGGTGTGTGTGTACCACCCCGGCGACGGGGTGTGTTTGCATGTCATGAATGTATGTTGTATGTAACAAAGGTAATGAACACAGAAGATCGTGGATACAATATGTCGTCCTCTTGTCCTTGGGCCTGGGGAACGCAGGTAGTGGAGATGGTTCTGCCCCGGGGCCTGAAGTTAATGGAATGCGCGGCCTGTGAATTCTCCTGGGTGGTACAACATGCTGGGGAGGGACAGGGTCCTGCTGCCTGACTGATGGCTTACCCCCTGTCTTCTGTCCTGCAGGTCCCTGACCCAGCGAAGCTGGCAGTGGTGCTCTTTGTAGGCTGGACCTGTTCTTCATCCCTCTGCGCCTTGTACCACAGAAAGGCACCTAGTGCGGTCAAACAATGCCTCTGCTTTTGTTGTGACTGTGCCTGACGAGAATCAGTGCAAGCCGGCCTCCTTGATTGCTGCCTGCTGTCTTGGCTGTTGCCCGTTTGTTACGTCAATCGTGTATGCGTGTGTGTGCACTGGTGTGTGTAGTGGTGTGTGTGCAGTGGTGTGTGTGTGTGTGTAGTGGTGTGTGTGTGTGTGTGTGTGTGTGCACTGATGTGTGTAGTGGCGTGTGTGCAGTGGTGTGTGTGTGTGTGTGTGTGTGTGTGTGTGTGTGTGTGTGTGCACTAGTGTGTGTAGTGGCGTGTGTGCAGTGGTGTGTGTATGTGTGTGTGTGTGTGTGTGTGTGTGTGTGCACTGCTGTGTGCGGGCAAAAAACTACGGGACGGGGATACATTGAGCGTGTCAGAAGAGGGGTATCCGGTCTGGCAAAGAGGCTCTGTCTGGGATAACATTCTGTGTGTGTCGAGCATGCGCCCGGGTTAGACCACAAATATAATCCAGATGGTCTCTGAATCACTGTCCAAGATATGGGACCTGGAGGTGCTATGCCCCTGCGTGGACGGGGGGGCAGCAATGTGCGATGGACAGTGTCTGTCAAAAACAGCACAGACACCGGGAATCAGCATGACTGTCAGGGAGGGTGTAGGACTGAGCACGACCCACCCCTCGGCACTGAAAGATGACTGGTCCCTGAGGTATGGGAAACCACTGATCTCCCCCAGTCGTGCAGCCCCCGAATACCTTGCTTGCATCTTTACCAGCAGCCTAACGGCTGCATTACCATGGCTGCACAGCTGGGGGTCCCAAATCCTGTCCGCCCTGGCATGGGCACAAGTTGCCCTAGCCTGTGACTACGCACGGATGATGGTGATGCGTGCAATGCACAAGTCAGTGCGCCGTGTGTACTCTGCATCCCCTTGGAACGCAGAAAACACCATGCGCGCGGTGTACGCCATTGCACACCACCAGCCATGCGCACGGTCAGCAGTGGTCACAAAATTGATCCACTGGCTCGGGCACCATGCCAAGTGGAATGACAAACACTACACAGACACCGTGATACCCCCTGAACTCCAGCCTGAAGGGCCCGGGGGGGCGGCCGGACCCGGTCCTTGTATGCGACCCCCCCCAGCCCCCCCCCCCCCCGGGTTTTGAGAGATAGTGGGCTGGGGACATGGCGCCAACGGCGCCCCGCTTTTTTCCGCCTGGCGCCAACGGCGCCCCCTTTTCTAGTGTGAGCGCCAGATTTCGCAAGACGAGGCGCTATACAAATGTTGTTTGTTGCCCAGACATGTTAACTGCAAACATCAGCCCGCGGACAAGGGGCCCCTGGCGCGGGATGCTGCCACCCACATTGAGCATTGTGTCCGATCCATCTACTCCTCAAGCGGAGCTGCTAGCCTTGCTAGCGGTGCCCCACTCAGCAATGAGTGTGGGCGCAGCGTGGAACCGCGTGGCCACCAGCGTTTGGTGGCCCGTTGTGGAAACCCGGGAGTGGAATTGCGGTACACAATGTGAAATGTGGGGTGTTCCACTTGTTTGTTTCACAACCCCGTATTGGTCAGTATTGTTGCGCCCCTTGAGTTGGGGTTAGGGATTCACAATCCACGCTTTGTTGCGGGGCCCCTTGAGGTGGGGTTAGGGACTCGCAATTCACGCTTTTTTGCGTGGCCCCTCGAGTTGGGGTTAGGGACTCGTGCGACGTTTTTCCGCGTTTTTTTAGGCAAGTGCTCCATGGGGCGGTTCCCCTTGCAAAATCTTTCAAAGGCCAGCATGGTGCCCAAACCCAAACCTGTGTGTGCCGAAACCTAAACCAAAACACATGCAGTCGCCGCAGAGCGATGGTCGTCAAGCTTGCCTCCCTTGCCTTTGCCCCAGTCAAAGCCTCCCGCCCGCCCGCTCCCAAGTTAGTCGGAGGCAACGACCTCTGGGGCTGAGCGATCTCGTCCTCTTAAGAGCGTTGGGAAGCGCAACAAGAAGAGGCGGGACGAAGCCCAGCGTGAGCTTCATTCGAAGCGCGCCCGCCGAGACTCCTCCTCCTCCTCCTTAGACGGGGGACTTTTCAAGGACCTCTAAGCGGAAGTCCATCCATTTCTTCCTTTAACCCCCAACTCTAACCAAGCCTCAGGAATTTTTCTCACAAACTAAGCGGGGGGCGGGGGGGGGAACAAGGGCGGAGGGGGAAGGGGGGAGGGGGGAGGGGGGCAACACGGCGACCCTTAAGACTTTCTTCTCGGCAATGACAAGAAAGCGCTATCATCGCATACATACCTCCGTACCCCCAACCCCCCAGACAGACACCCCCCAGGAGGTATGCATGTGGTAGTAGTGGGTCGCGCGCAAGCCCCCCTGCCGAGAAGAAAGTCTTAAGGGTCGCCGTGTTGCCCCCCTCCCCCCTCCCCCCCTTCCCCCTCCGCCCTTGTTCCCCCCCCCCCCCCCCCCCCCCCGAGTTTTGACAGATAGCTGGGGGGTGGGTCGCATCAGGACCGGTTGTAGTCGCCCCCCCGTGCTGAAGGGTACGAACCCACTTGGAGCACGGACATACATTTACTGCGTGTTCGTGGAACAGGTCCGTGAAGCACACCCCCCCGGCTATGCCCCCCTTGTGTGTGCGGCTAGGTGGAAGCACCTAGCACAGGTTGCATAATTTGGACATGAAGACACGACCTCCTCCGTAGGCGAATTATGGTCTGTTGGTGGTGCAGCACAGATTCGGATGCAGGGCAGGGATGAGGGGAAGAACTGTGACCGAACTCGAAGCTGCACATTACTGCATTTGTCAACAGACCGAAAGACGTCTAGGACAGCTCTGCTGTCCCTGAGAAGTTTTCTTTCACCGCTTTTCTTGCTCTGTTCTTGTTTTGCGGTTCTCATTGTGTGTGTGTGCACTGGTGTGTGTAGTGGTGTGTGTGTGCAGTGGTGTGTGTGTGTAGTGGTGTGTGTGCAGTGGTGTGTGTGCAGTGGTGTTTGTGTGTGTGTGTGTGTGTGCACTGGTGTGTTTGTGTGTGTGTGTGTGTGTGTGCACTGGTATGTGTGTGTGTGTGTGTGTGTGTGCACTGGTGCGTGTAGTGGCCTGTGTGCAGTGGTGTGTGTGTGTGTAGTGGGTTGTGTGCAGTGGTGTGTGTAGTACTGCCTGTGGTGGTGTCTGTAGTGGTGTGCGTTGTTGTGTGTGTGAGTGGTGTGTGTCGTGGTGCGCGTAGTGCCTGGTTGACTTGTCTGTGGCAGAGTGCTCATTTGTGTTTTCAAGCGTGAATCAACGAGATGTTTTGTAGTCTCATCCCCTAAGGACCGGCCTGGACAGAGGGGGCATTGGGGTGTGGTGGGGTGGGGGGTTGGGCCTTCCATGGGCCGGGCCTAAGGCTCCAGCCGCTCTCTGCCCCGCCGGCCGCCCTCCCCCCACGGCAGCCCCTGCTTTGGCCCCCATCCATCTTCGCAGGCCCTTCCACGAGGGACAGGCCGAAGATACTGGAGACTTCGCGAACAAGAAGTACTTCACCCTCCTCGCACGGGTGTGTGTGCGTGCTGGTGGTCGCGTGCGCCTGTGCCATCCCGGACCTTGGGCACCGTCGAGTTCACCACCAACCGCATGCGTTTGACCGCCAACCTCCGAC
>OZ038385.1:46674951-46681863 GCA_964036045.1 Eutreptiella sp. 'Long Island Sound 2002'
CGATGCGCAGCTGCAGCCCCTCCCTCGACGTCGACGTGGACAATCACTTCGTGCCCGATGCCGACCCTTTGGCGACCGAGAACACCCTGTCCGGCTACTACAAGAAGTTCTTCATTCAGGGGAAGAAGCTGGGGTCCGGGGGCTACGGGGGCGTGTGGAAGTGCGTGCACGTGCTGCAGGGCCTGGAGCTGGGCACGTACGCCGTGAAGAAGGTGTGCGTGTCGGGAGGGCGGCCACACCCCAAGATCTGTGACCCCCCCCCCCCCGCCCCCTACTTGCGCAGGCGCCCCATGAGACATTCGATAGCCGCCTTGCGCGGTGACCTCAAGGCAACATTCGGGACTGGTCTGGTTTGTGCTGCAGTGCAGCAAAGGCAAAACAATGAACTGAAAGTCGTGGCGATGACCATATGCCTGTGTCACGGGGGTATATGCGAGCTCAGTATCCGTTGCTCATGGCCCTACTTGCGCAGGCACAGGCCTGCCCAAAGCACCGGAGTGGGCGTTGACCCGCTGTTTTTGGGGTTTTTTGGGGCCGCTGTTTTTTTGTGGTCCCGAACGCGGGATTGGGCGTTGGTGACGCACTTGTAGAGGGAAAGGGGGGCTCAGTCATGTCTGTGATGGTGCAGTCCTGTGCATCACCGCATCGTGCCACACATCGCAGCGCCGTGCGGTTTGTTTGGAGGTGCTGTTCGGCCACGGCCGACATGGCTACTCCCGGCGTGGCCGTCGCGTACCGCGCTTTGCTGTCGTGTGTGTCGCGCGCGCAGGCACGGGCTTGTCTTGGCACAGGGGTGGGCGTTGATTTGCTGATCTGCCTGGACGTTAGGGACCGTGGCCGTGCGTGCGCGAGGGGGGCGGGGGGGGGCAGGGATGTATTGGAACCGCCGTGCCCCGTAGGAGGAGGGGGGGGGGTACCCCGCCCTGGACCCCCCCCCCTCCTCCCCTTCTAATACATCCCGGGGGGGGGGGGTACATCGTCGAATGCGGTGCGGAGAGTCCTCACACAACTCAGCGGATCGATGCCTGAAAGTACCTGTGGCGGGGGCATGCAGCCGATCAGCACCCACCCATCCCCTCTCTTTGAATGCAACCCTCGCCAGTCACCCCTGCCGAAACCAGGGAACCAAGACAGTTTGGCTGGACCCCCCTCCTCCAATGGTCCCCCTCCTCTGGCACCAAAGGCGCCGGAATTCTTTTTTTTTAGCCTGAATCTTCTTGCGCCGAAGGCGCGGAAGAAAAATTTGCCTCAAACAGTGGAACGGGAGGAGGGGGGGGGGAGGGGGTGTGAGCGGGGGAGGGGGGGCACAGGGGGGGGGGCTCCTCCTACAGTTGTCAGCCTAACGAGAAGCAGCAAGAGCGGACCCGCCCTCCCAGCCTGCGGGGCACTGGGGTGCCGTGGATCCCCCGAGTAAACCCCGTGGCACTCGGATGCGTCGTGCTGCACGCGTGGCCTGTTGGCCCGCCCCCGCACGCGCGACTCTTGTGCGGACTTCCGCGACAGGTGCCCATTGGAACCGACCGGCAGTGGCTGCTGCGCGTCCTGCAGGAGGTCAAGGCCTTGGAGCGGCTGCACCGCCATGCCAACATCATCGAGGTCCCCTGCCTATCGCCGCCTCTTGTGTAGACGGGGGGGGGGGGCAGAGGTGGGGGGTGGTGGTGTTGACCAGGCGTTGCTGTCCGATCTTCGTTTTGGTGGACGGATGTTTTCGGTTGTGAAACAAACGTCCCGTCCAACCGCCGTCGGTTGGGTCGGTTGGCCCGCAGCCGCCATCGGTTGGCTCAGAACGGCCGTCATTCGCCCCCGACCGATGCCCAGCGACCACTGTGTGCTCTCTGTGTGCGTCTGCATGGGGGTCTGCATGTCGGACGGCCCCAGCAAACGCCAGGGTTTGTGTGCCGGGGTGCCGGTCGTGACGGTCCTGCGAAAACCGGGGCTGCCGGTCGCTGCACTTGTTCGGTCCCGTGCATGCGTGCGTCTGGTCGTAAGTGCAATAAGCCCTTCAATGCTGCTGAACGAGCCGTGGCTGGTGCCATGGGGTGTGATTGGGGTGTGGTGGCCAATGGCGTGTTGTGCCAGCGCCGCTGTGGGACGACTGTGTGCGTGTGCGTACACGCTGTGCTGGAAAATTGGAAACAAAAGGAAAAACCAAAATGTTTCCTTTTAGGTCTATACCAATTAGATTTTCCTATGCCCATTAAATTTTCTTTGATCCTAAAATCAAGAGAGTGTGACGTTATCACAATCTTTTCTGTCTTTAGAAAGAAGAGACGAACAATTTTTATGAAAACGCTCCGATCAATGGAATTAAAAAGACTTATTAAAGATCTGCCAATTTCAAAACCGAATATTCAATCAAGCTCTGCTTTTTAAACAAAAACGAAAGCATGCGATTTTCCCCCAGGAAGTTTCATCCTGAACAACCAATACAAGTATGAGATGTTAACACAACCTGTTGCCGCCGCCTCGGTGAGTGTCTCTGTCTTGTGTTTTGATGCACTCACCAACATTTGGATTGTCACATTGTTTAATTGTAGGATAGCACCCAACGCACGGCACCAATCAGATCCACAATGTCCTTCAACGATTGATCAAACAATCAAGACATTGGGTGTCCAAATCAGAGGATATCTTTTATATCAATCAAAACAGAAATAATCAGACAATGAGACATCAACGTAAACTACTATTTGTAATTTGGGATTCAAACTAGATTTTTGTTTGGAGAATGTTTTATGTCAAAATACAGGCAACAATGGGTAAAACCTTTTCATAATCAGTTCAAGAACATTATTTCAGTTTACCTAAACCTAAACTACCTGAATCAAAATAGATATATCGTTAGAATTACCCAGTAACATTAAGTTTGCCACAGATAATGATTTTGTCGACTCTTTCAGAACGGTCTTGTTTGAGTTGGAAGTCCTTTTCTTCAATCAGATCCACAATGTCCTTCAACGATTGATCAAACAATCAAGACATTGGGTGTCCAAATCAGAGGATATCTTTTATATCAATCAAAACAGAAATAATCAGACAATGAGACATCAACGTAAACTACTATTTGTAATTTGGGATTCAAACTAGATTTTTGTTTGGAGAATGTTTTATGTCAAAATACAGGCAACAATGGGTAAAACCTTTTCATAATCAGTTCAAGAACATTATTTCAGTTTACCTAAACCTAAACTACCTGAATCAAAATAGATATATCGTTAGAATTACCCAGTAACATTAAGTTTGCCACAGATAATGATTTTGTCGACTCTTTCAGAACGGTCTTGTTTGAGTTGGAAGTCCTTTTCTTCAATCAGATCCACAATGTCCTTCAACGATTGATCAAACAATCAAGACATTGGGTGTCCAAATCAGAGGATATCTTTTATATCAATCAAAACAGAAATAATCAGACAATGAGACATCAACGTAAACTACTATTTGTAATTTGGGATTCAAACTAGATTTTTGTTTGGAGAATGTTTTATGTCAAAATACAGGCAACAATGGGTAAAACCTTTTCATAATCAGTTCAAGAACATTATTTCAGTTTACCTAAACCTAAACTACCTGAATCAAAATAGATATATCGTTAGAATTACCCAGTAACATTAAGTTTGCCACAGATAATGATTTTGTCGACTCTTTCAGAACGGTCTTGTTTGAGTTGGAAGTCCTTTTCTTCCCATGAATCAAAAGGAAACCAAATTTGGTCTTAATCATATTCGGCATGATAACGAAAAAATTGAAGTTTCTTATGTACGAAAACCAAGCTATTTAGTTTGTAGTTTTATTTGATTTATCATTTTCCTTGACAAATGGCAAGTCAGCAATTACAAGGGGACCGACAACAATATTAACTAAACAATGTTCGAAAGCAAAATCCTACTTAAAAAATCAACAAAAATTGTTTTTTGGGTTTCAGATTGGCAGTGCCACATATACGCTGTGCTGCAGTGGCGCACACACTGCGCTGCATTGTCCCATGTGCTCACTGCGCTGCAGTGTCCCATATGCGCAGTGTGCTGCGGTGCCACACACACTGCTCCAACATGGAGTCGTGCAGCCTGGCATCCCCGTTCCCGCTGCCAACGCCACACTTTGCTGCACCCACACACCCTTGTCCTGCAGTACCATCACTCGTGGATAGAGTACGATCAACCTGCAGATTTCGGTCCCAAAGTACCATGCCTCTTCATTTTGATGGATTACGCGGACCTTGGGACGCTTGAAAGCTACATCCAACGGTGTGACTTTGCTTCGCTGCACAACTAGGGAGCCTCAACTGGAACTCCAAGTTGCTGTGAGTTGTGCTGGCTTGCAGCCTTTGTCTGTGTCGGTGTCCGTGTCTGTGTGAGTGGCTGTGTCGGAGTCTGTGGCTGTGTTGGTGTGAGTGCTTGTGAGTGTTCGTGTTTGTGTTTGTGTTTGTCTTTGCCTCTCTCTCTCTCTCTCTCTCTCTGTGTGTGTGTGTGTGTGTGTGTGTGTATCTGACGAGGAATTGACATCCGGACCCAGCGTTGTGCTGCTCGTCGGTTTGTTTGCAATTTGTGTGTGTGTGTGTGTGTGTGCGTGTCACACAGAAAGGCGCCTAGTGCAGGCGGGACATGCTACTGTTTTTGTTCTGCTTTGCACCTGACGAGATCTAGTACATCCAGACCAGCCTTCTCTGTGCTCTGTTTGTCGCCGAAGTGTGTGTGCGTGTGCCTAGCCTCATGACTTTCTATCCATGTTGGCCAGACGAGCTGTTTTGACGATCAGTGCTTTGCTGTCGCTGTGCGCTTGATCTCCTCACGACACGTGGACCACCCCACCCGTTGGTGCCTCCTGGTGATGTACCTGTTGTACTACAGAAAGGCGGCCGGCCCATATGCTTTTCAACACCTTCTTCTACTGATCTACTCGGCCTGACGAGATTCGTTAGCGACCAGCGCTGTGCTCTGTTTGTTCGTCTCGCTTCAATTGTGTGTGTGTGTGTGTGTGTGTGTGTGTGTGTGTGCTGTTTGTCTGAAGGGGTGGACACACGCTGAACAAGCGTTGTGGACTGCCCCACCAGCTGTGGTAGAGACCTTCGTCTGCTTCCGGTACTTCAGAGAGGCGCCTAGCCTCCCTATGCACCTGTTCTACAACTCTCTTCTTCTCTTCTTCTGCTGCTTTTCTTTGGCCTGCCGGTCTTGCAGTGCAGTGCCTCATTCTGCTGTTCAGGTAAGAGTTCGGACATTTGCTGGCGCCTGCTTCCTACAGAAAGGCGCCTATTGGCGTTAAACATGTCTTTTGTTTGACTCCAACTGACGAGAATTCACACTCAGCCACTATTGTTGTGCTGTGTTTCACAATCGTGTGTGTGTGTGTGTGTATGTGTGTGTGTGTGTGTGTGTGTGTGCAATAGTTTCTGTCATTGTCTTGTTTTGATTGCTCTGCGGCCTGACGAAGTGTTCCTGGTGCCAACGCTCCCACTGTACCTGTGACGGTGTGCCACGAGGGTGTGTGCATTGCCCGTTTCGTACGTACATCGTGTGCGCGCGCGTGTGCCACAGATCCATGTTGAGCGGAGAACAAGAGATCTGGTGGGTGGTCATCAACCTGCTGAACGCGCTGTACCACCTGCACTCCAACTGCATCGTGCACCGCGACGTCAAGCCGCTCAACGTGCTGCTGGGCAGCTCCAATCTGCTGTACCCGAACGTGATGCTCTCCGGTGTGGGACAGGGCCGGGCTTCTCCTGCCGCCCAGCCCGCGCCGGGGCTGTCCTCCGGGAATACGATTTTCCCAGTTTCTTGTTTTTTCGCTCAGGACGGCCTGAGGCGGGGCTTGGGGGGGGGCACGCGCGACCCGGGGAGTGGTGGAGCGCAGGGGGTGGACGGCTGGTACAACGCGTGGAGGAGTGGGGGCACGTGGGCCTCACGCACACGGAAACGCAGCGAGGCAGGTTGTGGACGACCGGAGGGCGGAGGTGCATGGGCAGCAAAAACCGTCAAACGACCCCCGCAACAACCAGCACAACCCCCGGTACGCCAACTACTGGGCACTGCTATCGAACAAACGGCACCCGCCACATTCAGCACAGCCCCGGCACACCAAACCACTGGGCTCCGCGAACGCGGCAACGACACCAGCAAGAGCACTGGCCGCAGCGGCCGACAGAAAGCAGCGACCCGACGCAACATGCGAAGGGAAGAACGGGTGACTGTCCAGGGCCCCGTAAAGGAGCAACAACCCGACGGAATGTCACATGAGGGGGGGGGGGGGGGTGCAGGATTGTGGTTAACCGACAGCGGTTGATGGCCTACCGCCGCCGCCTTTCCGGTCACCGACGGCCGGTCCCGACCGGCGGGTGCACCGTCGAGGCCCAGGCGTACCGGAGTCCGCCGGTTTTTCTGTTTGGCACTCAGGACTGCCCCCCCCCCCCCCGCCCGAGTGCCCTCTGCAGGGGACTGCCCCTTCGGGGGCGCTGAAGGGACCAGGTCCGCGAGGCCGGGGAGGCAGCACACACCCACCCACCCACCCACCCACACACACACACACACACCCACGGCGCCCCACACCAACACAATATGTGCACCGACTACAGGGCACATGAGGATTTTTCTGCCGCCCCCCCCCCCCCCGTTCGAGGCGCTTGTCCCAAAAATGCCATTTTGGATTGTTTTGATTGTTTCGGGTGCTCCGGACGTCCCATCGCCTGCGAGCGAGCTCCTGTGTGCACTTGCTTAAGGGATTCAGGGCGTTATGCAGTGGACACGTTGTTTGGTTTTTTTGATCCTTTGTTACCCTCCAACCGCCGTGGGTTTCCCGCCAACCACCGTCGGTTACCCTCCAAGCGCTGTCGGTTTCCCGCCAACCGCCGTTGGTTTCCTCCAACCGCCGTCGGTTACCCCCCAACCGCCGTGGGTTTCCCGCCAACCGCCGTCGGTTACC